>JAWZYV010018830.1:0-421272 GCA_038373885.1 Cheiracanthium punctorium | reverse complement strand
CCCCCCCTCCCCACTCCGCACACACACACCTACAAAGTAAAAGTTTAAAAGTTAAATCTTTTGCTAGTAAAACTCTCGAACTCCAATTTTAACGTTCAACAAAGCTTTAAAAAGCAATTAATAAATAAATTTTATAGCCTTGAAAACATACGTAACAGTATATACTTATTTATTTTTAACATAACGTATGGAATCCATTTTCCGTTACTCTTTTAGTAAATGTTACCAGCTCATCAAGTCCACCAACTAAAACCGAGAATGGGCAAAACATTGGCTTAAAAAGTCGTTAAAAGTATATGGATTAGAAAGCAATACTTTTACAGCTCATATAAACCAAGAGACATTCCATGTATCCCCAAACGCCTTTTGTTAAATAGAGTATTTCTTCTAAACAACCCGATAAAAAATAATACAAATAAAATAAAATCCCTTTGTTTATCTCGTCATTAAGGTTTTTTTTACTGCTGCATTTAAAAGTAGAAATTGCCTTTTAAGGTTTAAGCTTTCTCAACTGAATGTAGAAGTAAGTATAAATGAACTGCAATTATCTTGACTAAAATTTGCAGATATGCTTTTCCACCAGAGATGTTTCATACTTAGTTGAAGCTTACTCGCACTGGAAGAAGAAAAAAAAAAAAACTTAGAATATATTATCTGTGTAATGAATTCAGATAATCAAGTAACAATTCTTTTTAAAAAAGTGAAAACTTCTTGTCAAGCTTTCTCAAATTTATATTTATGCAGTTAAACAGGTTTTTAAACATTATTGCATTTTTATTAACAAAAAATAAACATTTATGAATGTTTATTCACATTTTTATACAGTTGAAATTCTTTGTAAACATTTTTTTTTTTTAAGGCTGTAAGAATATTCACATTTATTTATGAAATTCTCACATTTTCACATAAATACACTGCTGGCCACCCAAATTGCAACACCAAGAAAAACAAGAGATATCACAACAAAATTTATTGTGTAGATAACATGTTGACCAAGTAACAAATGATTAAATTTACAGCATTCTATGAAGCGTGGTTCCTGCCAAAATCAGTACCCAGAGTAGCCGCCGTTGTTGGAGATCACAGCTGCCACACGCCTCGGCATTGATTCAAAGAGACTTTGAATGTGTTCTTGGGGTACAGCAGACCAAGCAGCTTCCACACGTTGCCAAAGTTGATCTGGTGTGACAGCTGGGGATGAACTCTGGGTCAGTCGTTGAGCAACCATGGACCACATGTTTTTATCGGCGAAAGATCCGGAGAGCGCGCCGGCCAGGGAAGCAATTCAATCTGGTGATTGACGAAGAACCCTTGGACAATGCGTGCCACGTGTGGCCGTGCATTATCCTGCTGAAATATGGCTGTTGGCAAGCCCTGAAGGTAAGAAAGGACAACTGGCTCCAACACCTCGGAGATGTAGCGCTGGCTGGTTAAAGTACCGGCAATGCGTACTAGAGGAGTGCGAGAGAGATATCCGATACCGCCCCATACCATAATACCCGGTGCAGGACCAGTGTGACGGTGCATAATGCAGCTGTTCAGCATCCTCTCTCCACGGTGTCTCCAGACTCGAATCCGACCGTCGTGGTGTTGCATACAGAAGCGTGACTCGTCAGTAAAGAGAATTTCATTCCATTCTGTCGTCCACATCCTTCTTTCATCGCACCATTGGCGGCGGAGACGTCTGTGGTTCCGCGTCAGAGGTAGACAAAGCAACGGACGTCTTGCGGACAGACCATTCTGCTGTAAACGACGTCGAATGGTACGCGCAGACACTGGATGATGCGTTACAGACTGAATCTGCTGTGATATGGTTCGTGATGTGACTGAGCGGTCCGTCACTGCCATGCGTACAATCTGCCTGTCATCACGTGACGTGGTGCACTGAGGTCGATGCGGTCGATCACGTCTGTCCGTCGTACCCTCCTGCACCCAACGATCACATATCCGCATCACAGTTGTTTGGTTTCGTCCAATACGACGACCGATTTCCCTGAAAGATAACCCACAATCTCGGTATGCCACTATCCTTCCTCTGTCAAACTCGGATACTTGATCAAAAGATGATCGTTGTTTCCTACGAGGCATAATTTATCGTTTTTTTGAAAAAAAAGCAAGAAAAACACAATTGCTGTACTTGAAACCGTCGAAATCTCCAAGCCTTAAATAGCGCTTTGAGGTGGCGCCACAGGCGCGCTTGATGTGCGTCTGCGCTGAAATTCTAATCATTTGCATATCTCACCTCAGCTAATGCATGTTGTAAATTTCATATTATTTGCATGCTTCCTTCAGGGTGTTGCATTTACGATGGCCAGCAGTGTATTTTTGTACGTTTGTACATATTTTAACGCAATTTTCACTGGATTAGCATTGGAAATGTTTGAATTTTTTAAAAATTTAATTACATTTCGAATTTCGCGTTCGATTTGTGGGCACATTTAAAATTTAAAAAGAGAAAGGAGCACGCGCACAGGCTGCAACGTCGTGACACAGCTGGTATATGCGTACGATATACATCAGCGATACACATTTTTCTCAACGTGTAGGATTTTATTCGATTTAATTAATAATTATGTAAGTGAATTTATTAAGTATCAATTAGGGATCGACCGATAGTATCGGCGCCGATACCTCCTATTTTTTTAGGTATCGGTATCGGTTCTTTCGATTCTAAAAGTATCGGGAAAGTATCGGTTTCTGTTGCTTTCATCCATTTTCACCGATACTTTTCACCGCGACTCTTCGCTTTTCAGAAGAAAACCACGCAGGCGCAACACCATTCTAGAATCTTCATTTCGGTAATGAGATAAGAGGCGCCGTTTTATTGACACATTTGTTTGCGCGAGTGTTTTCGAGCTGTGCTTTTTTTTTTAAATTTTTTAATTCTAACCATCGCTGAATGGATGTCGTATCACCAAGTGTGGTGGAAATTATGGACGAAGAATCGTTAGATGACAGTTTAACAGGACAATAGTGTATTCTTCTAAATTATTTTGAATTGGTGCCCAACCCTAAATACATTATCTGCAAGGATTGCAAAAAACAAATGTCGAGAGGTAGGCTATAATTTTAATTCAGTTTTATAAACGTTTATTTTCTCACTGTGTGGACTCGAAAAAGAGTTCATTCATATATTTATATATATATATATATACACAATTGAATCTCCCTATAACGAACTCGCTCGGTTCTAGTTAAAAAATTTGCTATAGAAAAAATTTCGTTGTACAGAGATTTTTGCAGTTATTTTAGCAAATATTACAAACTTTTTAGTTAATTCGATGTTTAAAAGTATTAAATTAAGAATTTCAATTAAAAATAAATTGGTATTTATTATTTGTTAAACTTACGGTTTCTTACTTTTCATTGTATAAAGAAAGGTTCAAAAGTAAAGACAATCCACGAAATTAGAGAATGAAATATGTAATGCACTTCAAAATTCCGTTATTTTACATTGTTTTGCATTCTGTGATTTTAAAATTTCATAAGAATATTCACATTTTAAAAGTCCGCTGAAAATAGTGAGGCACATTTTCTTCCATTTGGAAACCTCTTTTTAATGGTTTTGAAAGGTTGAAGCATTTAAGTATGATGTGGTTTTGGTCGTGAAGCGCAGGGCTTTATTATTATATGGGCAAATTGGGACTTTGCCCAAGGGCCCTGACTTGAAAGGGCTCCCTATTTTAAATGCTTTTTCTGAAATATTTTTTTATATCAAAATTTTATGAAAATATTAACAAATTTCATAGATTGGAGGCCCCCAAATCGATCAATGCCCGGTGCCCCTGTTGGTCATAATCGGGCGCTAGTGAAGTGTCTTCATTATCTGAGTCAGTTTCACTTCCCTGGCCTCCATTTTTAACATCTGTTACTCTTCCACTAAATAGTCTGTTCAAAAATTAAAATTTTCTTCAAAACTAACAACAACAAATTCGTAACTAACAACAAAAAAAATCAAAGGTAAATCTGAAATATTCGCTATGGGAAGATAATCTATTTGTTATATGGAGAATGTTTATTGTGTTATTTAAGCTTTAAAGTTACGTCTCCATGAAAAATTTCGTTATACGGAGGAATTCCTTGTAAGGAGATTTCGTTATAGGGAGATTCTACTGTATATAGAGGCTTTTTATATCGTTGGAGAAAGTCTAGCTCTTGGTATAGATTTCACTCTTAAGAGATAGGCTTTAAATTTTTATTTAAAAAAAAAAAGGCACAAGGACAGCTGATTCGGCTTGGGTAATAGATATCAAAATTGATGGGGGATACGGTCCTTGACATCGAAGTTGTGGGCCAAACTTTAGGATGTTAGTGAAGTCGCGGGCCAAACTTGCGGATTTTAGCGAAGTGGTGAGCCGTATAATTGCGGGCCGATTTATATAGGATATTGAATGGTTTATACGAAGTTTTCAAATGTTCCGCGGGCCGGATCAAAAGCCGTTGCGGGCCATATCCAGCCCGCGGTTGCCCATATGTGTCTTAAAGTGTAATATTTCAGCCTTCGAAATACGTTTGAGAATTTGTTTCTATTTAGCTTATAGAACTTCAGATACAGACATTTTAATATTTGTCAGCCGGAAATATTTGAAACCGAAAGTAGTAGCATTCGCTGCAAACGTAAAAAATGCGCCCCTTTTGTGCTCTAGATCAGTGGTTCTCAAACTATGGGCCGCGACGCATTGTTGGGTCACGGGAGCAATTTCGGTGGGTCGAAAAGGGTGGGAAAAATTAAACTTTAGTATTTCATATGTATAGTAAACTATACTATTTTCGAAACTATTTCGAGCCTATATTGTTTATCGTTATGTTGTAGTGGGTCGCGAAAAAAAAATCTAGTTGAAGATTTTTTGAAAAGAAGGACAAAAAAGTTTGGGAACCACTTCTCTAGATCAAGATTTTCTCAGTTTTAGTTCAAAATGCCCCCCCCCCCCCCTTTCGACGATGGCACCCAGACCTTGCTTACCGTGTCACGCCGCCCTTGCTCAGAGCTTAGAAGTAAAACAGATAAAATTTGTTCATATCAATCACAGAAAAACATATTAACAATGATCATAAAAACAAAAATACGGAAGATCAATTTGATTAAATATGCATACTTTAAGTAGCAACTTTTTTTAAGATTTGAAAATTGAATTTAGTTTATCATTTTTGGATTTTTCTTTAACCTTCATTTATTCTCGTCATTTTTAAGCATCTTTTATTTAGACCCTCCAAGGCGTAGCTTGAAAACGAGCAAAAATATTTTTCTTCATATTGTAGCAGTTTCAATGACAAAATTAATTATACTGAAATTATAAACGAAAACTATATGCAAAAACAATTTATTCCTCCTTTGTGTCGCAAAGTTAACTTTTTGGCAGTGACTTGAAAACTGGCGACTCACGTAAACTTTAATTATGTTGGTCCAGAAGTTACACGATTCATTTTTAAAGCATTACAGACTATCAAAAGTACGAATTATCAAACATTTAATGATAATTATTGATTAAGAGGAATAATCGGTGTGTACCTGCTCTTCGTACAGAAAAGATCAAATACATGGATCATTCGGATTAATTTTGACTTAACCCTGTCCGGAGAATCAAAATATTCGGATTTTCAAAAAGAACTTAAAAATGATCATATAAGTTCATATTAAAAAGAAATCTTGCTAAAACGTTTAATAATTCACTTAGTGGTTAAATAATTAGAGCAGATAAATGAAACCATTAATTAATGTGAACTTACTATGCATTTTAAGGGAAGAATTTACATACATATTTAATGAACAATATGTAAATACATATGTACTTACATAGTACTGTATAGTTTATACATTATCACAATTTAATGCAGTTTAAGTAATCTAAAAAATATTTTCATATGTGAAAGAATTATAACTAAAGAAAATCTAAATAAAACTTGCAAGCTTTGAAGTTGAATAAATTTCATGTTTTTACGTTTGTAAGCACAAAATCGGGGCATGAGCCATAAACAAAGACACATATAGTAAGAGCAAGCAGGAAGCTGTTTTGGGTCTAATATGAAAACCTTTTATCTGGTTCATAGCAAAAAACAGGTGACAAAATAGAGGTTAAGAAAAATTGATTTAAATATTTGCACTAGTCGGCACTGGAAATGGATTCTCTTATTAATATATCCCTTTAACTCCCCCCCCGTGTTTGTGTTCTGTCAAGCCTAAATGAGGGGCATCTACCTATAGGGTGGGGTGGGCTGGGCGGAGGACTTTTTAAGGGAGTCTAACGCATATTCACGTAACATCTGGAGAAAATCGCCCAAAACTTTAGACCACTAGATCGACAGCCACGCGAGGAGAAACAATTCCGAACCTGCACACTAAGACGCTTCCCAGTGCTCAGCTTTTTATAAATTCGGCCATTCGTCGGCATGATTGAATAGAAAAGAAAGACTAGAAATACTGTAAATTCACACTTCAATGTATCCACTGCTTTTTCTTTTTAATGCTTTCTACTGGGCTCAAATTTCATCATGCTGTTATTCCTTTTAACGAGAACTACACTCTCGCTACAAAAACTGCCCAGAATACAGATGTAGGTTTAAATGACATTAAATTGTGTAAAGTATCGGTATCGGCCGATACCATAACTTAAAGTATCGGTATCGGCTATTTCTGAAAATGAATTTATAGGTAAGTATCGGTATCGGTCATCGGCGAAAATGTGGTATCGGTCGATCCCTAGTATGAATAATTATGTACTTATGCTGTAATGAACAGTAATCCTATTTATTTGTAATGAATGATGGATTTATAATTCTAATTCAAATGCACTGTAGTATAACACTTATAATTCAAACAATGTACAGAATATAATTATTAACAGTCTCCACATTATCAAATTAACTTTATTGCACAATAACTATATAGCTATCCAAATTGAGTACAGTTTTTTAAATAAAGAAAGCTAGAAAAAATATGCACTTTTTTTGCAAAAATATATAGATTGTACACAATTTGTACATAAAAGGGTATATTTTTGAATATTTTGAAAGCATACACTTGTTGTGAAAATCATATGCAGTTTTCATGCATACTAAAACAAAAATTTACGCATTTTGAAACGATTTTCGGAAAAATTTCACAATTTAATCTTTTTTTTTTTTTTTTTTAAATCCGACGCCTATAACTTGAGTTGAGTGATCACCTATCCTGTCACCAAATTTCATTTCTTTCGCTTTAGTCGTTATTACGGGATGGGCGAACAAAAATTTACGCAGACTGAAACAATTTTAAGAAAATCTCAAAATTTAATGAATTTTTTGAAAATTCGACAATTCGACGCTCATACATTTCTGACCTCACATTGCTGTGTGATTCTGAACCACCTTGGCTCACAGTACCACTCCTTAAAATTTTGCCCATGTGTTTCGAAACACCCTGTATATATATATATATATATATATATATATATATATATATATATATATATATATATATATATATATATATATATATATATATATATAATATAAAATAGCTAAACTTACGTAATATGGAATCCCTAGTAAAACATTAAGTAGTAGCACATGATAACAAAAAAAGTACTGAAAAAACTGAAAACGTGAAATAAAAAATTTACAATCCAGAGGCAAGAAATTGTATAAAACAGAGCTGTTAAAGCCACAGAGAAGTAAGTGGAAGGACAAGCCAAGCAAGATCACATGGGCGTAAGCCTAATTGTTCGATCCCATGCAATGAAGTGGAGATGGAGAGTAAAATTGAAATGGATTACTCCATTATCAAGTACCACCGTACTCACATTTCAATTTAAAGAAAAACAAAAATAGCTAGGTTTCTGCAGGTCACCTGACAAAAGAAGTCGCTTTACGTGACCTGGGGGTACGACCATAGCTATAAGAAAAAAACAGCATGAATGCCAACCAAACATGGAGGAGGAAGAACTGGCAAGACTAGAAATCGTTGCCAACCGAGAAAATTAATCGACAAAATAAAAATAGAAACAGCTAGAGCCAAGGAGAAAAAGTACGAGAAATATATATATGCAGTTTGCTGTAAGCTAAATTTAAAACAAAAATAAACACTTCCTAAGAATACACATTTTTATGATACGTGAAAACAGATCTTTATGCTAATGTGTCGCCGTTTCAATTACTAAAATAGAATATGCATGTCGCAGGTTTCCCTACACGGCAGCGTGTACTTTTACAATCATCCCATTTCCTTTTCTTTAACCTTTTTTCGATCTTTTCTCAAAAAATTGGTATCGAGCAGTAAGTAGAGAACTTTAGTCGTAAAAAAGGTACTCTCTCATTTATTAATATCCATAGAATTATATGACTTGGCAGTTTGAGAAAAGTCATCTTGTATCACATGACTGGGGGGGGCGGGAAGTACAGAGACTAATGGAGTAAGGATCCAGCGTCCATTGGTCTTCTGGGCGTAGTTACGCAAGAGGTCTGTGGGCAACGGGTCATTTTTCTCCTCAATGCGAGTTTATAGAGGATTCGGAAATTAAATGGGTTGATACTGAAAAAGGGAATTTTAAAACAGCGGCGTGTAATACCGCTCTCCTTTCGTGAAATAGGAATCGAAAAGCTTTAGAATGTGACTTTGTCTACCAATTTGTTTCGAACATTTAAGATAAAGATTTCATCAAGCCTTGGATAAATCATCAGCGGAACAATGTTATTTAGGTGGATACAGTTTTCGGATACGGTTTTATTCAACTCTTGTTTTCGCAATCGTTTGTTACAGATGAAAGCTATTTAGTTGTGCATATGTTTAGAATCATAATGTACAGTTATGCCGATCACCGACTTTGGAAAGCTTCCGGTTCTACTTCTCTAAAACAAAAATTTTACTGCAATTACTCTAAATAAATAAATAAAGAAAGAAAGAACGAAAAAAAAAAAAAAAAAACAATTAAGCTCAGAAAGACGTGGTAAAATCCGCACTGTTTTTGCAATCAACTTGAAAGTTTTCATAATCATGTAAAAAATATAAACGTTGACATCCAACGGGAAACTAAATTTATAAAATCTGAAATTCTTCCAGATTTTATTTACGCACTTGAGTGTGCTTTTACTCTCTCTCACACACACGAAACCACCAAGATTTTATATGTCGGTTCAAAGTATGAAGTATGCTTCAACATGGCACAGTGGTTATGTCCTTGGAAATAATAGGCAGGCGAAGCGTGAAGCGGGTCTTATCGCGCGTCTGTCAACCTAACTGAAACCACCGCCACCGTCAGACTATCGCCCAGAGAGATGACAAATGGCGATATTTTGGGCATGGACCCAATTGGCGATATTTTGGAAAAACTCGCCAAGGTCGACGATTTTCGGCATTTACCAAACAATGACTGTTTACAGTTAAATTATATTGAAGATGTCCATAGACATTAAAGTACTGAAATTTTTTTCGGAGATCCTATAAATAAACTCTCCAGTAGATTGGAACCAAAAATCCAGATGCACAACTACATGTTACAACAATCTTACGTATGAAATATCAACATTCTACGACAAAATTGTTTTGAGATTTGAGAGTTAAATACATACACACGTACAACAAAAGTCGCCAAGCTTGGCGACTTTTGGCGTAGTTCTTGAGGGGGGCACGTGACCGTGGTCGGACCATTACCTAACTTAGATGGTAGGACGGTATTGTGCTTGAAATGGATAAATGCCCCTAAAATTGCCATTGACCGTAATGTATTGGAAATCTTTTGAGTGTTCCTGTAGCAGAACTATAAATGATAAAGACACTTCTTTTAATGGAGAAATTCATTTTGTAACTCTTAACAGCATATATCACATCTGAATCGTTTGAAATAGCCCAATACCTCTAAAAAACGCTTTGATGAATTTCGACCCATAGAGCGTAATGTATTTCGAATGTTTTGGGCGGTCCTGTAGATAAACCATCCAGTCGAATGGAACCGAAAGGGGAGGTGCACAACTATATGTTACAACAATCCTAAATATAAAGTTTCGACATTCTACGCCAAATAGTTTTTGAGATATGCGAGTTTAATGAATTTCGGCCCATAGAGCGTAATGTATTTCGAATCTTTTGGGCGGTCCTGTACATAAACTATCCATTCGATTGAGACCAAAAGGGGAGGTGCACAACTAAAACCACACAAAATGCAAGAATATAGATTTAAAACTAAAGGAAACCCTACCCAAGTCCCTAAAATCAACAAAAATTGAAAAGTGACTCGACGCGCTCGCGTAGACAAAAAACCCGTGATTGAAAGAAATAGACTCTCAAGTGCTAAAAACAATTTGCGTTACTTTAAAAATCTGAAATTCCTACCCTTTCATCCATAACAAAAAAAAAAAAAAACTCTGATGTGTCCAACACATGACTTCCTTGCACGTCTATTAAATCAAAAATATTTTTTACGCACTTCCTCTAAACTTATTAGTTTGAAAGAGATAAAATATCAATAATAGTAAGGTTTAGCGATTTCTAGCCAAATATTTCGATATCGCCAAGCTGAGTTCAATTTGAAAGATTTCCTTCTGATACTTTATTTGGCGATATTTCACCAAAAGCCGACAAACTTGAGATAGTTTGCGAGATTTTGGGGATAGCCAAAGTAGTCATTGACCACAGACTTTCAATGAATTGAATGCATCCATACACCTTAATGTATTTAAAGTCATTTGGCTCACCCTGTAAATAAATTCCCAGTCGATTGCTGTCAAAAAAGATATTGAAAACCGTTAGATATTATAATATAGTTCTAAATACAAAAGTTCAAAATTCTACGGGTTAAAGTTTTAGAGTTATACAAAATAGGAAATAATTTTTGGCGCCAAATTTGGCGATATTTCGGCGAAACTCGTCAAGGTCGACGACATTTGGCGAGATTTTAAGCATGGACCAACAATGACAGATTATCGCCAAATTTGGCGATATTTCGCCAAAACTCGCCAAGAACGATGACAAATGGCGATACTTTGGGCATGGACCAAATGACTGACTATCGCCAAATTTGGCGACATTTCGGCAAAACTCGCCAAGGTCGAGGACAGACGGCGAGATTTTGGGCATGTACCAAACAATGACTGTCTACAATTGTATTATATTGAAGATGTCCATAGACATTAAAGTACTGAAATTCTTATCGGTGGTCCTGTAAATAAACTCTCCAGTAGATTTTAACCAAAAATCGAGATGCACGACTAGATGTTACAAGAATCTTATATATGAAATTTCATAATAGTTTTTGAGATTTGAGAGTTAATATGCACACACGTACACAAAAAAGTCGCCAAGCTTGGCGACTTTTGGCATAGTTCTTGAGGGAGGCAAGTGACCGTGGTCGGACCATTACCTAACTTATGTGGTAGGACGGTATTGTGCTTGTAATGGATGAATCCCCTAAAATTGCCATTGACCGTAATGTATTGGAAATCTTTTGAGTGTTCCTGTAGCAGAACTGTAAATGATAAAGACACCTTTTTTAATGGAGAAATTCATTTTCTAACTATTTACAGCATATATCACTTCTGAGTCGTTTGAAATAGCCCAATACCTCTAAAAAACGCTTTGATGAATTTCGGCCCATAGAGCGTAATGTATTTCGAATTTTTTAGGCGGTTCTGTAGATAAACTATCCAGTCGAATGGAACCGAAAGGGGAGGTGCACAACTAGATGTTACAACAATCCTAAATATAAAGTTTCAACATTCTACGCCTAATAGTTTTTGAGATATGCGAGTTTAATGAATTTCGGCCCATAGAGCGTAATGTATTTCGAATCTTTTGTGCAGTCCTGTACATAAACTATTCATTCGATTGCGACCAAAAGGGGAGGTGCACAACTAGATTATAGAACAATCCTAAATATCAAATCTCAACATTCTACGACCAATAGTTTTTGAGATATGCGAGTTACATACATACGTACGTACAGACGGCATGGAAAAACTGACCACAATAAACTCGCCGCTGGTCAAAATGAGTTGCAGACGCGTTAATATGACCGTGCATGCTAGCCTACGATGAGATGCATCGAAAAAATTCTTAAAATTAAATTTAGAGGTAGTCAAAATCGGGTTTTTTTTGTCGAAATTTGGCCCCCAAAATTTTTCGGGATCACATTACTTCCTTATACTACGTACAAGGAAGTAAAAAGACAAAAAACACCGGGCACCAACTGCCCATTAACCTGCAATTCAAATCAAAGGAGAATCAAATCCATCCCAACCGCCAGCGTGCCCGGCCGTTAGCATCACTAGTCCTACTGAACCCCCCCAGCCACCAACTGCTGGACTAGATCATTTACTGACTGGACAGCCGCGGAGGATTGGTACTTACCCTCGGGTTCAGTACAGAACCCGGTACCTCCCCGGCATGGGACGCTGCGGAGTGCCGTTGGGAAGGACAACCGCAGGCCCAGTCTTCTATATGTAACTGATCCACATAAAGTTTGTTATTGTTGGAGACTGAGATTCTCAACAATGTAATTGTGGGCATGCACTAACTTGGTTAGGACAGGCGAGACAGCTAACAATCCGGACTACAATGGTTCCAGTCTCAGCCTTTTTTGTTTCTTTTTTTACGATGTGTTAACCCTTTGAGGCACAACCCTTTCCCAATGCTGAAAAAAGAGCAGCCGTTGCCATCGCTCGACTTAACTACCAGCAAGGAGGATCCTTTTTTGACGACAGCTGGCTGTGCCGCACAGCCAGCTGTGTCAAAAAAGGGTCTCTAGATCTGTGACACGCGATGAACATATCGATCGTCCGCCATCTTGCTGGTAGTTAAGTCGAGTGATGGCAACGGCTGCCCTTTTTTCAGCCTTGGGCAATCTATCCGGCTGTTCTCGCATTCTTCCATTTTTCAGCAGATGTCACTGCTGTTAAAAATAATCGTGACCATTTTTTTACGGGAAAGGACGTGCTAAAAAGTAAAGGATTCTCGTGGAACTATGTCACCCGCAACTATTTTTATAGAAATCAAATCTATTCTTCCTGACTGGCAACAGTCAAAACGTCAGAGTTGGGTGGTCCCAGAGCGGGAACACTGCGCGTTAAAGGGTTAATGCAGGCGATAAAGAAGATTATTCGAAAGCCGTATGGAATTTAAGTTTACGATCATTTATTGACTGAAATGAAGGACTATCACGCTGTGGAAGGAATTATCTAGGAAGTGGTTAATATTTTAACTAATTAAATTCTGTCCGGTCATCACAACCAGGGACTGATTTCAGGCAGGACATTCGTGGCAAGCGCCCTGGTCCCCAACTTACCCTTTAAGTTTAAAAACTTGCAAATTTTGATTTTAATTTAAAATAAGAAATGGAGAAACTAATTTTATGAAAAACAATAGTAATAATAATTACTCCGTTACTATTTCATAGCGATAGCATTATATCACAATTTTTAGTTAAATGGTATCGTTAGGGTTGCCAACTATCCCGCGAGAGCCGGAACGTCCCGTTTCTAGGGGTTTAGAAGCTACATCTCGCGAAAGGTGTGTATACAAGACGCCATATGTTCCACTTTTTGAATAGAATAAGTAACTTTAATAATGTGATAAATTATAATGGACTACGAAGAGAATCTAAACATTAAGTTTCTTTCCTGAATAAATAGGATCTCAGCAAAAGTGATTGTGTACTTTCTTTTCTAAGTAAGTAAAATTATGATTTTAGTAAAAGTGGTTTAATATTCTTGTTTTTACCGAGTAGATAATTTTAATAGTAAGGGTCATTCCATTTCAAATCAACCAATAAATTTCAAAAATGTCACCCACCGTCTCGGATTTCTTTGAAAATTTTTATAAATGTAGCCATTAGTGTTCTAACTAACAATATAAAATTTTACTTCAATATCTCTAATACTTTTTAAGATAAAAATTATTAAAATAATGGGAAAGTGACCATAAATGGCGTTTTTGCAAACAATTATTTTAATGGTGCTTTTTCAGATAAAAAATCATAACTTTCTTTATTTTCAATTACTACTTACGTACCTACGTACATACGTACAGACGGCATGGAAAAACTGACCACAATAAACTCGCCGCTGGTCAAAATGAGTTGCAGACGCGTTAATATGATCGTGCATGCTAGCCTACGATGAGATGCATCGAAAAAATTCTTAAAATTAAATTTAGAGGTAGTCAAAATCGGATTTTTTGTCGAAATTTGGCCCAAAAAATTTTTCGGGATCACATTACTTCCTTATACTACGTACAAGGAAGTAAAAAACAGTATAGCGTTTCAGGGGGTAGATAAACTATCCAGTCGAATGGAACCGAAAGGGGAGGTGCACAACTAGATGTTACAACAATCCTAAATATAAAGTTTCAACATTCTACGCCTCATAGTTTTTGAGATATGCTAGTTTAATGAATTTCGGCCCATTGAGCGTAATGTATTTCGAATGTTTTGGGCGGTCCTGTAAATAAACTATCCAATCGAATGGAACCAAAAGGGGAGGTGCACAACTAGATGTTACAACTATCCAAAATATGAAGTTTCGACATTCTACGCCTAATAGTTTTTGAGATATGCGAGTTTAATGATTTTCGGCCCATAGAGCGTAATGTATTTCGAATCTTTTGTGCGGTCCTGTACATAAACTATTCATTCGATTGCGACCAAAAGGGGAGGTGCACAACTAGATCATAGAACAATCCTGAATACCAAATCTCAACATTCTACGACCCATAGTGTTTGAGATATGCGAGTTACATACATACGTACGTACGTACAGACGGCATGGAAAAACTGACCACAATAAACTCGCCGCTGGTCAAAATGAGTTGCAGACGCGTTAATATGATCGTGCATGCTAGCCTACGATGAGATGCATCGAAAAAATTCTTAAAATTAAATTTAGAGGTAGTCAAACTCGGATTTTTTGTCGAAATTTGGCCCCCAAAATTTTTCGGGATCACATTACTTCCTTATACTACGTACAAGGAAGTAAAAATGAAATTTTGTTTTATACTGAATGATTCGCTTTGGATGTACAACCAATGTGGTACAACGCAAATTTGACTTTATGAAAGTGCATCTCACCTCAAATAAAATACATTATAGTTTAAAGAAAGGTAAAGAAACACCTTTCATAGCAGTATGAACTGAAAAGTGGAAGTGCATTTAGTTTATTTTTATTTGCGCACATTTTTATTTATTGTTATTTGCGAGATGAAGCAGGTTTCCGTTTCTTTGAAATACAGCCTTAAAGTTACTAAATTTAACATGTGGTCTCCCTGTCTCTAGAGTTACACGTGGTGAACTTTGTTCACCCAATAATACGTAAAACATTAAAAAAAAATCATTTTTGATCAACGAAAATAAATTTCTATTTTCCTTTTCTTTTAATAACTGGCGCGGGCGTTAGCCGATAAGGCATTCGTCACTACAACGGTCCGAAAGTATCGGCCATTCTATGAAGGCACCCAAATTACCCCCAATGATGGGACGGACGAGTTAACATCCAAGCTGAAGCCGGGTATTGAACCCGGATCCAAGGTTTGTGATCTATCTAGTCAGGAGTCGCGCTGGCTTTTTTTTTTTTTTTTTTTAAGTTTCGCCAATCCATTCGCCAAATTAGATTTTGCCGGACATCATTAAGAAATGCAATTGCCAATATTTTCGCCAAATCATATTTTCTTTCGCCAAACTAATTTTATTATAGCAATTTGCGACGTTGGCGATCGACAGCGCGACCCTTGTATCTAGTAGATTGTTATCAGAGAAACAAAGCGCAGCTCAGTTTTAATCCGTAGACATTTTTATGACTGTACTTTTTTCTTTTCTTTTCCTTTTTTGAGTATAATATAATAAACTTTTAATGTAAAGCATCAAGGTTTTAATAATAATGTCCACAAAAATTGTCTTTGTGGTGGCATTATTTACATATATATATTTCTCTCTCTTTCTTTTTTTTCCGCGTGAGTGAAGTACTAGGGAAGGGAAAAAAAGCACTAATAAAGAGGATGGAAAAGAGAGCCGAGCACTGGAAAATAAGAGGATGCGTGACAGGAATCTCCAAAAGCAAGATATTAAGACCAAACTGCAGGGGGTGGAAGGGCAGCAGGGTGCGGATACAACTCGACGGGAAAATAATTCGCGACAGGAAAACTACACAAATGGAGAAAAAACGGAATGAAATCCGTTAGGGAGTCATTTCAGCAAGTTAGGATTATGTTGAAATTAATTGGGGAAGTACATTAGAGTCATAGATGAAGCAGTTATTATCGTTTTATAAATTCAACCGCTGTTTACAGGGTGATTATAATAACTTTCCTTATAAACAGTATTCTTCAACTGGGACGGATGAGCAGATTGCCACCAACGTAGAAATACGGTCTGTAGATGAAATATGTCTTAGGGAGGTTTTAAAATAGTTCTAAAAATGTCCCCTAGAGGGCGCTTCGCATGAAAAAAATTTGTAACAAAGGAAAGGAGTAACTCTAAATGTACAAACAACTTCAATATTTATTCGATAATTTTTGAATATTTTTTAAATTAATTTAGCTCATCTCTTGAGCTGAATTCACCTTGTGAATATTTTTTAAGCCAAACTTTTAGAACTTCCCTTCGTTAAATGTGTACCAACGTCTCTCCGAAAGTGGTCAAAATGGATTCAAGGATGTTCAATATGGATCGTTCTTACATACATACATGTGTGTGCCTGAAGACGTCATAGAAAAACGTGTCAGAATGAATTCAGAGAAGGGCACTGACACCGAAATGGTCATTTTTTGTATGAAAAGGTGAGTACCGAAAGTTTTCACCATTACAATACCTCGTTTACCTCGTACAAGAACAACAACAAAAAGACCAAGAGAAATATCGTACTGTTTCAGAACAAAGATTAAAAATTTGTAGTGTAGCGGAAATTTTTTACTTGTTATTTATAGTAAAATTTATCATCAATCAAATTTTATAGTAAGAACAGAAGCCTCCCTCTCTCCATAGCTGGATTCCACCGATGTGAAAGCTGTTGCTACGTCCATGGTTTCCCCTATATGCGAATTTAACCCTCTAACGCGCAGTGTTGCCGCTCTGGCAGCACCAAACTCTCACGTTTTGACTGTTGCCAGTCGCGAAGAATGGATTGGATTTGTATAAACATATAGTTGCGGGTGACCTAGCTCCACGAGAATCCTTTGCTTTTTAGCACGTCATTTCCCCGTAAAAAAATTGTCACGATTATTTTTAACAGCACTGACATCTGCTGAAAAATGGAAGAACGCGAGAACAGCTAGACAGATTGTCCAATGCTGAAAAAAAGGCAGCCGTTGCCATCGCTCAACTTAACTACCAGCAAGATGGCGGACGATCGAAACGTTCATCGCGTGCCACAGATCTAGAGACCCTTTTTTTTACGACAGCCAGCTGTCGTCAAAAAAGCCGCTGAGACGCTGGCGTGACGTCAACCAGCTGTCGTCACGTGATGAACGTTTCGATCGTCCGCCATCTTGCTGGTAATTAAGTCGAGCGATGGCAACGGCTGCCCTTTTTTCAGCATTGGGAAAGGGTTGCGCCTCAAAGGGTTAAAGTATTTTCATTCTCTCTCCCTCAAACACCAATTAAAATCCGAGTGAGCTCCTCTGCTGATTGATGACGAACGAATGAATTGCCGAATTCATTTATCGAATCGACAATAAGAATCCAAGATGATCCCCCTAAATAAAATCAGTCTTCCAAGCCGCTTCATTCACTACGCATTCATCAAGAGTAACGAGAGAATTCCAAGATTTGTGTTCCGAACGGCTCATTTCTTTCCCCGCCTGACATTTGCGGTGACTCAGAGAAAACCAGAATGGCATCGCCACTGCTCCTGGGTATATCTAGGACGTTAATGTACAAAACAACTTGATCCTCGTTGGTCCCAGGCGGTCACTTCATGGGAGTGAGAAAGATATTTTATTTATTTTTTTATTTTTTTACATTTCGCGGCATGACCTTCTCGCCTTCTTTTTTCCCTTGTTGCAGAAGTTAGAAACTTTTCAATTTATATTTCGGTGAAATATTGAACAGTTGGATCTTTTCGAAATATATGCGAGCAAGTTTTGGATTCGGTGAATAACAGTTCAAGCTTTAATGTGAAGTAAAATGTATAGAATGTTATTGAGAGATCTATTTCAAGGAACCATAATTATGAAGTGGCCATTCGAAGCAAATAAAATTAAATGAAACATAATTAGGATCAATACAATTTTTAACACTTCTCAGCAGTGGCGTAGATAGGATTTTATTTCTGTGGGGGGGGGGGTGTCTGTGTATCAAATTATAAGCTAAGTTTCAATTGTAAGCTAAGTATCGAAGGTTGTTGTTAATCATCCCCTTGATCCAACAGACCCCGTCGCATGAGAGCCTCAAAAATTTTCTCCTCCCCATCCAACAGCTGCCTGCAGGAGTCGACTAAACAATCAAGTAGGTGAGCAGGGCGGTTATACTCCAACTGATCGAATCCGAAAAAATCGAAAACCAATTAACGGTCATTAACCATTGTGTGCTTTGGGTCTAAGAGAGTCGAGAATTAGGGGTTGTATTACTATTTACTATTATTGCATCCTGCTCTAATCCTCAATTATCTTCTGTCTTCGGCAGGCTGTTATAGCCCAACTCATCGAATCCCCAGGAGAGGGGGAACAGATCGCGCTTTCGTCAGTTTCATGACCTATTTTTCAAATAAAATGTTCCAGAATATTTTTGTATTTATTATCCTAATGTCGAGCATTTCTTTATAGTAGCGTGACCAAATTTTGCAACTGGTTAATTTTTAGTTTTTCATGTTAGATACATTTTGAAGCAATAGTTTATTTATATCTACTGTTTTCTACGGGATGAGGCCTGAAAAAGGGCCCCGTAAAAAAACACACAGAATTTAAAATATCTGTTTTTTAGGAAAAAACCCACAACCTGGTGTGTACTAGATTTCTTTTTTAATTAAATCTTTGAAATGTTAAAGTCTGAGATGGGTCCCCTGTAAATAATAATAATAATAACAATAATAATTAATCAAAAAAATTAAAGACGTTCTAGGAAGCACCTTAGAAACAGTAGAACAGTAGCTTAGAAACAGTAAGGTAACTTTAAACCGTGTTTTCTCAAAAAGCATTTTTAATGAATTGTCTATAACAGGACTAAATTTCTCTAAAAAGTTGTAACTGGTGCTAATATACCGTGTTTACTCACGTAATAGTCGCACTTTTTGTGTCAATTTTTCATGGTGAAATTTAGGTGCGACTATTGTGAGGGGAAATCTACTACACAATATTGTTCACTTTAATGCTAAAACATTACTGGTGTTATAAAAATTACTATTTTACCAAATGCTTCCAGGTTATTGCAGTATATTAAATAATCTTTTCCACAGTTGTACACAAAAAAAGAGCTATATTTCCACAATAATATTTTTACATACATACATGAAGGTCAAATATACATGACTGCGAATTTTATGCCGATAAAACATTTACGATTTTTTTCTGCTTTAAAACGGGGGTGCGACTAATTATGCAAGGGTGACTATTACGTGAGTAAACATGGTATATAGAATGCGGAAAACCTGGATAAGAAAAAAAAAATGAAATTTTTACAAACATATGTATAGTAATATATTTTAACAAACACAAATATGTAATCATCTTTTAAATTATAATTTGAAATCAAATTAAAAAATGCTAAATATGTATTTAATTTTTTGAAGTTAATAATATTTTATTACCGAATTTGCAACATTAAGTATGTTCAACAGTAAGTATATGTGCATTTTAAATTTTATTTATCCTGCGGATAAGGCAATGCTCCGTTAAAAAAAAAAAAAAAAAAAAAAAAACTTTTTTCCCCCCCTCAAAAATCTATGAATAGAAGTTTTATCTCGAGATTTAAAATATGTCATAGTGTATCATTAAAGAAAAAAAAGTAATTATGCTACTACTATTAATTTGATGACAAAATGTAAAATAGCAAGTGCCTAAAATACGTGTACATTTGCTTCTTAATCCATCGAATCCCCTGTAATTTTTGTGGCGGATCACACTTTCAACCCCATTATTGATGATAAATGACAGCTACTCCGTGACAGGTGGACACTACCCGAAGGGAGCTTTGGAAACACGACCGCGAGGAGGGGGGGGGCAGCTAGGGTCAGGGTCAACGAAGGAAAAGGAGATAACACATTTACATTTTGGATTTTTACTAGGTCCCCAACCTAATGAGACATCTGTTTCTAATTCATTCGACGAGTTGGGATTCGGTGAAATGGCCCGTTCCCAGCAGGGTTGGTAGGGAACAAGAGCAAGGGGAATAAATCTTTTCCCCATTCTGAAATTTCATGCATTTTGAATGACCACTTCTGAAACCGAGCCAAAGTCGTTTGGAGAAGGCCTGGAGCCGCTGTAAAACAGAGACAGGACCGGGCTCTTAGCAGCATACCAGTTATGACCTGGAGGGAGGCACCAAGTAGAAAGTATTTTACTTTTGTCGAGCGAGTGGATTTCCAAAGGAGTTAGTTCTGCAGAGTTGGTGATCGGAAGATCACAACCATTTCTTGCAAGTGTACTTGCAATCTCATTTCCGTATACCCCAATGTGCGAGGGTATCCATTGGAAACAAACAGATTTCCTCAGGCTTAGATCAGAGAGAAGTACTAAAATATCCTGATCAGGTTTATTATATATTTTTGGCCAATCTTTTAGGTATTGTATGGCACTCCTACTGTCCGTCAAAATCCAAATGTAGTAAGTGCAAACCCAAGAGCTCTCCCAATAGCTATAATTTCGGATCTAAAAAACTGGGCAAAAGTCAGGATGACAGATACTAGATTTTTTTCCTCCTCGAGTTACTGATGAATACACCACTCCCAGCTCTACCGTCTTCAAATTTGCTGCCATGCATTGTAGATAGCCAAGGCCTCAGAAGGGATATCATTAATGTTCTCTAGGGCCAACTGTTTCAAAAGTTCAGGGTGGTCCTCCTGCTTACTAGCGTGGGACTTCAAATCTTCATTGAAAGCAACATTTTCAAATGATACCGTGGGAGCAAGCAACTAAAAGTCAACGATGGAACAATGTTATTGTTCCTAAAACCATGTTTCTCAACTTGATCAAGCGGATTGTTTCTCTTTGAGCGCAGGCTGCTTGGCCAATTTAGTTAGAAGTCCTATATTAAAATCATCAAGGCTCAAAACTTTTTAAAAAATCTAAAAAGAGTTCATCTTAAATCTCGTAGTTAAAGGTAAAATATCAGCCTCGTAAAGAACCACACCACTTGGGCAGCTGTTCCTAAGCCCTGCTAAATATGGAATTCTTACGATATGTGACCGTATCGTAGCATACACGTTTACATATGGTACACGTTACGGTGTTTGAACATATACATAAGCTGGTGGCTTGTTAAGGGCCAGATTTCGGGGGGGGGGCTGCAGTCCCCTCTGTCCCTCACCTGTATACGCGCCTGCTTCCTAGCAAAGTTGAAAAGTGCTTATGATTTCGATTTGTCAGTCCGTGCGCCCGTATTCTGGTGGCGCCCGTATTCTGACTGCCTTAAATATGCATTGATTACCACGAAATTTATACTACATGTTATTCATTTTTAGTTAAACACATGAAGCCAAGTAGTGCTTAGTCAGGAAATAATTCCACAAATTGAAACTACTTTGTGAATTTTAAATAAAACATCATTTTTTAACGTGCTCATGAAAAGATTTTCTTAGTTTCTCGACGTTGGAGACCAAATTGTAGATTGAGCATACATATATCTTTCTTTAAGTATTTTAATAGCATTAATACTTTTCCCAAAAAGTAGATTATCAGCTATTTTCAACTAGGTGCAAGTTTGTCATAAGCGCGAAATTTCTCCCAAGACATCTAGTAGTTACATAGAGAGTCCTGATTATAGGGGTTGATGTCCACCGAGCTAGTCTCGAATAAATGAAAAGTCGTATAAACGGAATAAACATGTATCGTCACTAAGGACAGAGATGAAATACAAATTTTACACATGATTTATTAATCTTTATGGCACTACAAAAATCCGACTATCCGTGTTAATGTAAACAAACTCATCTCGTCTAAACGGGATTTGCATAGATCGCTCTAATTAGAAAGATGGAATATAAATTTTACACACAAATTATTAGTTTTTACAGTGTACAAAAATCTGATTATCGGTGTTGATGTTGGCCAAGATCATGTCGGATAAATCTGATTTGCACAGATCGTGACTATTGAAGATGGAATGTAGATTAACACACAACTGAATAATTTTTATGACATTACTAAACACTCCTTATGATGCACGTTTAACCAATAGCTTCGAACGTAGTATATAAGAGGAGGTCTGGATTCCGCCCCCCCCTTAGCCTATGCAAAAATGCTAATTTTAGCCGAATATCTACTTTTGTTTCCGTGTCTGAAAATAATATACAGTAAAAATACATTTTAGATTTCATTAAATATTTAAATATTGAAAATTATATATATATATTTGTAAACTTTATAATTTAATGAGCAATAAAAAGATTAAAAATTTGTTATGTAATTGAATTTTTTTTACAAAATATTTATGGTAAAAAAATTTACTGTCAAATAAATTTTGTACTAAGACTGGACACCTTCCATAGCTGGATGCCTCCCTTGTCAAAGCTTAGCTACGCCCGTACCAATACATGAATAAACATGTAAAACTGTTCATTTGATGTGTTGTAAATGCTTATTTGATGAAGTTTCTAAGACCTTCTTGATATAATGGCGTCAGTGCTACCAGATTTCACGAAATAATCTGATTTTGAAAGAGACGTCTCGCCGTAAAAATTTAGATCTCTGATATTCTGAACAGAAAAAAATAAAGTTTTTTTGATAACTCCGTTAAAGCAGAACTCTGACAATCGAGACTCCAATCAAATTACAATTTATTCATCCATTTAATTTATACTCATAATTATTTATACCAATAACCATGAAATACGAAAAAATTAAGCAACCAGTAACAGCGCAGAAAGAATAACAAAAAAAGAAACCAATCTTATTTATCAGATTGACAATAATCATCCCGTATCAGTCACTAAACAAAATAATAGTCCTTTAAGTTCACTTCAATTACGAGATATTCGTCAGAGTTGAAAGAGAATAATCTGTCTCTGGCTTCTGGCAAGATTTGTGGGGTGAAGGGCTCATTATTTCCGACATTAGACGTTTGCGGTGACTTACCAAATTTTTTCCAAGCTTCTTCTCTCGAACGTTGATGGACAGAAAGATTTGATCTCGCGGTCCCAGGAGTCACTACTAAGTGAGATACAGACATCTGAGTAATCTTTTTATTGACTTATTTTATATATGCACATATATGTTTTAGCAGTATAATTTTTCGATTGTTTTTGTTTTTTTGCTGAAACATTTTTTAAAAGAAATTTTGCATCTTTTGAATTATACGAGTAAGAACTGAAGCTTGAGAGGTGGGGTAGTATTTTTTGGTGATTAAAGATCAAGTGTAGTTGAGTGCACATCATTTTTAACAATCAAAATATTATTCAGTACATTTATTGCTATTATTGTTATTTATTTTTAACACTTTCTAGAGAAGTTGAAAAGCGTTTACGATCGTTACACTCTATGGATGTTCATAATTTAAAATGCACAGGATGGTTATAATTAAACTTCCCTTATAAGAAGAGTTATATTGCTAAAACGGATTGTAACCGAAGCAGATTGTAACCGAATTTGGTATATATGGACTATACAAGACATGTGCTCAAAGAATTTTGAAAAGAAAAACTTCAAAAATGTCCTGTAGGTGGTAGGTGTCGAGTAGCGCTTTGAGTGAAAAAAAAAAAAAATAAATAAATAAAAATAAAACAGCAAAGTTAGCAATGAAAATGGCTAAATCGAAATGTATAAACGTAATTGTATAAATGTAATTTCAATAATTCAAAGGCCCATATCGGGAAGTAACGATGGATGCTGAACCGAGAATCTCTACCGTCGCATATCTGTTACGATTGATGACAGTTCAACTGTACGCTAAGCAGTAGTGCATGAGAAAATATGATAGTGTTGGAAAGTCTTTTACAATCGATGGTTTCGACATGATTTCTCTTTCTTGTTTAATACCACCTCCCCCTACCCCCCACAATCTCTTAGGAGAATTCAAATCATTGAAATATTTTTATGTCAACGTGTCCTTAATAAACGTTAAAAATAAAGGATAATAAATCTCATTTATTTATGGCTTAAACTCCTGTTCACTGTATATATTTACGAAGTTTATCCGAAACTTGTTTAATTAATAAAGATAACACACAAGTCTGAAGTTTCTCTCTTCAAGTTAACATTCAGGAAAGTTTAGTGAATTCTTAACAAGAAAAGCGTTTGTTGTAAGTTAAAAACATAATTTAAACAAATAAGTTCCCGTCTCAGGAGAAAGTATATTAACATATGTCGTTATCAAATAAAGTTATTTGGAAGTTTTAACTTATGCTGAAAGCTCGTGCGTGATAATTTGGAAAAAGACAATAGGCATCGTAACTTTTTCTGAAAATATACTGATCTATTGTAGCGTAAAATTCTTAAGAGTAAAAGTTTAGTTACTTTAGAAAAAACTTCATCATTTGTTTACCACAAATATTATATTTACCACAAATTCTGTTACAGTGAAAACTCGCTTGTAAATCCAAAATGTTTTCTTAATTGTCAGCGTTACTATAACTGAATAAAATGTGTTTAAAATTGCAATATTCGTCTTAACGTTAATATATTTTAATTGGTTACACAGGCCACGAAACAAAATACAAAGATAAGCATCATACCAAGCAAACAAACAAACACACCCACAAACGATAGATAAAGAGAGAGGGGAGGTGGTTGGGAAAGAGAGAAAGAAAGAAAGAAAAGAAAAGAGCAGAACAGTCTCGGATAATCCAGCATGAGTCATAGAAAAGAAAGCTGTCTCTGCTAGTTTTTTTTTCCCTTTTTACAATATGCACAAATAAAAAGCATTCGCCTTGCAGAAAAATAATTCTTAATTCTTATTTATATCTATAAAAACTATACTCAATAAATTTCATCCTCATCAATGCAAAATAGATATTTTCACGTTCTAGTTTTAACGTTACAGTTACCATAGTGACAGAATCTACAGAAGTTCCTAAATTCAACAAATCAACGAAAACTGAAGTCATTTTTAGATTTAGACTAGGGAAACAAAAGAAATAGAACATTATCTTAGGAACGCTTTAAAAATACCCAGATTTTCATAGCTATATTTTATTTCCTTCGCATGTGTGGAAACATTTCCAGCTACGTAGAAGAATCAACGACTTAGGAAAAATCGGAACCGTTTTGAGATCTTTAGTCCCGTGGATGATACCTATTATTAGCTGTGTATACAGGCTTTTTTCAAAATTGAAAATCGCAGTTTTAAATGTAACTCCTTACCAAACTTTAAAGTAACAAAATGTGTTGAAATTATAAAGTTCGTTTCATTGATTTAAAAAATTAAATTAGTGTGTTATCTATATCGGATTAAACTATACCATTCAATAAAAAAATAAAAATAAAAATAAAAAAACTCGATTTCCAAGATGAAGACATTTAATTTTACAACAGAAACAGAAACTTCAAAACAACTTTCTTTCTCTCGACATATGTCACGAGAAATTTAGAAAATAAATCAGAACTGTTTATTTATCCGCCTTTTATATTTAATAAAAAATATATAAAATGGACTTCAGATAAAAGGATAAAGAGAAAAAAAAATCAGTTCTTATTTTTAGCGAACGAAAAGCATTTAAAATCTTTAGAATTTTTTCCCCCTGTCTTTTCTTTTCCAGGATAAAGAACAACAACATATACCTTCTCTCCAGCGGTGCAAAAGTGCGGTTACATGGAGGGGAAGAATCTGCTGCCACTCTTAATTTCCAAAACTGCCAAGAATGTCAGATAGTGAAGAAAAATGAACAACCGAGATGCACAAATCTTTGAACAAGCGAATGTGGCGGTGTGGTGGGTGCACTATGATTTGGATATTTCCATTATTTTTCTCCTCCCAAGTAAATAAGGAAGTTCGGGGGGAAATGTTCTCTTGTATATGGCTTTTTCGATATTTTTCGTTTAAAAAAGAGAAAAAAGATTTTTTAAAATTCCCCCTAAGTTGTGAACAATGGCTGTAAATATCGTTAAAAAAAAAAAAAAAAAAAGGTTGACTAGTAAATTCGGCTTAGTAAATTGCGTGAGGTATAAAGGCAGATCTCAGACGGCAATAAGGTTCTTAGGAATTAAAATATATGTGATTAAACAAAATTTAATGTAATGTGTCAATTCATAAAATACCTTCTACACTTTGAAAACAGGCAAAATAATTGATATGGAATTGTAGGTTCCAAATATACAGGGAGGCACTTTGCATGAAAAAACAGCTAATTTAACAATAGAAATAGCTAATTCGAAATGTAGTACAAACAATTAAAACACTTATTTAATAGTTTTTCAGCATTAATTAATTAGTTTTTTAAAAAATATATTTTTAGCTGAATTCATCATGCAAAGCACCACCTATTCTTAACTTCTTAAAAGTTTTCCTTGAGCATACCTGGTGTACAGTCTATATGCTACATTTTTTGGGAATAGGCTTACCCGCTTCAGCTGCAGAATACTGTTTCTAGGGCAAGTTAATTATAACCACTCTTTTAATAGTAAAAACTTAATAAATAATTCACTAACCAATGAAAATATTTTTAAGGCTGTTCTTTTAGGAAATCCTGCAAGTTTCGAACAGCTTTTCAAGGAATTTAACTGCGCTGGGAACTCGAAAAAATTTAGAATTTCTCTTTACAAGATTCCTGTGAACTATTACAAACTTCGAACATTATCGATCATATCGCATCATTCAGCATGTATCAACTCTTAACATCGTGTTTTCATATAATACTGATTACTTGTACGAAATATTTTATAAAACTGCAAAGCGATATTCTTCAATCTAAAAATGCACCTTTCCTTACAAATCTTCTGACTCTTAACACTGTAATCCCGACACGTCGAATTTGAGCACTATGTCGCTTCATAACTCATTTTCTGGGATTGTAAAAGCTTTCCCCTCCTGATTCAGGCTTTAAGGATAAATTCTTCCAGCGAAAGCTGCCTTTTCAGTGTTCGGACGAGAAAGGATGTAACGACCTGGAATGGAAAAGATCTAATCCGTGGACGCCTACTAAGATTTGTGCTCTGAGAGGATCATTTTTCCTCTCTCCTTCATCCGACATTAAAGTCTGATCCGTTATTAATTGAAGAACGACGTCACCGCTAAAAGCACGGCTGATAAATAGTTCGATGGCCTACTCGGAAACTTATAGTATGCGCATTCGTCTGGCTGATTAGTGAGGAGAAGAATGCATCCAGGTTTCTGCTTCTGTCACATGCAGTTCTGTAGTTGGCAGTCAGATGCTTACAGATGAGACCTTAGAAAATATTATGAGGTATTAATTGATCTGGAATCTTTCAGCATGATCATTAAATGGTATACCATTTTTCATCATGATTACTAGGAATATATACGGCAGATTTAGCTCTTCTATGTTTAAAAGTTTGATATTCAGGTGCGTAGCCAGAAATTTTTCATGGGGGGGTTACGACTACTGCAACTCACATATATGCATACATGCGTGTTATAAGGGAGTGAAGAATATACATTTTGTATGGCAAAAAATTCCTCATGGGAGGGGGTGTTATGACCCCCTAACACCCCCCCCTTGGCTATACGTATATAGGTTTTCTAACACTGATATAACTACTTTTTTTTAATGCAGAGTGTCTGAAAAATCTTTGACAAACTTAACATGTTGGTCTGTCATGCCATGACAAACAAGATTTGCATAGGAAATTGTATCCGGAAATGCAAACGGCGACCGCTAGAGGGCGATCTTCGCTGGCTTATGGAAGCGCTACCATTTTAGATTTGAACGTTTCCTGAGATGGATGAATCTGTTTGCTTTGGACGATATGCATTACGCGTATGGCGCCATGGATGAGAATAGACGATCGGCGGTACGGATGTACCCATAACGCAACGTTCGCAAGTGCAGAGGGAAGGGAGAAATGATGTCAAAAGAGGTTTATCTTTTATTAATGACGTATTTATTAATATGACTTCCCATTCGCGGCACCGAACACGCAATTCATATCAACCAATTCTGAGTTAGTAAATCAATCCATCCACATCCATATTTGATCCATATTTGAATATATGCATAGTAAATAATTATTGCAATACGTTAACTTCCCTGAAACATTTCCTACAATTACCGCAAATCTCTGTAAATTATTTTGCATCAAGCAAGGAGCCACAAAGATTTAAAAAAGAAACTATGAATTGGCGATAGAAATCTAGAAGGTAAAAAGACAAATTATTCGCAAAAGCGCTTGATTCTTATCAGTTTTTAATAATTGAAATTTTGAGGGGAGATGCACCCTTCTTAGTCCCTTCTTCCTGGCTACGTCACGGTTTTTGCGCATGCTCTTTTAAATTAACTTCATATTCATCTGAACACCATTTTTTAAAGAAAAACATGCTGCTAAAGAACTGCAGCAATACATAAATAAAAAAAAACCTAAACTTGTTTACCACACGTAAACCTATGCTGTTTAATGTAGATCAAATATCATCAAAACGATCTTCAATTATTACCTTTTATAGACTACTAGCTGAAGTACCCGTCCTTGACGGGTTAGTGAATGCAAATTTCCAAAAAGTAAGAACTTACGTCAGCATTGTAGGAGTACACAGAATGGATGTAGTATGTTGCCAAAGTAAAGAAAGCGAAGTTATAATTTTTATGTATTGTTAAACTATTACATGTTAGAGAGTAACTAAGTAATATCATTTCATTCGCTTTAGTCGTAATTATGTGATGCGCGAACGAATATTTACGCATATTGAAATAATTTTCGCAAAATCTCAAAATCTAATCAAAATTTTTGAAAAATTTGAAGCCTAGAATTTAAGTTGAGTGGCAACCAATCCTGTCACCCAATTTCGTTTCATTCCCTGTAGTCTTTATTTCGTGATGCTGGAACAAAATTTCAGCATTTTAAAACGATTTTCGCAAAATCTCAAAATGTAATCAAAATATTTTAAAATTTCAACGGCTATAAATTAAGATTAGCAACTACCTATCATATCACTAAATTTCGTATCATTCGTATTAGTCGTTATTACGTGATGTTTGAAGAAATATAAACGTATTTTGAGAAAATTTTCACAAAATCTCAAAATCTAATAAAAATGTTTAAAAAATTGGACACCTGTAAATTATGTTCAGGAACCATCTATCATGTGACCAAATTTCATATCATTCGATTTAGTCGTCATTACGTAATGCGGGAACAAAGATTCACTCAGTTTTAAACAATTTTCGCAAAATCTCGAAATCTGATCGATTTTTTTTTAATTAGATGCTAATAGTTTAAGGTGAGTGACCACCTATCATTTCACCAATTATCATTTTTTCACCTTTGCAGTTATTACGTGATATGCGAACACAAATTTACGCAGTTTGAAATGATTTTCACAAAATCTCAAAATCTAGTCAAGATTTTTTTTAATTCGACGCCTATGTTTTAAGTTGAGTGACCACCTATCATGACACCCAATTTCATATCATTCGCTTCAGTCGTTTTTACGTGATGCTTGAACACAAATTTACGCAGTTTGAAAGGATTTTCGCAAAATCTGAAAATCTAATCAAGATTTTTTAAAAATTCGACGCCTATGTTTTAAGTTGAGTGACCACCTATCATGACACCCAATTTCATATCATTCGCTTCAGCCGTTTTTACGTGATGATTAAACAGAAAAAGCGTCACGGACAGAACGACAGAATGACAGAATGACAGAATGACAGAATGACAGACAGACAAACTTTTTTTTTAGGGTCGCATTGGATTCCCGGGTGCTTGAAACGGATAGAAATCGCAAAATTTTTGAATTCCAAGAAATGTACAGACAAAAGTCTAATTTTATTTATATAGATAAAATACCAGAAATGTTGCATGTGCTTCTGTAAAAAGAATTGGTGCTGCGCCTACATTTTTTGAAGGGATAATGCTATTACGAACCTCAGTAATGCACAGGAACTGCTTAAATCCGGAATCACTGTGACTTTAACAATTCCGGATTATAGAATTCCCATAATATGAATTATACGTAAAAATCATGTAAAGTTGTGAACCGCCAAGGTGGTAGGGCTAAAGAGCGTATCACACCTTGGATCCTGTTTCGATTCCTGGTTTGGGCTTTAAATTGTCCATTCCTCCATAGGGAGTAATGCTAGTCATTTATTGGGTGTCCCCATAGTGAAATGACCAGTAATCCGGGCCTTTGTAGTAGCATTATCCTAGTGGCAGCGTGCCCGTCCAATGGGGGGGGGGGGGGGGAAAGTGAAGTTATCCATAAAGAAAAATGGACTTACATTTCTTGAATAGAAAATAAGATATAAATGAAAAATATTTATTGAGGAATTATATAGACCAGGAATGTTATTTTTTAAGCGTAAACGTGGTTTCCCTTTTTATTTAATTCAGCTAATATACCCGATCGTGACTCAGCGTTGAGTATTGAGCTGTTCGTGGAAATTCAAAAGTAAATAGTACGATGCATAAAGCTGTGTATTCGGGGTCGAATTTTCTCTGTTTGTGGCGGTTCCTCTTTAACAAGCTCCGCACATTTCCTTCCAGCCATAACTCAATCCAATATAACATCAAGAAGAAAGACATTTAATCTTAGGCTTATATTGACTTTCTTGCGCCACGAATGCCCTTTCTGGGAGGTCCGTTGAGCCACTGAAGAGTGATCCCTGCAGTACATTATAAATCGCATAACTTCATATGATAAGATAACTATCAATCCCGGTACAGTGCCCGCCGCTTAATAAAATCGCATTCGTTTCGAGCTAAATTGATTTCAGTAAGTTGCTGATTTTATATGCAGCGAACCATATTCGAACCCAAAGAGGGTGTGACACCTGTTTCCCCCTCCCAAAATCGGGAAGAAATTATAAAACAACACGATTAATAAAATTAATAAATAAGATTAATTAATTCCTAATTGATTAAGTGATTTCACTTACATTGCATAATACATTAGAAAAATTATGAGTGTTGCATTGTTTGCAGTGCTGTGCCGCACAGCCAGCTGTCATCAAAAAAGGGTCTCTAGATCTGTGGCACGCGATGAACGTTTCGATCGTCCACCATCTTGCTGGTAGTTAAGTCGAGCGATGGCAACGGCTGCCCTTTTTTCAGCATTGGGAAATGGTTGCGCCTCAAACGGTTAAGTGGTAATGTAGCTATGAAGGCTCATCGCTGAAAATGAACCGAGATTTTTTTTTTTTAATGTAGCGTGTTTTCCGCAAAAAAATATTACAATGAACTATTAATTTCATTGGAATACAAATCACAATTTACCCATTTGTTGTTAATTAAATGGATCATGCAACCACTAATTTGTTGTTCGCTAGGATAAGGAGGTATCGCTCAGCTACCTTTCAAGATTCACACAGTTTAGACCTTCATCTTCAAGCAATGCGGGAGGGGTTGGAGTTTCTGGATATCTCCGTACCCAGGGACTGATTATGACCAATAGGGGCACCGGGCATTGCTGAATTTGGTGGCTCCATCTATCATTTTTGTCTTATTTTTAATAAAATTTTGAAATTAAAAAGGATATTTCAGAACTAGGGCCCTTGGCAAAGTCCCGATTTGCCCATGCGATAATAAGGCTCTGTCCGTTCCCCCCTCACACATTTCTAACGACTGCCGAGAATCAAGGGCTTTCAGTCCCTCGCACGTACTGTGCACGTGCACAGATTTGTCGTACGCGTACACGAATTTGGCGTGCACGTGCACGGATTTGGCATGAAACTCCCACGGACGTGCGCATAGCACGTACGCGGGGTCTTCAGTGCCAGGTCAGGGTTGGTCGATCTCGCAACACTCCGGCTGCCAGACCGACACCTTGACCAGTGTGGTGTGTGGGTCTTCTTTTTGGATTGCGAACAAATATGTTGGGATGATCATTGGAAACCACGCTGGGATTTTTCCATGCTATCATCCCGACATTTTGTTCATTTTCTTCCTCCACAGTCTCTCGCTCTAGGACCACTGCCGAGCTCTTCTAAAGTCCAATTATCTTTCGGTATCTGGGATACTCGGACTTGGAAGAGTTCCTCGTCTAAAATGTCTCACGCACAGTCAAATGGTCCACGCAGAAATGGACGTCTCTTTCCTGTGTCGACCATCCGACTGTGGACAATCCTTTTGGAGTACGGTTCGAGATAATTATGGCCAGTAAGAATGCTGGGAAAGACTGGATACAGCGCTGTAATTTTTAACTGATCCCCCCTCACCAGTCGTGGATACAGATAGAGGGTGAACGAGGAACTTTTGCAAAAGTGAGGGTAGGAATTTTTTATGGGAAAGATGGGATACAGGAAATCGGTTGCTTCCATTCCGAGTTCCTAAAATCATAAACGGCCGCCGTTCTTCGCGAGAGAAGCATCGAGCAAACCCTTGCCACCTCAGCAACGAGGCGCGTTCAGGCTTAAGCGAGAGCATTGTGGCGCAAGAGCAAATGATAACTTCAGCCGACGGGCCGACTTTTTATAGCTGCTGCGGAGGTCGTACCACGTGGTTTCGTTCATCGCCCCCGTCTAGTCTAGTTTTTATTCTTTTTTTTTTAATTAGAAGATTCTGGAATTGGTGGGGATATAGTATTTATTTTTATTATTACTGTTATTGTTGTATCGGAAAAGAAAGCCTTTTGCGGTTTCTGAATGTGGAGTTCAATGAATTTATTTATTTTTGACCAAGTCATTTCATTCCTTTTCATTTGTGGTAAGAGGGATATCCAATGAATGAAAGGCGGCCAGATTAAAAAGAAAGTATGGTAATAATGACTGGCTGCGGAAGAAATGGCTATAATTCAGAAAAAAGGGGAATGTACTCTGATTTTAATTAAAAAATGCCTCTCTTGGCTTTGAAATATCTAAAACTAGTTTTCAAGCTTTAATTCATTATAAGAGACTTCTATTTATTCATTTATGTTTAAATATTATATAGTGTAAATGATTTTTATACACCTGCACTTTTCTTCGAAATCGCCTCTTCAGAGGTAAATTATATTTGTTGATTTACTTCCCTATGCCGAAATTCTAATCATTTCTTATATTTTTCTGTAGAATGTAATCATTTCTCGAAATAGTCTTTTCTTTTCAGTTATATTGTAGTAATTGTATACACTACACAGCATGATTCATTGCCATCACAGCACTAGTAAATTATACAAAAGGACAAATCAGAATCATACATAGCACAACAGCTTTTCCTATTAGTAACATTGTCTAGCCCCTTACCAACTTTGTTTTTAAACATATCTCAACACCTATTTACGATGAAAGTTTTGATATTTTGTACATAGCTGAAAATTTTTATTATTTGGGATTTTCTTGTACAGGAACAGAATAGAAATTTTAATTTTGTATTTATTTAGATTTGATCTCGTGAAAATCTTAATGGACGCCCTAAAATACTGAACCTTTTTTACGCAACTATGTAATTTATTGCATATGCCTATGATCAATATTTAAGGAATAAAAGCCTAGCTTAGTGTTTTTAGTACACCCTGTATATTGAAAAAAAAATTCTGATCTATAACGAAATTAAACTTTTATTAAAATGGTTTTTAATTCACCTCATTTGCCATAATGACTAAGTTATAAATTTATTGCACAAAGTAATTAAAGTCTATGCTAATGCGATTTTGTAACTATTGGAGATCATTTGATTTTAGTGTCGTCTGCGAAATTATTTCTTATATTTCTAAAAGATGCATTGAATGTAATAAAACTTTGTCGTGTGACGTGTTAATGGGCTATGTAAATCAAGAAGCGTCTCATTTTGAAAATTAAGCTTCTACCAGAGAAGAAAATCACGTCTTTAATGGATTTTTCGTGGTTATAATGACAATCCTGCTCAACTCCGAAACTCTGAGGAATACCAGCCTTTAACCCTTTGAGACGCAACCCTTTCCCAATGCTGAAAAAAGGGCAGCCGTTGCCATCGCTCGACTTAACTACCAGACCCTTTTTTGACGTGCTGGCTGTGCTCGCGCACAGCCAGCTGCGTCAAAAAAGGGTCTCTAGATCTGCAGCACGCGATGAACGTTTCGATCGTCCGCCATCTTGCTTCTTGCTGGTAGTTAAGTCGAGCGATGGCAACGGCTGCCCTTTTTTCAGCATTGGGCAATCTATCCAGCTGTTCTTCGCATTCTTCCCTTTTTCAGCAGATGTAAGTGCTGTTAAAAATAATCGTGACCATTTTTCTACGGGAAATGACGTGCTAAAAAGTAAAGGATTCTCGCGGAGCTATGTCACCCGCAACTATTTTTATAGAAATCAAATCTATTCGTCGTGACTGGCAGCAGTCAAAACTTCAGAGTTTGGCTGCGCCTTAAAGGGTTAACATGCTTTCGTACGTCTAAAGAAAAGACGGCTTTGGCACTTCCGTACCATGCAATCAAAGTGAATCTAAAATTCATCTTAATATGAGCATACGACATGATAATGACGTACAGTCTCTGAAAAGTGGTTTGGGGTGTGAACAAAAATCCATACTTGTAATCCTTGTAATAATTATCTACTTTTCGGAGCACAGTATTAGAAAAAAAAAATGACTTATGTGTTCTGAGGATAAATAGATAGCTGTATAATTTCAGTGCATTTTAAATAGTTCACTTTTTCAGAAAACAACATATTCTGTGTGAAATGCCGATAGAAATTTTGTATTATAAATTAAAAAGCAAGTTCCATCGGCTGTACGCCAAGGAGCATATATTGTTCAATCCTGTCTTTTTCATTTGCAAGAATGTATGAATGATTTATTATACCCATAACATACGTAAAAATAGGATTTTTTATGGGTGTTAGCTAGATATTTTCTCTTCTGTATATTTCGATTGTTTATAAATTGTGTTCCAACTGTTCAATATAACCTTATTTTGCAGCATAATTTTATTTTCAATACATAGCAACAATTTTATTTTCTTAAACACAATAGATTACAATAATTGAATTATTTTAATTTTAATAAACACTCACCATGTTTACGGAAAGAGGGTTGAGTAAACTTACTAAAATTTCATTTACATCCTTAAACGTTGGGTATATATATATTCACAACTCCAGAAATTTTAGTTAATACACTTTTTTTTTCACATTTCAAATGAAAATACTGGGTATTTAAAATTTGAAAGGTTATTAAAAAATATATACATTCAATGATATCAAACCGAAGTCATACATTGAAAATTTCATATAAACTACTATAAATAGTTATTTATTTATTTATATTTATTTTTATGGTGAATAACAATTTTGACACTTAGAGTTCGTTTTTTTTTTTTTTTTTTTTTTTTAAATAAATAAACAGATGATTTTTATTTTCAGCATCATCTGATTCCTTACAAAATTTTAAAGTAAAATCAAAAATGAAATGAATTATGAAAAACTTATGGTAAAGAAACACCGGAAACTTTTACTTCACAATTTTTCGGTAGATTCACCGTTTCCAATTATTTCATAGATTTGAATTTTAACTTGGATTACCTTCTTATGAAATTGTTTAAAAGAAATCAAAAAGTGTACGTTTTACAAAAATGCAAGTAAACACAAAATAAAAAATCTGATGTGTCCAACACATGACTTCCTTGCACGTCCATTAGATCAAAAATATTTTCGACGCACTTCCTCTAAATTTATTTGTTTGAAAGAGATAAAATATCAATAATAGTAAGGTTTAGCGATTTCCAGCCAAATATTTCGATATCGCCAAGCTGAGTTCAATTTGAAAGATTTCCTTTTGACACTTTATTTGGCGATATTTCACCAAAAGCCGACAAACTTGAGATAGTCAGCGAGATTTTGGGGATAGCCGAAGTGTCTGTTAGTCATTGACCACAGACTTTCAATGAATTGAATGCATCCATACACCTCAATGTATATTAAGTCATTTGGCTCACCCTGTAAATAAATTCTCAGTCGATTGCTGTCAAAAAAGATATTGAAAACAGTTAGATATTACAATAGTTCTAAATACAAAAGTTAAAAAATCTACGGGTAAGTTTTAGAGTTATACAAAATACGAAATAACTTTTGGCGTCAAATTTGGCGATATTTTGGCGAAACTCGTCAATGTCGACGACATTTGGCGAGATTTTAAGCATGAACCAAACAATGACAGATTATCGCCAAATTTGGCGATATTTCGCCAAAACTCGCCAAGAACGATGACAAATGGCGATACTTTGGGCATGGACCCAATGACTGACTATCGCCAAATTTGGCGATATTTCGCCAAAACTCGCCAAGGTCGAGGACAGACGGCGAGATTTTGGGCATGTACCAAACAATGACTATCTACAGTAGTATTATATTGAAAATGTCCATAGACATTAAAGTACTGAAATTCTTTCCGGTGGTCCTGTAAATAAACTCTCCAGTAGATTGGAACCAAAAATCGAGATGCACAACTAGATGTTACAACATTCTTATATATGAAATTTCATAATAGTTTTTGAGATTTGAAAGTTAAATATGCACACACGTACACCAAAAGTCGCCAAGCTTGGCGACTTTTGGCATAGTTCTTGAGGGAGGCACGTGACCGTGGTCGGACCATTACCTAACTTATGTGGTAGGACGGTATTGTGCTTGAAATGGATGAATGCCCCTAAAATTGCCATTGACCGTAATGTATTGGAAATCTTTTGAGTGTTCCTGTAGCAGAACTATAAATGATAAAGACACTTTTTTTAATAGAGAAATTCATTTTCTAACTCTTTGCAGCCTATATTACTTCTGAGTCGTTTGAAATAGCCCAATACCTCTAAAAAACGCTTTGATGAATTTCGGCCCTTAGAGCGTAATGTATTTCGAATCTTTTGGGCGGTCTTGTACATAAACTATTCAGTCGAACGGAACCGAAAGGGGAGGTGCACAACTAGATGTTACAAAAATCCTAAATATAAAGTTTCAACATTGTACGTCTAACAGTTTTTGAGATATGCGAGTTTAATGAATTTCGACCCATTGAGCGTAATGTATTTCGAATGTTTTGGGCAGTCCTGTAGATAAACTATCCATTCGATTGCCACCAAAAGGGGAGGTGCACTACTAGATGTTACAACTATCCAAAATATGAAGTTTCGACATTCTACGCCTAATAGCTTTTGAGTTACGCGAGTTTAATGAATTTCGGCCCATAGAGCGTAATGTATTTCGAATCTTTTGGGCGGTCCTGTACATAAACTATTCATTCGATTGCCACCAAAAGGGGAGGTGCACAACTAGATCATAGAACAATCCTAAATATCAAATCTCAACATTCTACGACCAATAGTTTTTGAGATATGCGAGTTACATACATACGTACGTACGTACGTACAGACGGCATGGAAAAACTGGCCACAGTAGACTCGCCGCTGGTCAAAATGAGTTGCAGACGCGTTAATAGGATCGTGCATGCTAACCTACGATGAGATGCATCGAAAAAAATTTTAAAATTAAATTTAGAGGTAGTCAAAATCGGTTTTTTTGTCGAAATTTGGCCCCCAAAATTTTTCGGGATCACATTACTTCCTTATACTACGTACAAGGAAGTAAAAATGACCATCTTAATGTTTAAAAGTTATGACTTCGATAGTGTGATTGATAATGAGGGTAAAAAATTTGACTGCCTGCAATTTTATTTTTATTTATTTACTATTTTTATTACTAATTTTATTTTTATTTATTTACTACTCGATTCTTGTTCGTTCTAAAAGAGTTATTTTATGGCCAATGAAATTATCTCTCATTTAAAAATTCAGCCGGATGAATGTGGGAAAGGTGTTCGTACGAATCAAACGGGTTTCAATTGAAAGAAAATTTCTGTCAAAAGAACATCATTTAACTTTTGAAGGAAATAGCATTCGAGGTACTTTAAACTACAACAATTTATACAGTGACGAAAAAAACACTCAAAATGCTGGTGCTAAATTATAAAATAAATAAAACCTTTGTGAAAAAAGCGCAAATAAAATGTTACTTATAAGATGTAACGATCGTTTCGACCAAAAAATTCTTTCGGTCTTCGTAAGACAAGCCCTTTGACTCGTTGAGCAAAGGGAACTCTTTATACAGTGATTACACATACATTTACAAAGTATGTATATACAGTGATTCATTCAGTGATTTGAGTTCGATAGCCATACTAAACAATATTACGATCAATGGCGGCTGGTCATTAAGGGCCGGAGGGGCCTCCATCTTGTAATTCAAAACATCTTTTTCTATTATACAGCATATTTATTATTAGTAGGGATCGACCGATACCACATTTTCACCGATAACTGATACCGATACTTTACCTATAAATTCATATTTAGAAATAGCCGATACCGATACTTTACATCATTTAATGCAATTTAAATCTACATCTGTGGGCAGTTTTTTCAACGAAAATGCAGTTCTGGTTAAACTAAATAACACCATGATGAGCCCATAGATAAAAATTTGAACCTAGTAGAAAACATTAAAAAGAAAAAGCAGTGAACACATTGAAGTGAGTGTACAATATTCATAGTCCTACTTCTCTATTAAAACTTGCCGACCGATGGCCGAATTTATAAAGCGCTGAACATTGGGAAATGTCTGAAGTGTGCAGGTTTGGGATTCTTTCTCCTCGCGTGGCTATCGATCTAACGGTCTAGAGTTTTGGGTGGTTTTCTAAAGATGTATCTTGAATATGCGTTAGAGGCTCTCTAAAAGTTCCTCTACCAGTGTTTTTAGAGAAGTTACCTTGTCTAGGTTGTCTGTCAGACTATCTCTAGAAATTGCAGTACGTCATGTTTTTGAATTAGCCGGATATAATTAAATTATAATTTTACTCTGGGCGCAAGATTTTTTAATAAGTAAAATTTATTTTTAACATCAAACAAAACAAAATTATAAAAATGCCTCATTACGTACAAAATTTATAAGCTAAAACTCCAAATTGTTTCATGAATACGATTGACAACACCCATATTGTGATGAATCAGAGCGAATTCGGGGTCAAAAGATCGCCATCGTAAAAGAAGTTTTAATTTTTTTTATGTAAAAATCATGAAATACATAAATTGAATGCTAATTGCACTATCGTATGTATAATAATATTCTATGCTAGTTGTAAAATTTATCTTAATCCAAGAAATGAAATGATTACAAAAAAATGCCTGAAATAAATCACTTTTCTTAAGTCGGGAGAGATCAAAGAGAAAATTAAAGCAACATAAAATAACTCATTTTATTAAATTTTACCGTAAGATTTGTGTGTTTGAGATCAAATTTTCTAAAAATTTCAGATCCTTCCAAATCTTTATTGAAATCTAATCTTCTAAATCTTTAATCTTATTAGTTTCGAAAAAAATAATCCCCCCCCCCAAAAAAAAAAAGTGAATAAATAAATAAAAGAGTGTTTTTTTTTTTTTAGTGCAAAGTTTTGCCATAAATATAAAAACTCGCACCGAGAATTTCTCTGTAAAAAATTTAAGGATTCAAATTTTTACTTTACACACAGATATCTAAAACTTAGAAAATAATAATTTCAATATTTCTTATTATAGCAAATTTTTAAAACAGACAAAAAGTTTAAACTAACTTTTCCTTAAGTATAAACTAACCGTATAGTGATTATAACTACATATAAATTCCTAAATCCATACAAACGGTCCTAAAAGTTTGCAATTATGAATTTTATAATATCTAGAAAAAAAACTTGTAAAATATAAAAAAAGGGCCGCATGCATAGATAATGGTAAAGAGTTTAGAAAGAATATATAAGCTGTGCTGTAAAAAATAAAAAGAAAAACGTCCATGCTCCTAACTGTTTTCTAACCATGCTCCTATTAAAAAAAAAAAAAGAAAAAGATAAGAAAAATCTGATTTTTGACCGTAAATTGTCTTTTAAAGGTAGGCAGTGCTCTTAGTAGAAATAAGAACACTAAATAAAAAGAAAATAAGACTTAGTTGATCAGTTTGCGATTGCAAGCCTTGAAATCTTCATGAAAAAAGCATATCCGTAAACAATGGCCTAACTACATCGTTGTGGCCCGTAGCGAGTTCATTGCTTGGGCCCCCTTTATTACTACAAGTTATAAAACAGAGCTATTACTTTTTCTCACTGATAACTTTAAATTTCATGCATATTTTTTGTATTTTATTTAATTTATGTACTTCCGTCGATAACTAAAATTAATTGAATACAATTAAAATTTTCAATATATATATATATATATATATATATATTCAGTAAATGTAATGAGGTTGCAACAGTCTCCATGTTGGGGGGCTCCGGCCGGGAGCCTGTGATGTCTTGCCCGTCCTGCCATCCTTACTGTTATGCCACTGTCCGTAAAATAACAGTGGAAACAAGTTATCTTCGCGCCACTCTGCCAAAATCGCCATCTGTACGTTTTCAGGATAATGCCGGAAAGCAGCAATGTAGTCTTAAGGGAAAAGGTTTGAGGACGCCCACTTCTGAAGTTTAACCTGAACATGATAGTTAGTTCAATGAAATTATTCCTAAAACAATAAATTAATTAAATCATTAGTTTTTTATAGTTCATTACTTGATTAATATTAATTATGGTTTCGCATTTGACTAAGACTGCTTTTATCCAAATTACCATATTGTTTTTCTCTGTACATTATTCAGTATTTAGAATGAGCGTTTTGCGTTATGAAAAGACCACACGATGGGGGTGTCTTGGGAGGCGAACTTTTGAAAAGCATTTACCAACAGACCGTGCAACCAATAAAAAAAAAGAAGTATTTGAGTAATAGCCATATTTCCTACTTTCGTTTTGTGAATAACTAATTAGTTTTTGTAAAAAAACACAAACTTAAAAGAAATTATAGAACTTATTGTTGTGTGACATGATTCGTTTTTACAGGGAACAAAATTTTAAATATGAAATTGACATGGGACTTACATTCGAATACTTTTTTGAAAGGGTGTGAGTGAGTCTTAAAGCTAGTTTCGGCTTAATTTCTGACACAAAATCACAATATGAAAACTTTGAAGGGCCGATTTAAAATAAATTATTTAAAAGTAGGGATCACTCAAAATATCAATATCGATTTTTCCGTAATTTTAAAGGCCACAATCCCCTGAAATATCAAACGATGTCAAGGACAGTCAGTTTAACCTGACAGTTCCGGCGTTTTTTTTTCTTCTTTTAATGAAGTATTTTAATGACCGATTGGGCTCAGCCTCTCTCTTGGCGTATAATCAATGATCCAATCTGAGCAACACCGCTGGACACAAACGGAGAACTTTACCGTTGTGTCTTTGCAACAATGGAAGCGAACAGGTTAAAGAGAGTTTCAAGATTTTAAATTAAAAAGGATGATTTGCTTCTTTGAAAATTCTGCGCACATTTTCTAAGTTTAGAGAAATTTAATAATTTGAGAAATAAATTTAAAATAAAGTATATATTTACGAGAAAAGTAATTAAATATTTAATATCAAAAATTTACAGTTGAAAAATAATTTCGTTACGAAAATACATAGGTGTATTTCAGTGAAAATTGGATGTCAGTGAAAGTAATTTCATGTCAGCTGTTCAGAGTTGACCTCTAACTCATCTATTAAAATAAATAAATTATTATTTTCTTTTTCTTTTTTTCTTTTTTTTTTTGGAGAAATCTAGTAAAAACTCCTTTTCCACAATTAATTGACATGGTTTTAAGACAAGGCTGATCAACGGCAACAGTGTTTGAATAACTCAGATGAGGTCATCTTAAAATCTTTGACGAGTCAGATATCAACGGGGAAATACTCGGTCGGACCTGGAGGATTTTCCAAGAAGGAGAGTATCAAGTTTTGAAGGGGGACTCAGCGGCTGGACATAGTCAAGATAGCCTAAAAACTCATCATTTCTTTCACCTTTTTCGAAACCCTTATCGAATTAGTTTGCATCTTAACCCTTTAACGCGCGGTGTTCTCGCCGTGTTTACACCAAACTCTGACGTTTTGACTGTTGCCAGTCACGAAGAATAGATTTGATTTCTATAAAAGTAGTTGCGGGTGACATAGCTCTACGAGAATCCTTTACTTTTTAGCACGTCATTTCCCGTAAAAAAAATGGTCACGATTCTTTTTAACAGAACTGACTATAAAAATATTATGATTAACCCTTTGAGGCGCAACCCTTTCCTAATGCTGAAAAATGGGCAGCCGTTGCCATCGCTCGACTTAACTACCAGCAAGATGGCGGACGATCGAAACGTTCATCGCGTGCCACAGATCTAGAGACCCTTTTTCGACGACAGCTGGCTGTGCCGCACAGCCAGCTGTCGTCAAAAAGGGTTTCTAGATCTGTGGCACCCGATGAACGTTTGGATCTTCCGTCATCTTGCTGGTAGTTAAGTCGAGCGATGCCAACGGCTGCCCTTCTTTCAGCATTGGGAAAGGGTTGCGCCTCAAAGGGTTAAGAAAACAGTAAAAAAGGACTCCGGAGGGTGCCTTTGATTTTTGTGGTAAGCCGCAACCACAAAACTTTCAAGGCTTTAATTCAGCAAGATCTGCGGCACATGGGGATGGAAGCGAGACGAGCGGTGACCCAGGCAGTGTCGTAGTTAGGGCCATAAGCGCGTCCCTTACAAAATTTGAATTTTGCGCACCCAAGACTTATTTTCAGGGAAGAAAAATATCACAAAGTGAGCAAAAGGCGGATCCCGCGAGTGTTGCGCTCCTAGCAGCCGGACACCTGGCCAGACCTTAGCGCCGACCTTGGACCCTGGTCACTAGAAAGGAGCTCGGGCTCATTTTTTTTTTTTTTATGCCCGAGCCCAAGGACTTCCAATCCGAGCCCGAGCGATATTATTGAAGTCGGAAACCGAACCCAAAATTTCAGCTAATTAGATCAATAAAAGTCAATGACTCCATTGACAGATTATCCTAAATTTTTCCGTTTTTGCAAATAAAAGACAAATAGAATAGCAAAGACTCTTAATGCATTTTCTAATTCTTTTTATTCAAGTTTATCCGATAATAATAATATTTCTCCCACGAATCATTTTTAAAAATTTGTTTACAAGGAGTATGTTCAATAAAGGAGAAATTTCTCAACTGCCCGAGCCCGGGTTTTCGGCTCGCGCTGAGCCCGTCTCATCTCGACTGGTCACCTCTTGAGTCCCTCCCCGACCACCCCTCCTCGAATAACAGTTCTTTATTCAGCCATGCACTGTGCATATAATGACATACATCAGTCAAATTCTATCAATGGAGCAGTACACTAACAGCAGGTTTCTAAACAATGATTCTTTTAACTGTGTAAGATTTAATTTGTTGTCAATAATGTGAACACAATCCTATTGTTTTAAGTCGCAATGAAGCTATTTGTTGTAGAAAAGTAAAATTTGCAACAATCAACCATGAATTTCATTTCTTGCTGAACTGCTAAAAGTTTATGTTTGAATGCTAAACGCTCTCATTTAAACTGCGATTTAACTGCTGCGAATTTCAAAACTGTCGAGTATCTTTCCTCCTAATTACATCTTTAGTGTTATTTACCGAACATCGTTTGATTGTCTCGAAATGTTCTTCCCGGAAATTGAAATCACGGACGGCCCGATCCTGTCGGCAAGGATCATTCGAAACTGCGAACGTCCAAAACCTCTCCGCTATCCCCCGGGACTTTTGGATCGTTTTTTGGATGACTGTATGGAGGAAACTGCCCTCTTAAGTATTGGTGACTACTTCTGGGTCCCTGGAGCAACTGTCTGGGTGCGTCGAACAACACCTCGAGTTCCAAGTCCAGAGCGAACTGACAGTCCTAAGAAAGGAAAATTTAAGAGGCGCATTTTAAGAGCTGTTTTCGGTTGCTTCTTCCCTAAAATTTTAAAGGGTTAATGAGTAAGCAATGAATAACTACTTCCAACTGCTGTTTGAAATTTTTACTGAAAGCTCTTTTTCACCTATTCAGTTAACAGTGCCCTTTTATATGCATGTTTTTCTCATCATTATGTATTCCATCATTTTAACCATGCTTATAGCCGTACTTTAGAACATGGATAACAACACTTTGACTCTTAATAACGCTTTGACGTCATCTAATCTGACTCTATATGACCATCCACTTCGGATCACTAGAACAACATCCATAGAGAGCTGCGCACTTCGACACGCTAGCTTTGTAGACCGGAAGTAATTAAGATTGATCCCCAAACGATTTTTTTTAAAAGCCATAAGCAATTCTCAATGAAAACGCTCCTCTTAAGCGAAGAACACTGTCTCACCAATAACATCTACCAACAGTCAACGATGAGAATTTTCCAATGAGTTCCAGGAAAAGCCGCGAAGATTATCTCGCCATCAAAGTCCATCGAAAGCCTCCAACATCGGCTCTTCAATTTAATCCAATCAAAGCCGCGCGAGCAACGGTTCGCCCGTATAGACCAGAAACTGTTAACATCGGTCCACCAACGAATTCAAGTCATGAACAGTCATGAATGATTGAAAGTCATGAACATTGTGTCACTGCGACGTCCTCATTAACAACGTCTATAGAAATCTTCCAACATCAGCAACGTTCATTAAAAAGCTGTACAATTTGTTAACTACTAATAAATTCGGTTGACTTTTCTTTTTTGTGTGTTCCTTCTTAGATGTGTTAAAACTATACAGCAACAAGGCAAGGAATAAGATTTATACTTTCAGAAATCCTTTCCATACAGTGGAGCTTCGAATATCAGTAAATGGATTGTCCATGGGTGGGCTCGTATCGGTACAGCTACCCGAAAAAGTAACCTGAAGTACACAAGTGTAATTTCTTTTCTTTGTATTAGGAGAAAAAAGTATTATATTCGCGAAACAATTGTTCAAAATAATTCAAATTTCTCTTTGTTTTTATCTATTCAATTTCTAATAAATCATTCTTAAAATGGACAGGAAATTTGTCCGCCTTTGAGTTTCTCAGTATTCAAAGGTGAATGCCAAGAAACAGTGCCTTGGACAAAAGGGAAATTATCTTTTCAACAGTGGAACCGAAATGGTTAATTATACATTTTTGTGTATATACACAAACATAGAACAAGTGCATTGGAATGTCTACAATAATCGATGTTTGTGACATTATTTATGGTCAGGTTTGTACTTGAAGTAAAGTCATATTCTTGGCAAGGACAACAGAGCGCAGGGCTCAATTCTTTTCATTTCTAATTTTTAGGGAGAAAACATTTCTCACTAAAAAATGAGGAGACATTTCATATAATACATTTCTCTTGTTTATGTAAATATAAAGCAGAATAAATAAGGGTTTTACTTGTACAGTTAGTCCTTTCTATCAATACTGACAGTGACATTTTGGAAATTCAAAGGTGACACATCAGTACATTTTTGTCCTAGAGAAATGTTCCCTAAAACAATTTAACGATAATACCGCAGAGCCTGCGGTGGGGAAGTGACAGTTTAGGAATACTATGCTAAAAGCATGCAGGTACGTCATTAGAGATTTGTGATGATAACAAATGATACCGGGACAACAAATGATAATTAGGTCCTCATTTTTACTGTTTCTTCCAACTTTTTTAACGACTTCTTTTTTTCTAGGTATGATAAACTTTTTGCAGTTAGGGATCAATCATATATGTATCATTTATGACCCCCGCCCACCGCAAAAATCTGATGTACGAGGTGTTTCCCCGGGTTCCCAGAAATAGTTATGGCTCTGGATAAATGGTCTCATTGTACCTTAAAAAAAGGTCCAATGGGATATAACTGCTCCAGACTTCCGAGATACAGTAGAACCTGCTAAAGTGACAACCTGAGTAAAGGAACCACATGTATGTAGTGCTCACTTTTCTACACAATTTTACTTTACAACCAGCACTACCAGCTTCGTAAGATGACCAATTTTGTTCTTCCTGAGGGTGGTCACATTAAACAGGTTCCACATTTCATTTCGTCATTCCATAAAATCCTTCTAAATTTTTTTTCTGGCTCTACCACTGGCCATCCTCACTTCATTTTTATAGTCTGCTATGGTTGTTCATTGTGTTTCATTAGTTTGGATACAGAATTGAATTGAATTTGAATTGAATTTAGTTCAGTTCAGTTCAGTTTGGATACAGACTGTAAATTCTGCTTTATACTCACTCCATTTATTGTGCAAAACGGTTCATTTTCAAATTCTCTTCCGCACATCCATTTCTGGAAAGCATGAAAAAATCTTAATGTAGCCGGAGATCAAAAGCCTTTTTCAAAACAAAATATAAATAATAAAAATAGGTAGCATCATCGAAAGGCAGACCCCCCTTTAGAATTTCCAATTCATCAGGTGGTTAAACAGAAAAATCCCTCAAACGTCATAAGTTCGCTCTTTTTACCAGTTGCTTTACAGACTTAAAAATTTGGGTAATGCTTAAGACCGGGTGCACGAGATTTAAATTAAAGAGACAGTAATTTCCCTCAATGACAAGAATGTCACTTCTTTGAAAGACTGGAAGGAGATCTTTACAATTGTATCGGTACTAAATGGATTCCATCTTATTATACCTTAAATCTGTTTAAAGCACCAAAGTGAAGATTTTTTTAAACTGGAAACAATAGCAACTATGGTTAGTGTCGAACTGGGACATTATGTTCCATCTCCCAATCTCAAGATCTGAAGCATATGTGCCCAATTTGTCATCATTAGACCGCGGATTATATGCACTTAAAAAATGACAAAATATGCATGCAAATATGCATGAAAAAATCTTAAAATATGCACTAAAAATTTAAAAATATGCACTAAAAATGTAAAAATAAGCACCAAATAACTGAAAAAATATGCACATATTAACAGAAAATAAAAACGTATTTACTTGTAAAAGTATTTTCTATCACTTACCTAGCAATTATGACGCATTTTTTTCTCTCTTTCAAACTTGAAAATTTGAAAGACAATAAGAAATAACGAAGACTGTTTATGGATTAAAGCAGAATCAATTTTTATTCACAATCTCAGTGATATGAAATATGAACTAAAACTGTTTTCAGTAACTTTTGTTACAATACACAACTAAGTGTTTTTCTAAATTTTCAAAACGTATCTTTTATCATCCAAAATCATTTTATAGGCCGAAAATGTTCTTTCAACATCAACGGATGTCACTGGACAGTACATAATACCTGAAGTTGTACAAATTTTTCAAAGCGTGGGACTTTAAGAGTTAAAAGAACAAAAAAATACTGAAAGGAAGGTAAGAAAGAGTTACAAATTTAAAGCTAAAGAGATTGAAATATGCATCCAATAGAGAAAATTCGTCATTTTATGTAAAATTATCAAAAACACCTGAAATATGCAATTACATATGCAAATATGCGATTGCATATTATCCGCGGTCTGGTCATCATCATTACAATGTACATTGATTTGTGTTCTGCGATGGCAAGCTTACACGAGGATCATCTGCCAACGGGGGAGGGGTTTGCCCAGTGGCGGATTATTGGAAGTTTGTCGGGGGGGCGGTTAGCTTGTCGGTGGAGGCGGTTAGTTAGAAGATTGACATATACATCCATTTTATGGAAGTAAAATAGGATCTTTTACATTAATTTCTTTTTCTCGGGGGGGGGCGGTCGCCCCCTCCCCCCTTTAATCCGCCCTTGGGTTTTCCTTGGTAGGAGGACTTCTGCCATCGGACGATCGTCCGCCATCTTTCTGTTAGTTAAGTCGAGCGATGGCAACGGCTACCCTTTTTTCAGCATTGGCCAATCCATCCAGTTGTTCTCTCATTCATCCATTTTTCAGCAGAGGTCAGTGCTGTTAGAAATAATCGTGACCATTTTTTTACGCTAAATGACGTGCTAAAAAGTAAAGGATTCTCGTGGAGCTATGTCACCCGCAACTATTTTTATAGAAATCAAATCAATTCTTCGTGACTGGCAACAGTCAAAACGTCAAGAGTTTGGTGTTCCTAGAGTGGGGACACTGCGCGTTAAAGGGATAATCGTTTGCCCGACTGAAAAATTTCCACTACTTAACTCCGTTCGCACGAGAAATAAACTGTTCTATGTACAGACAATTTACCAATTGTACAACTGAACTCACGAAATGTTTTCGGGTCCCACCACTGAAATAGTCATGTGCCGCTACTGACCACAATGTCTTTTTTTTACTGCAAACTCATTTTACGTGCGATATGCTAGAAGAAGCTTGTATAAATGGAAAAATCCAATTTTGAAAATTATACCCATTTTAGTGTCTATCTTTCTGCTCGTATCTACTACAATGAATGTTTTTAGTGGGGGGAAATGTCGTTGAAGTTCCCAAATCTCTTGATTTCAATTCAAAGGATTAGGTGCACAAAGCAACAACAGCTCAGCAGTTTATTTTTCGCCATGAGAAGTAGTTTATTTAAAGAAGAAAATATCATTAAATGTGATGCATGTCGCAGTCATCCCATGATTCAGAATTCTTAAATGCTCTTTGTCTTGTTTTCATGTCCACAACTGCTGTTTAAATAAATCAATGTAAATTGTAAGAAATAGAAGAATTTAAAAAGCAAATATTTAAACTACGGGGTGCTTTCAATAAAAATGTCATATTTGAGTAAACTGGAAAATTTCCTTAAAACTCTGAAATATTTGTTTTCTGCAGAAAATATTATAAATGATACTAAGAATTTTCTCGTGTGAATTCAATCGGTAAATTCTCTGTACACAGAACAACGGCTTTAAGTATTGAAAATTTTTCAATCGGAGAAATGATTATCAGAGATATCAGACAAATTTTGCGTCTTATAATTTAACTATATGTTACTATTAGAAACATTTTTCTACTATTAAGCGAAAATCACTTTTTCTCCATACTTCAGGTTTTCCTTTATTATTTATATTCATTACACATGTTCATTCATAATTTTAAAGCGAATTCATTACTTTAAAATCAAAGATTGTTAAAATAAAATACACCAACATAACGAATTTTGTAAACGAGGAAAATAAGTTATACATTCATTATACAGTAAAATATCTGACAGAAAGATCCTAATAAAGAAAATGGATTTCTTACTGGCCGGTCCTAATGTCTGCACCAAGTTAACCGCTCTGAGGAGAATCCAACCACGCTTCAAGATAGGTTTTGTACTAAATAGAAAAATATGCCAAATTTATCCGCGATGAAATACTCCAAACTTAATGGGTTCGCCCGTGTAATGCTTGAAATACGGGGAAAACATATCTAACGTTCTTTTTAGAAATCTTTTAATTGATGATTTTCAAGTAGTATAAAATTCGTGCATTTTTTAAATAAAAGCAAAGGATTAAAATAATTATGATATATCATAGATAAAAAAGTTTTAATTACAAGATGGGGACAGACCCCTCTGGCCCCTAATGACTACCCGCCATTGCAGAATTGTTTTCTGAATTCCGTATCAGCGTTAACCCGACTCCATGCCGCAACAAAATTCGTTGATGCAAGCGCCATCACTCTATGAATCTGATGTCTGATTACAACGCATGAAATCAAAAACTTAGATTCTGAGTTTGTAAGACTTTCCTAGGAAGAGAAAAATATGGAATTCACAACATTAATTAGAAGAATTCGGATTGTAAATGGAAAATTCGATTTCGAGTACGGTTTGCTTAAAACAACCTCCCCCCTTTTTTATTTCATAAAAATTTCATAGCACAAGATAAATTCTAACCTCTGACACAAAAGCAAGAATTTATAATCAAATGCAAAAGCTTCAGTTCAGCATCGAACTGCGATGCATCTTGTTTTCTGCCTTTGTTAGACGCATTCCTATTGGTTGTTGCCACATGACTGAAAACTCTGGCAAAAACACTTAAGGCTCTTGTGTACTAACTTCGGAAGTCGATCGCTGCAATGTTATTCTACGGAGAAAACGGCCTTCACTATTACCACATTTCGAAACGAACTATTGCATATTTTTCATCCATTCTTTTTCGCCCTTAATCTCAAAATACTGATCTACATTCATTTTTAAACAGAATTTATCTAAAGCAATTAGAAGTACATTAATTACATCTGAAAATAACATGAAATTTGTCCAGAAATAAAAGTTTCTTACAAGGTGTAATTAATGTACTTCTAATTGCTTTAAATAAATTCTGCTTAAAAATTACATCTGAAAATAACATGAAATTTGTCCAGAAATAAAAGTTTCTTACAAGGTGTAATTAATGTACTTCTAATTGCTTTAAATAAATTCTGCTTAAAAATAAATGTAGATCATTGCTTTCAGATTAAGGGGAAAAAGAAAGAATGAAAAATATGCAATAGTTTGTTCCGAATTGCGGTAGGAGTGAAGACCGTTTTCTCCATAGAATAACATTGCGGCGATCGACTTTCGCAGTTAGTACACAGTTAAGTTCAACATATTGAAATCCGCTTTCCTGCAGCGATTCTACTGTGCAGAAATAGGGGAGAGGAACGGAAATTCGTAGATTTTGTGTTTTAGTTTTTTATTTCTGTCACGTTTTCAACAAAGGTGAAGACCAGGCCTTAAGAGAGTTACATGTATACGTACAGACATCACGATCGGTCAAAATAGACTGTACATACGTTGAGACGTCATGCAGGAACTATTCAAAGTAAATTTAGGAACCATCAAAATCGACTTTTATGCCAAAATTTTGATGCCGAAAGTTTTCGGGGAACTCAGTACTTTCTTTATTCTTTTCAAGAAAGTAAAATATAAGATTGTTTCATCCCAATAGCCCTCTGGTTTTCGGTTTGATTCCGTTAGCCATCCCTTCTGATCAAGTCATCCAACGCGAATTAACGAAAGGCCGTTAACCCTTTAAAGCGCAGTGTTCCTGCTCTGGGAACACCAAACTCTGGCGTTTTTACTGTTGCCAGTCACGAAGAATAGATTTGATTTCTATAAAAATAGTTGCGGGTGACATAGCTCCACGAGAATCCTTTACTTTTAAGCACGTCATTTCCCGTAAAAAAAATTGTCACGATTATTTTCAACAGCACTGACATCTGCTGAAAAATGGAAGAATGCGAGAACTGCTGGATAGATTGCCTAATGTTGAAAATAGGGCAGCCATTGCCATCGCTCGACTTAACTACCAGCAAGATGGCGGACGATCGAAACGTTCATCACGTGCCACACATCTAGAGATGCAGCTGCCGTACAATCTAGAGATGCAGCCCGTCAAAAAAGGGTCTCTAGATGTGGGGCACACGATAAACGTTTCGATCGTCCGCCATCTTGCTGGTAGTTAAGTCGAGCGATGGCAACGGCTGCCCTTTTTTCACCGTTGGGAAAGGGTTGCGCCTCAAAGTGTTAAAAAGAATGCACTGTTACACAGATTCCTAACGCGGAAAATTAACTTGTCATCACCTCTTCCCAGAAATTACTTCACTCGAGCGAAAAGTGAATATGTCACAAAATATTTACACTTCGTTTTCTCTCAAACGCTGCGAAAGAAAGCGAAAAGTAAGTAACGATTTATATCGATTGTTTTTCAGTAAAACGCGCAAGCCATTCTGAAAGGTAAAGATCCGCTCCTTTTAATGGTTAAGGAATTAATGAGAGTTCTGGAAATTTCGGGTGATTATACTCCAAAGAGGGAACGGGTAATCGCTTTGAGATTTCTTTAATAAGGACATCATTTTTGCAATGCAAGAGAATAAGTTTTTCGTAATGACATGTCATGTCACCCAGAAGAGGCAGCTTTGATTTTTAATTCTTTTTCTGTAGCAATGAAAGGAAGGTAAAATAATTATTTGAGAGTATTTGATTTTGAAGTAGTGGTGTCCGAAGAATAAAAGTATTAGGACGAAAAATGTGTTATAATTAGTTTAATGTAATTGTGTTAAAAAATAATAAAAGTAACTTCCATTAATTTTAGTTTTTTAATAATTAACTATTTAACTTGGTGTAATTATTACTAGTGGTCGCCCAATGGTCGAAATTCGACCGTAATATATTTTAAGCTTGAACGTTACTGAGGTTCTTTTGTCAGAGAATACACCTCTATAATCATTGCTCATAACTTTTATTTTCATTTTGTTCTATTACGTCAGCTGCGAGCGACAAATACGTCATTATGCTTTAACTTCCCAGTTATTTGAAAAATGTAAACGATATGAAAAATGATTATAACTTGGCTATGCCGTATTTAGAAACGGCGATGCTTTTTTCGACGCATTGCTGCAATAAAAAAATTAATAAAATAAAATTGCGTTTTTTCATTTTATTAATATTTTTATTGCTATACTGGGCAGGTTTCGTAAAGTCTACACAGTTATTTCATACGTCTTTTTCAAAGTACATAAAGTGTAAATAAAAAATTAATATTAAATTTCAAATCATGGAATGCATGTTTGATTATGGCAACGTTACGCAAGGGCGATCTTATCAAGATGGGGGATTGCCTTGGTAGGAGGACTTTCTAAGGGGTTCTAACGCGTATTCATGTTACATCTAGAGAAAACTTACTAAAACTCCTGACAGGTAGATCGACAACCATGCGATGGTATCCGAACCCGGGACCTCCACACTTCGGCCGTCTAACATTTTCAGTGTCATAACCACTGTGAAATGGTGAGGCCAAACCTTGGAATGATCGAACACTATTTTGCAAATTACCTTTTCAGAAAACAGTGAATAGTTTTCTTATTTTAACATTTTAGTGATACACCTTCTATAATAAATATAAACTATTCCTGTTGTTTCGTTTTTTTTTTTTTTTTTACTTTAAAACAAATATGGGTAAAATGAGCTGGAATCTTCAGTTAAAAATCAGCGTATTCTCAATTATAATACTGAAAAAAATTTACTTGTATTTTTTGTGTATTTTGTAAGTTGTATTTTTTCAGATCAAAAAGTACTTTGTATTTTCAAGCATTTGAATCAATGTATCTTGTATTTTGAACCGAAAATACATTTTCGATGTATTTTGCCCAATTCTGATATCAATTTGTCTTATGCTGCATAGACTAATATGCTAACTCCGTTCGTGAAGAAAGACGCAAAGTTTGGAACACAAATTTAGTGGCCCTTGCATGCTTTAGACAGGAAAAAAACAACAAAAACAAACAAAGGAAAAAAGGAAAAAAGAAAAAAACATATCTGGGTTTCTTTTAAGGAATGTCCTTTTAAGGTGTTAACATTTTAATGGATAGAATTAATTACCATGAATTTTGTACATTTTTTTTTCAATAGAAGCAAATTCTTACAGAATTATTATACGACGACGAAGCCACCACTACTGGTAACTGTCCATTATGCTTAAATGTACTGAAAGATTTTTGGGTTTCTCTGAAAAAAAAAAAAAGCGAAAGAAAGAAAAAAGCTATTTATGCTTTAAACACCCTTCAATGAGGTAAGTACTGATTGTTTCATATGGCATAGAAACCCCCGGTTAAGAAACAACGTATACAAATTCCTTGGCAATATTTTCGGCTGTTAGTGCGCGGCAATCAGACAAACCGAAATCAAGACTTTTCTACTTGAACACTGAAATAAAAACTGGTGTTAAAGGATAAAATGATTTACAAATTTTGTAAAATAACGCAGTAAAAAAAAGGTGCTCTCCGGGTAGTACAAAGGTCCACCCTTCTTCAGTTGTAAAAAAAAAGTTCCACCATCCGCATAAGCAGAAAGGTACAGTTCTAAACCTTTCACTGCAAAATTCAACAGCACAATTAAAACTTTAGTTATTTCTAGAGTTCTTCGATTTTGGACGGTTAAAATACATAAATGTGAAACAAATAGAACATTTATTTAAAGGCGCTTTAAAAATACTCGGATTTTTAATGCCGTTGTAGCTATTTCATCATTTTATTTCCTTCGGTTGTGAGGAAAGAAATAGTTAGTATTGTAGAAAATTAAACTGCTTCGTGAAAGTGCTCTCTTGAAGTCTATCAGTAACTTTTTATAATTGGACAATGTTAATTTTTATTAACAAATTAAAAGATTTACAACGTTTCTTTTAGTAAACAATCTTACTGTTTTAAATCCCTAATATTTAATCACTTATCACTAATGTCTAAAATATGTTAATCTGTCATCTCTGAAGAAACAAATAAATTGAAAGAAAACTGAATTAACATTCAGTGAAGAGATAGTGAAAATGTTAAAAGCTTTTAATCCTTTTTAAGTATTCTAATATCTTTTTTTAAATTATTATTCATTTAATACGCTGGTGATTTTGCAGCGCAAAATGCATTATGATCTCGTTCCTTTTTCCGCATTCTTTTTTATCCGGTTTTATCTCTGGAAAAAGTTGCTGAGTTTGCCTTCAGCCAGAAAGCTTTTAATACACGAATGGGCATTTTCTCTGCAATCGAAAAACTTAAACGTCACTAGTACAGACGCAAATGCTCTTTCATTTAGTTAAAAAAAATCGATTGCTTTTTTTCATTCGCTCTGTTTCGAATCTTTCTCTTTTAGTTAGGTAAACTTTCGATTTCTTCGGTCTTTTTGAAAGATGTTGCATTTGTTTCTGTTTTAATCTTCGACGCTACAAAAATTTAAATAAATAAACAAATAAGTAATAATAATAATAAATACGTTTTGTTTTTAAATTGTTATCATTATGTATCACAAATCCAAAAGGACCACCTAAAAATAAATAAATAAATTGTCGTGTCACAAGGCCGACCAGACAAACTAGGCAACGGCCTAGGGTGCCTAATAAAAGTTTGCGGCCCAAGATAGGCAGCAAATGTTTTAAAGTCATATCTGCAGAGGGAAAAAAATTGTTTTCGCTGAGATCGGTACATCTCTCTCTCCGAGTAGCGAACTGGCCACGCTGAAGATGTGGGGAAATTGTGCATGGTCTAGATACAGTAACTGTATGTTTATTGAAATTACTGAAATTTATTTATCACTTCTGGCATCAACATAAATCGGAGAAAGTGCTGAAAAAGTCGGGCGCAATCGGATTAAAGCCGGATGTACCCAATGGTACAGACATACACTGCGCATCCCATAACCACAATTTGGTAATAAATAATGCTGTTAAAAGTTGCAATAAAGAATCTACATTCTTTTGCAACTTTAGAGAGCATTTATTTATTTTCCGGAGATAGTATAAAGAGATTGGACTTGCTATCAAAATTTACAGGAGAATCCCAAATTACGTTCAAAAGATTAAACACAACCCGCTGGGTGCGACGGTACAATTCCCTTTTAGGGATCAAACTTCCATTTTTTGGACATCATAAAAACGCTTTCTGAAATATCCTTGAGAAGTCAGAAAAGAGATGAACGCGAAGAAGTATCTAGACTCCAGAAAACCATGAGCATTTTTGAATTTCTTTTTTTTAACGTGTAAGTTTTTCGAAGATTCTTAATGAAGTGAATGTGTTATCTAAAACATTACAAAAGAAAGATTCAGATATTGTGAGTGCAGCGAAATCTTTTCAAACTGCAAGTAGACGCCTGCGCAGTGGCGGCTCGTGCGTTATTTAAATGGAGGTTCACAAAATAAATTTCGAAAATTAACTATGCAGATACGATGCACCGTACAAGTTGAAATATATTTGCATTTCTAGCAGTTAAAGGGAAAAAAAATGCACGCAACTGAAAGAAAACAAGCAATCTTGGGTCTTACATTTCGTCACCAAGATAAGTTTTAGCAAAAATGTTGTCTTGCTTTTTTATTTCAATTTTTTTTTTCAAAGGATAATATTGAAAAATGTAGTTGCTTTAGCTCCGAAACACTTATTTGACGCTCATCTAAATTATTTAAACTAGGTCGTAAAAAATGCTGTAGTGCAAAATGATAAAAATAAACAAAAATAAAATGACTAAATAAAATAAAATAATATATGAATAATATAAATAAAATAAAATGACTAAAATATTTTGCTGGAGGGGAGCAACAAATTTGAACCAAACATTAACATTATTTCGTAGGAAATTCGACAAAATGTTCATTGCTGAGGAATAAAAAGCTGAAAAATTTGAGGGGGCGAAGCCACCGTAAGTTAGCCTTTGTGTTGGGGTGGGGAGGGGGGGGGCACGTGACGTTAAAAGGTTTGGAACCGCAGCTTTAACCAATCAGACAGTGGCGCAACTTTGGCGTTTTGTCCAGGGAGCTAATAACGGTTCCCACCCAATGGCGCACCCAGGAATTTTTTTTTTTTTTTGGGGGGGGGGTGCTACAGATACTGCTGAACTCGGTTATAAAGACATCGATTATAGTTACAAGTCTCTTATAAAGTCGAAATATTCGGTACCACTTGAATTGCTCAGAGAACACAAGACCACTATCAGTGTAACTCGTTTTATAGTCATAAATAACTATTCGATCTTTTCAGTCTTGTTTTAATCGAGTTTAACTGTCTTTCATACACTAAATGTAAGTACTTATTTAAAAATTACTGTATTTTTATAAAACATATTTTTAAAATAATTTGAAGACAATTTTTAAATATAAAATATTTTAATTAAGTGACAGTTTTTAATTTTTAAAGCTTTCCACTTCCAGCTCTCCATCTTTAGGGGGGGGGCTTTAGCCCTCCGTGGGTGCGCCTATGGTTCACCACTACAACGAGCGACGCACAGGGGGAATATGTTGACGGCCCTGCCATTGGGTTTTGGTACCTTGACCGGATGACAACCATTGATTAATACGTAAGGATAGCTGCAGATTTTGTAATGATGAAACTGAGAATTTTCGCCGGACTGGTTCTGAGGGGGGAAAGTAGGGAGAATGACGCCTCGAAAGGGAAAAGTACTATGAGAGACGATTCAGCCTTCAGATAGCAGATAATATTTTGCGAGTACCTGTCTGTATAGCAGTATTTGCAATTTGTTCAAAATACGATTGCAAGGGGGGAAGTGTTTCATAATTCGTATTAATTATCCTTGATTTTCAAAGAAGCATCATCAACGTCATATCCGAGTTTCATGATTGCGGAAGTACGACTCCAACAAAAAGCTTCAATAATAACAATTACATTGACTTGGCAGTCTGGCGTTAAGTGTAGAAACATACATATCCGTTCAATTTTTTTTTTTTTATCTTTAACTTGTGGATAATTGAGAGGATGAAAAAATATCTATTTTCATTTTTTATTGAACAAACATTGTTCTGGATATATGCGGATATCGTAAGTGCCCAGCAGTGTAAGTTACTCTTTTTTTTTATATATACTTGCACAACCACTTCCTTAAACTCGTTCCCTTCTGGCTTAGTCGCAAATGCGTGGTGGCAAAGATTTTTTTTTTCTTTTTTTGGTAGCGATCGTTGTTTTTCTGCGTCAGTCTTTAAACGGATCGTTGTAGTTCAGCGTTGTGTTTGCGAAGTTGCTTTTACCCTTTTAAAGAGGCTCAGAAAATAACTGATTATTTTTTAAGGCATAGGCAGTAGAGATGAGACGGGCTCAGCCCGAGCCCGAAAGCCCGAGCCCGAGCCCGGGCCCGACTCGGGCTCGGGCTCTGTAATTCACGATTGCGTTCGGGCTCGGGCGGGCTCGGGCTCGTGAAAAATTTCTCCTTTGTTGAACGTACTCCTTGAAACGAATTTTAAAAAGTGATTTATGGGATAAATAGACGCACTTATTTCAAAAAATAGCGGCACGGGGGACTAGAAGGTGTGTGAAGCTCCAAAATTTATTGTATCCTATTAATGAAGTAGTTCATTTTATTTGTTTTTAGCTGACATTTCGGGCTCGGGCGGGCTCGGGCTCCAACTTTAATAATATTGCTCGGGCTCGGGCGGGCGGGCTCGGGCTTCAAAAAATGAGCCCGAACTCATCTCTAATAGGCAGTGGCGTAGCTAGAGAGGGGCAAGTATAGGCATCTGTCCCCGGGCGCAGCACCCGAGGAGTACCAAATTGTACATAAAAATTCCCCATTACATTTTGACAAATAGGAGGGGGCGTAAAAATTTCAGTTGTGCCCGGGCTCTGAAAACTCTAGCTACGCCTCTGAGCATAGATTATAAAGAAAAAACTTCAAGGGGGAAGATTCCCTCGGGTCAAAAAATTAATTCCAACGTTGGTCTCAGATGCTTGAAAACTTTTATTGACGAATTTGCAGGACTTTCACGATTAAATTTCGGGATGCGACTAAAAAAAAAAAAAAAAAAAAAAAAAAAAAGGCAGGATCCAGCTTACTCATTACAGAAAGGCGAGAAAAGCAATTCAAACCAAATGTAATTTATACATTTTAAATAGTTTTGTTGAGTATTATGTTTTACTTTGGCATACTTATGCTGCATACAACTTAGTTAACAGAAATTAAAACAATACGGCAAACTAATGCAAAATTAACATTAATTATTATGGAGTCCTCTATCTCTCTTTTTTATAATCAGAACAAACAGCAATATCAATAGCAATTAAATGAACTTTTTAATTTCTTTCACAAACAAAAGCAAAACCTTTTGGCATTTAAGAAATAATTAAAACAACCTATAAATATAGGTATCAATAATATACCTTTATAAAAGAAACTTCAAGTCTTAAATCAAATTTTCTACTAAGAAAGATTATGATAATTATTTATTTTTTTTTTGGGGGGGGGAGCTATATTAACCCTTTAACGCGCAGTGTTCCCGCTCTGGGAACACCCAACTCTGACGTTTTGACTGCTGCCAGTCACGAAGAATAGATTGGATTTCTATAAAAATAGTTGTGGGTGACATAGCTCCACGAGAATTCTTTACTTTAAAGCACGTCATTTCCCGTAAAAAAAAAATTGTCACGGTTATTTTTAACAGCACTGACATCTGCTGAAAAAGGGAAGAATGCGAGAACGGCTGGATAGATTGCCCAATGCTGAAAAAAGGACAGCCATTGCCATCGCTCGACTTAACTACCAGCAAGATGGCGGACGATCGAAACGTTCATCGCGTTTCAAAGATCTAGAGACCCCCTTTTTTGACGCAGCTGGCTGTGCGGCAGCCAGCTCAGTCTCACGCTGACGTTCGATCGCCATCTGTATAAAGATGAGTCGGCTCTTTTTGAGCCGAGCTTATCGCCGCCGAGCCGCATATTAAGTGAGCCGCCGAATTCGCTAAGACAAATTACACTTCTAAGATCAATTTGGCTTCACTTCGTCCCCTGCGCATTTTTAATAGTACGTTTTACCATGATCCTTTAATCGTTCAGGTAGTTCACAGAAATTTTCCGAGCCGACGATCGGTACAGACCGGCCGTCGCCGGCTTTTTCTCGAGCCGTCATTGTGAGCGAGCAAGGGCCTTTTCGCTGAAGGGCCTCAAAGAGTTAAACGTCCTTTATCAATGCTTTGCAATTGTGGTTCTCATACACATTTTAATTTTGTCATACAATTTCAGTATGCCCGCCGCCTGATTTACCCGCCGAAGGAACTTACTATCCGCAGGCAACACGATACTCGCCCGGAGAGAAAGTGACATACGAATGCTCTCAAGGCTCCACCCTCGTAGGAACATCCACAAGAAGATGCCATTTCGATGGAAATTGGACCGACGCGACTCCTTTCTGTGGTCAGTCAGTCCATCATGTTTTCAAGGTTTCACGATTTGCTCTTTATCGCTCTTTATCCTACTGTACAGTTACGCTGATCCCTGATTCACCGACTCTGTATGCAATTCTGGTTCAATACCCCGAAGATAAAACTTTTACCACCATTACTGTAAAAATATTAAAAAGTTCATCATAAAAAACGTAATAAAGCATACACCGTTTGTACGATCCGCTCGGAATTTTTCATAATTCTGTACAAAAATTAAGAAAATAATCTGCGCTACTTTAAAATCTGAAAAGCCACCCGTTCCCTGATTCTAAGCAATTTTTCGCTATTTTCAGATCCATTTTATTTTCGAGGGTAAAAAAGTGAATCATTTGCGTGACAAATTAGGTATCGCCAACTTACATTGCCATCCTATTGAAGTCGCGGTTATGAGGCTTTGAATGGACAATTTCGATTCCAATTCATTTAAAATACACTGCTCAAAACAATTAAAAGATATGGATGTTATAGGTGGATCTCGAGGCTGGGCAATTGTTTAGATGATTGATATATGGAAATGAATGGAGATTACTTTGACGAAAGTTTATTATAAATTCTAAATTGCATATATTCATTTTTTTTGAAACGAGCTTTAAAACTTATTACTAGACCCAATAAGTTATAGCTGTTTTCCGGGCCAAAGGCCTGAAGTGAGCCAAAAAATAAGTTCGTTTCTTTGCATAGCGAGCGCATTTTTTTAGGGTGTGTTATCAAAACTTACACGGCTGTCTTTAGATTTACGTGTAACACCACTTAAGGGATCCACCTACCCTAAAGACATCGAATTTCGGCCAAAAAATCAATAATAAAATTATTTACAAATCTTGTGTGCAATACACACACACACACACATTTCTGTTTCTAAAACAGTTTTCTTTTTTATCCTAGAACGTGTGGAAAGGAGGTATCCCCACATTTAAAAACACACCTTCAGCTGTGAACAAACATCAGCTAAGAACGTTAAGCGCATTTTTCCTCAGCATTTTGTTTTCGGATTTTTCTTTCGGTATTAACACCATAACTTCTACATTAATAAACATTTTTTATTGAAATTTTCAGTATATATTTAAAATATTATTAGCTGTGAAATGACCTAAAATATTTGTTCTCACTGCTTCTTCACATAACTATTTTAAGGTTCTTTTTACTGGCAACAGGCCTTAAATTTGAAAAAGTATGCATATTTAGTCACGCAATTGGCCATATTTTATTTCCCTGTTAAAATTTCTCCTATAGTTTTTTAGTCGTTTCAAATATCATTGTCATATATACCTCGCTATTAAAAAAATTAAGATTCATTCAATACAGGGGCGTAGCCAGGGGGGGGGGGAAATCGGGATAGATCCCCCCCCCCCGAAATTTTTGTATTAGTGATGAAATTCCGTCTATTTATACACATATAAGTTCATTTCCTCCCCCGAAATATTTTCCAAGCGCATATCCCCCCCCCCCCTGAAAAATTTTCCTGGCTACGCGCCTGATTCAATACAACCGAGTGTGTGTGTACTGTGTCAGTCGTTTTGATAAATTTTACAGAAAATTTACTATAAAACCTCCAATTTCTTAAAATGTACGACAATTATAAATAATTTTCTGGATACTTTTCTTTCTATACTCTACAATTTACCTGAAAATTATTTAAAAAAAATCTAAATTGTAACTTAAAATAAGAAAATTGTCACGAACGTAGGAGGATACCTTAATTTTAAAAATGAATGCGCAAATACAGTTTGATACAGAGTTGCTGCACATATTGAAATACTTTACCTTGCGTGGGGTGAAAAGAAAGTACAATCATTTCCATCAAATTTCAAGGAGGATTATTTTTATATGCTTTAGTCGGGACAAGCTTTTCATTTTTACAAACAGACCGCCACGTAGAAATCGAAAAACAAATCTAAAACTTTGAAAGTCAATTAAAAGTTTTAAAATTAAAGAATTAAAAAGGGAAAGGGACATTCTATTTTAGGGCGTATAGATCGTTTGGGAGAAGCCCAGTTTGCTGAAATATCTATAGTTTTCGAGATATTTTAAGAATTTTGAAAATTTAGCCTTGTCACTCAAACACGGTTTGCCCAACAACCCGAGAAGTTTACTGGACTGCTACGTAACCATCGAACAACAAATCTAAAATTTCTCAAGTAAAGCTTATAATTATAAATAAATGCTTTTTGTAATATTTCTTGTTTTTATTGATTAATTAAAATAAAGTTTTGTTACACGTTAAAAAAAAAAACTAAATTTCACTACGAAGGAGCTGAGATGACTTTTAAGGATTTAAAACCGGGACAAGTTTGTCTCGATTTTCAATCCGATTCCTTAGGAGCGAATTTATGTTCTTTTTTTAAGCATACATCTGTGATGTTCAGTTTCAACTCTAGTCAGTCCCAGGGTATGGTGCGGCTGCTATCCAGTCATGCTCCCTCACTCAAAATAAGATTCATTTTTCCTACGTTGGCGCAGGGTTGGCCCGACATGGTAAGAAAGTTAGGTAAGCATAGCATCTGAGCGCCGTCTTTGAATGGGCTCTATTTCGATGATTCGCACTGATCTAGAGCATAAAAGGGGGCGCCACGTAATTTCTATTGCGATAAAGCGTCCTTGTAGAACAAAGACGCCAGTCAACACCACCACTAGCCAAGGGGGAGGGGGTTAGGGGGTCATAACCCCCCCATGAGAAATTTTTTGCCGTACAAAATGTATATTTTTCACTACATTGTCACACCCACGTATACATATATATGAGTTGTAGTAGTCGTAACCCCCCCCATGAAAAATTTCTGGCTACGCCCCTGCCACCACCTGTGAGTAAGGGATTCGAGGCCGTGTCTCCTCCTCTACATTAATTGAATCCGCGGTCAGTGATCGTGAACAACCTCATCTCAAGAATCGTGTGGCTATTTAACTGTGAAATAATTCGTTCCAAACAATGCACTTGCCACTGACCAGTTCGTCCTATTAGTGCTGGAACTTTCCAATTCATCTTCGTGTTTATTTTCTTCCGCTTTCCTTAGATGTCAAAGCACCCATCAAGTCCTTACATGCTTTCGATTCATTTGGTAATGCATATTCCGGTTCGTCGTTCACAGACAGCGACACGCTCACGTGTTTCCGTGTCAACAGCGAAGATCCCATCAAAGTGTTCCTGGACAGACCTGGATCCGTATATGCTGTACGCCTGTTCTTAAGAGGAGGTTGGTGTTGGTTTCCATTAATGAATTCATTGTCAATGTAAATGTTCTCTCTCGCACAAACACACACTTTATTTTCTTTTTAACCCTTTAACGCGGAGTGTTCCGGCTCTGGGAACACCAAACTCTGACGTTTTGACTGTTGCCAGTCACGAAGAATAGATTGTGGACATATCCAAGGATTTTGGACGTCGATGATTACGTCGGAACTACGTCGACATCGACGTTAGTTCGATGCATGGTGGCTGGCTGGGTTTGATTTCTATCAAAATAGTTGCGGGTGACATAGCTCCGCGAGAATCCTTTACTTTTTAGCACGTCATTTCACGTAAAAAAACTGTCACGATTATTTTTTAACAGCACTGACATCTGCTGAAAAACGGAAGAATGAGAGAACAGCTGGATAGATTGTCCAATGCTGAAAAAAGGGCAGCCGTTGCCATCGCTCGACTTAACTACCAACAAGATGCCGGACGATCGAAACGTTCATCGCGTGCCGCAGATCTAGAGACCCTTTTTTGACGACAGCTGGCTGTGCCTTTTTTGATGACAGCTGGCTGTGTGGCACAGTCAGCTGTCGTCAAAAAAGGGTCTCTAGATCTGCGGCACGCGATGAACGTTTCGATCGTCCGGCATCTTGTTGGTAGTTAAGTCGAGCGATAGCAACGGCTGCCCTTTTTTCTGCATTGGGAAAGGGTTGCGCCTCAAAGGGTTAACATACTGAATGTTTACAGGCTGGAAGACAGTCTACAAAATAAAAAGTATAACTAACAGTTTATTTTTTTCGTACGTTTCAACCATCGTGTAACCGAATCATCAAAATTTGAAATTCTTTAAAAAAGCATTCTTAAATGGCTTATAGCCATGAAACTGAAATGTAAATGCTATTTTGATAGTTTTCAACGTGCATATATATTTTTAAAATAAAATTGCATTTTTCAGAACCTACAGGTATTGATATTTTTGCTGGTGATGAAGGAGTTTGTTGGTATAACGTACCTGATGGTAAGAAACTCTTTTTAAACTGTTGTTATATTTTTAAAGTATTATTTTATTGATAATACTACATAAAATACAGAATTTTAACTACATAGTAGTACATAAAACGTTGGGCCATAACGGGAGCATTTAAAGACCAATCATTGATGAACATAGGAACTCAGTCTCTGTATAAGACACTATAAATACTGAGCTTATTCACCGCCCATGGAATCGAAATCTACAGTGGCTTTTTTGCCTTTACCAATCAACGAGTTACAAATGTTATAAAAACATCGTTTTTGTGCTCATAAGAATTTAAGATTTCCATTATTTGTTGATCATATTATCAGAACCTTATTGAAATAGGATGCAACTACCCCTAAAGTAGCCCCTTTCAGGTTAAAAAAAACCCACATTATTAGAATATATATATACATATTTTAATAATGAATTGAATAACGGTTAAAATTTCTTATCAAATATAGAAGATATTGCCAAGCTGGGTTCAGTTTCGGAAAACTTGCGTTTTGGCTCCAAAATTAGGGAATAATTGTCAGACGTGGCCAACTTTGTCGCTTTTTGACATACTTTTACCACCATCGTTACTGGCAGCCCTTTAGGCAAAGGCTTAAAAGTATGTTTTTCTTTTTTCGATTTTCGAATGATAATATCATCAGACCTTAATTAACATGGGAACTACTACTGTAGGACCCCCCTCCGTTTCCAATAAAAAAGAAACGTCGAAATCGGTCTACACGGTAAAGTGTTATCGCTGAACGTAATAATAACAATAGAGGGTGTGTCACAATTCATTCCCGGGTTAGTAAGGCTTATAAAAAAATATATTGCCAATACAGCAACAAAGTTGACTTTATTGGATAAAGAAATGTTTCATAAATGTTCAATATGTGAACCTTTCGTGATGCGGCAGATATCAAGTCTAAAGTCAAATTCTTCCCTCCCCACACTGGCTTTAACCCTTTAACGCGCAGTGTTCCCGCTCTGGGAACACCAAACTCTGCGTTTTGACTGTTGCCAGTCACGAAGAATAGATTTGATTTCTATAAAAATAGTTGCGGGTGACATAGCTCCGCGAGAATCCTTTACTTTTTAGCACGTCATTTCCCGTCAAAAATTTGTCACGATTATTTTTTAACAGTACTGACATCTGCTGAAAAACGGAAGAATGAGAGAACAGCTGGATAGATTGTCCAATGCTGAAAAAAGGGCAGCCGTTGCCATCGCTCGACTTAACTATCAGCAAGATGGCGGACGATCGAAATGTTCATCGCGTGCCACAGATCTAGAGACCCTTTTTTTGACGACAAAAAGGTTCTCTAGATCTGTGACGACAGCTGGCTGTGCGCGCACAGCCAGCTGTCGTCAAAAAAAGGGTCTCTAGATCGTCCGCCATCTTGCTGGTAGTTAAGTCGAGCGATGGCAGCGGCTGGCCTTTTTTCAGCATTGGGAAACGGTTGCTCGGCAAAGTGTTTACGCATTTTACTCTAAAAACAATAATGCTACTTAAATTTCAGATGAAAGCCGATATGTTTTCAGCAAGTGGGTTTTGAGCCTATGCTACAACAACGATGTCATATCGGATACAGTGATGATCAAAGCTCGTTCATCCAAAAGTAAGAGCGTGCCCGTGTGTGAGATAGAAATTTTCGTGAAAGAAGGTAAGTGAAAGCTTGAGACAATAATAATAGTTTAATAGTTCAAAGTATATCACTTTCCTGAGGCCTGGAAGAAAGAAGAATGGGTCGGTTTTTAAAACCGTATAAAGACCCTTTCTCGCCTAATTATTATCATATTAAGAAAAATTCTTGAAAAATTAGTGCCCCATAGAGTTGAATTCATAGTGTCACAATCAAACAAAATACATCCAAATCAGCATGGCTTTGTTCAATGCAGAAATGCAGAAACATGCATACATGCAGTAATAGATATAAAGCATAGTAATAATAAATAAAAATACAGGAAAAATAGTATCAACAGACTTTACCAAAGCTTTTCACTCAACACCATGGGATAAAACGAAAATACTCATGAAAAGTTTAAACTTGCCTGACGATCTCGCAAACGTAATAATTTCCTTTTTAAACAATAGATCTACAGTTGTGAATTGGCAGCATCCAGAATATTATCACTATGTCTATTATCACTATGCTTTCTAAAAGCTGTCTTCGGGGCTCTTTCTTAGGTTTCTTCTTGAGAAAAATGTTACTCAGTTCACTTTTAATTGTCCGTTAGGCATATGGACTATACGATCTTAGACCAGGTACACTCACTCAAAAAAGTATTCGAGTAATAGATAGATAGTCGATAGATTTTCTATTTTAGATTTGTGAATAACTATTTGAAAAAACACAAAATATAAAGAAATATGAAAAGTTATTATTATACATGACATCGATCACTTTTACAGAGAACAATATTTTAAATACGAAGCGGACATAGGAAAATTGACTTATGCTCGAATACGGTTTATAAATTTCACAAGAGCATCACCCTCTAGCGCATTAAATTCCGACTAAGCATTCTTTGATGAAAGCTAATTGTTTGGATGGGAACTATCTCATTTTCATGTTTTGCCCATTTTTTTTATAAAACACCCTGTATATATAGGCAGATGGAAACTTAAAAATATTCTTCATTAAAATTTCATTCACCAAATGATTGAGAGCAAAAGTACTTTTCGAGAAAAATTTGTGAAACTAGTCAGTATTCATGCTGTAAAAGATATTCACTTTAGTCTTACGCTGTATTAATTATAACTGAAACCTAGAAATTATGTGTTTCATATCTACTTGTTACTTGATAGAAATGTTACGTTCGGAACTACCAAATTCGTACTCTACAATACAATTATCTCTCTAGCAAATTATTTTAGATAAAGTAGTTCAAACAAATAATTCTTAGCATTAGATATGTACTCACATTTAAACACAAATACGTAAATAACTTGAAGTGAAATACTTCTCTAATCTGAAACGAATGTAATCTTGCTTGAAGCGTGATGCATAAAGCTCGTGTTTCAAAATTCCTTCTAGCTTTAGAAAATGCGCTTTACGAAGTAAAATATTTTCTTGCTAGAATTTCAGAAAACTTTCCTGAACAAAGTTATTAAGATTTTTTTCTTCTTTTTTAAGAGTAAAGCACTGATGAATTCGTGCGAACTCTGGAAGAGTGCATATTTGAAGAAAAGAGAATAATTAAAACGGAGAGTTTTGCTTTTGCAAATCAAGAAACGAAAACTTTGTTTCACTATCAGCAAAAAGTACACTATATATTTATTTTAATATATTTATTGTATACCGTTTTATTTAATATATATATATATACAGGGTATCACAAAAATATCGACCTAGCTTTGCCTTAAACATCGATGATGATAGGCACGTACAATAAATTACAAAGTTATGCAAAAAAAAGAGGGAATCTTATGATATCGACTAAAATTTTCCCAAGATTAAATCGAAATGGATACAAACTTTAAATTTTTATACGGCTACTGTACAAAAAAAAAAAAAATATCCCATTTAGTATAAGTTTCCCCTTATTAATTATGTAATTTGCAAAATTTCAGCCTTTCAACATAACGAGGCTCCGAGATATAAAAAAAATATATCCTGACTTATACCACTTTTCAATGGTTCTCGAAGGGAAAAAATCGCATGGGAAGATTACGTTTTAGTGGCTATACAAAAATTATGAAAGAAAACAATGATTACATAAATATATGCTATTATTGGTATTGTACAGTCCCTTACCAACTTAGTTTAAATATATCCCTGAGCCTTTTCGTGATAAAAATCTGAAATTTTGTCCATCACCTCATTAATGTATGGGGCACAGTGGCGCAGCGAGAAACTTTTCATTGGGGGGGGGGTTACGACTACCGCAACTCATATGTATGTGTTAGAGAGTAAAGAAAATACATTTATACATTTTGTATGACAAAAAAATTCCTCATGGGGGGCGATGTTCGAACCCCCCCTAACCCCACTTGGACTACGCCACTTTTGGGCACCATTTACTAATTAGGAATTATTTTCGTACGGGGCCGTATAAAAATTTAAATTTGGCATTTTCTTTAGATTTAATCTCCTGAAAATTTTAGTCGATACAATAAAATTCTGCACCTCTTTTTACGTAACTCTGTAATTTTTTGTATATGTCGATGATCAATAAAGGAATAAAAGTCCAGATCTGTGTTTTTGGGACACCCTGTATATATATGAAGAACCGTACTGGCGATTTGTTAAACTTAGGAAGATTGTTAAGAAACCTGTGTTTCACATTTAGGAGCAGATACATTTTGTTCTTGCATGTCTTTAAAACAGAGTATAAGTTAAACTATTGGGGCGTCTATTATCTTGTGAACGCCAGATAAAATTTATTAACTTATAAACATGAATGATTGTGACCTTTACGAGATTCTGCTAGCACTAAAAAAAAATGTTCTGAAAAGTGTTAGCACGCTAATCAAACTTAATGGTAGAATTTGAACATTAGTACCGCTGTTGCTAAAAATTTGGACAAAGCATCTACTATTGTCAATTTGGTTAGCAGGTTAAGAGAGTATAAATCGGCAAGCTTGGGGTAAGTTAGTGGATATTCGAAGTTAACCAATTTTTTTTTTTCTTCAGATGATGGCTGTGAAAGTCCCCCAGACAAGAGGGTTCCCTACGGATATTTTAAGGTGACACGAAATTTAGCAAGTGTGGTTTGTAGGAGAGGTTACCGTACTGAAAATGATAGATTAGTCTGCGAGAACAATACTTGGATTGGAAAAAAACCTGTATGTACCGGTGAGTATTGTTTGGTTTAATAACCATAAAACGGTTCGGACATGGGGTACGTTTGAGGAAAACCAAAATTCTTCCTAAAACAATGAAAAATTTTACATATTACTGTACAAGTTTTAATTAAAAGGAGTAATTCACACTAATTTGAACTGGGATTAACGAGAAATTCAATTTTTTAGAGACTTCTAACATAAATCTCTAAAAAAATAGAATTGAAACGGAAGTTAAATTTTTATACGGTCTCTCGGTCCTATGAGTTATATTTAGAAAACTTTTCCTTGTGCAATTTCATGGCAAACTGGAAAAATCATCATTCTACGACCAAAATTCCCCGAGTTACAGCTGCTTAAAGTTAGAACACTTTTCGAGCTGCGAAATAGGCGGGTTGTATGCAGAATGAATTTAAGAAAAATTAATGCACGTGGTTTTGATTAATCAGTCGAATCAAAAGATCCCGGAAGATTTTTAAAGAGCCTGACTATAACCCTCTACTTAAAGGTTAGTATTCTGAAATTAGTTTTTCTTCTTTCTCCTCATTATACCAGAAAATTAAATCAAAACCCATGATTTAAAATTTCAATATTTATACGGCCCCCTAACGGTTTACCGTAACGGGATATTCTTAAGCGTGGAAAAGTGACTTGAGTCAAAATGCTTGCTGCTTCATAATTCGGTGAATTTTGGTCGTAAAAGGGCGATCTTTTTTAAATTTTGCATGAAATTGTATAAGGAAAAATTTTCTAAATATAACTCATAAGATCACGGGGCTGTATAAGAATTTGAATTTCGCATTTTTTTAAGAATCGATTTATCGACTTCGATTGATTCTGATGTACATTTTAAAGCATTTTTGTACGGATTAGGAAATAGCCATTGGGCCAGTGGCGGCCCGTGGTCAAAACTGTTAGTGCAGCCGGAAGCATATGAGCCCCCCCCCCCCTTTCCTCCGGACAGGATTGAAAAATCTTTGTTATTGAATTCGAAAGTTGGCTGATTAAGCCCTAACCGAGAAAAAAAAAAAGAAATAAATTACATAAAAAATGTAAGAGATCCTATTTTACTTCCATAAAATGGACATAAATTTCAACCAGCCGCTCTTATCCTCAAAATTGCATTAATCCGTGTCTGATTCGAAGTTTCCTTAGAATTTTCTTTTGTAACGATAACTTGAGAAGAAAAGAAAAAAAAAAGAAAACCTTCTTATTTTTTATAAGTCAAATCAATCCTCCTTTCTTTTAAACATGCGAATCGGTCAGTGATGTCCCCATGAAAAGGCGTTGTTTTAATTCAGATATCAATAATTTTAAAAGATCTTTAAAATTTCCCATGTTTAAAGAATTTTCTCGCTTGCCATGTCATCTAAATGCCAGTTCTTGCTTACTTAAAAACAATACTGCTTTGATGGGTAATTGTCCATTCATAAGCGTCTATTCAGGCTTACCTTCTTGATAAATTCAGCAATATAAAGTGGAGAGTTTTCCAAACATATATTCTCCTTATCCTCTCCCTCACTTCTCAGTCGAGTTCTCAAGTTCAGCCGCCGTTAAAAAATCTTATTTCGGCTGTATCAGCTGCAAACTCCCTATGCCGGAGAGGCTGCTTACGTAGTCGTTGTCATGGCAACGGTGCTGCCAATTTTCCTTTCAGCGCTCTGGGCTGAACCAAAGATTTTCCCAATTGAATTGCGGGAAGATTAAAGTGCTTTTTTTCTGAATGAGCGATCCGGCCACAATACTTTTTTTTTTGTTTGGTTTTTTTCGGATATTTTTTTTAATTTACCGTAGAATTTCACAATTCTAATCTGAATTTAGGAAAATTAGTAGAATAAATTATTTTAAAGTATGTGCTGATAATTTCAAGTGCAGCCAGGCTGTACTTGCTGTATCCCACGAGCCGCCACTGCATTGGGCACAGTTAGCACTGTACACCCTGTATAAACCACGTGGTTCCGTGTAGTTATCTACACGATAAATCCATTCCTCAATAGTGATTGTCTTTATTGCCTTCCACATACGCACAATTTTAGTTACACTTACATAAAAAAAACACCAAATTATAATCGCGGTTCTTTTTTAATTTGATTCCCCCTTTAGATAAACAAGTTCTTGCGTGACTTGTTTTTGTAAAAGAACAAAACAAAAGGTTTTATCGTATAAGATATTCAAATATTCTTTATTTTTTTTATTTTTTATTTTTTTTTTTGTAATTCGTTAGCCATTTAATATTCTTTTATTTTTCTGTTTTTATAAGCTTAAGAGTTTAATGAAATAAAAGAATGTATTAAGTCATGTTAAAAATATTGATCATAAGCTTTTGAACATGCATAACATACTTCTAAATTTGCACATGTAAAACAATTTATTTTTATAATCAAATATTTATCATAACTATCTTATTGGAAAATAATTATTTTGAAAAGTAGGCTGACTGTATTAATGAAAGAATAAAACTCCTATTGCACTGACTAATAACTCACTTTTCAAAATCTATTAACAAATACAAAATGAGACAAATGGTAACACATTTTTTTCCTTTTGTTAATTGTTACCACGTTGGTACGTTAAAAAATTTGCATTTCACTTATTAATAATTGAAAATATTTCAAGGGCTAAAATTCATTGAACCCACAAATAAATCTTATTAACCACTAGCTGAAGTACCCGTCACTGACGGGCTTGTATGTAATGCAGATTTTCCAAAGTTTTAAATTTTCTTCAGCATTGTAGAAGTAGAAAGAATGGAGGTAGCATATTGGAAAAAGTATAGAAAGCGAAGTTGAAACTTCTGTGTATTGTTAAAATATTGGTGGTTAAAGAGAAACTAAGTACTGAATGAAATTCTCAGTAGAGGAAACATTTATTTTCTCAAAATTAAGGTTTAATTTTAGTGGAATGAGCTTCGAGTCAAAAGACCATTCATCGCCTTTAACAAAATTTTACTTTATTCACTGTAGATATGCTCCCAGATAATTTTGCACAATTTTCAAAAAATCTAAAAAAGCAAATAAATATAAAACAATTGCCGAAATTTGTTTAAGTTAGCCAACTAATATATTACTTTCAAGATGCATTGTGATCCACCCTCAAAACAACAGAAAAAAAAAAACGAAAGAAAGAAGGAAAAGAAAAGGGGAAAATGCAAATTTTTTACAACGTTTTAAATTTTATTCAAATTTTTAAGAAAATTTCTAGACTTACTGTTTTAGATGTTGCTGATCATGGTATTAAATTTTATTATATTCTTTAACCATCCATATTCCTTATAACATAATTCCAAATATCATTCTATTTCATTGCCATTTTTAAAGAATGGAACAAATATTTACTCAATTTTCACAAAATCTCAAAATATATAACAAAAAATTCAAGTACTTAGACGTCTATAGTTTATTTGACACCTATTATGATGCTAAAACTTATTTCATTCGCTTCAGAGGTTTATTTGTGATGGACGAACAAATATAATATATGATTTTGAATAAATTTCCACAAAATCTCAAAATCTAATCCAAATTTTCAAAAACTTTGACAGGTATAATTTAATTTTGTATGATGACCTATCATGTCACTAAATTTCATTTTATTTGCATCAGTCGTTATTATTACTCAATGTGTCAACAAATATTTTCGCGCTTCAATAAAAGTTTCGCAAAATCTCAGAATCTTATTAAATTTTTCAAAAAACTCGACACCTATAGTTTAAGCTTATTGATCCCCTATTATGTCATCACAATTTAATTTTTTTTACTTTAGTCCTTAGTGCATGCGTGGAAAAAATTTACGCAGTTTGAAACTTATTTTCACAAAATCTCCAAAGCTAATCAAAATTTTTAAAGAATTCGATGTCCATAGTTTGAGTGGCCGCCTTTCATATTATCCAAATTTCATTTCATTCGATTCTGTCATTTTTACGTGATGTGCAAACAAAAAAATTAAAAAAAGAAAAGAAAAGAAAGAAAGAAAGAAAGAAAAAGCATCACGGACAGAAATACAAACTTTTTTTTTACGGTTGTAATGGGTTCCCAGTTGCTTGAAATTGGTAGAAATGGCAAAATGTTTGAATTCGAAGTACTCCACCAACAAAAGCCTAGATTTATAAATCTGGATTCTTTCTGTACAGGAAGCCCAGGCAAAGTTCTTGCCTGGTTGCTTTGAAAGGATATATGAAATGTCTGTAGATTGCATTTTACTCACTGCTTTAATATGCTACCAACTGTATAACGGAAAATAATCCCACATCTATCTACCTACTTTTGCCATTAGCTCTATAAAATGACCCTGATAAATGTAAAAACTCGAACTTGCAGTCTTTTTTCAAAAATTCAGGCATGTGTAACTGAAGTTACATCCATTGAATGTTGGTGGTCCGCAGTAACATAATTTTCTCTATCTAGAAATACTCTGCAATTCAACGGTTGCCTTAGCACCTGGGGGTGAATGGGAGCAGGTTAATGGTTCTGTTCACTACATTAAACCAGGAACACTGAAAAAACTTATCTGCAAAGATGGATACAAAATTGATGGTAGCCCGGAAACAGTCGTTTGCCAAAAAGATGGATTCTGGACATCAACAAATGCCACTTGCGTTGGTAGGATATTGTTCATACATCTATTTATTAGCAATTTATTTTTAATTTATTAAAATTTATTCTGCTGCTGAGATTTCATTCTTGAATATGATCTGTGAAGCTATACTTCTTCGGCTGATGTTAAAAATTATGCAACTAAAGGAAACGATGAATTTGATGAATTCTTATGGGACTAAACACTTTATCAGAGATGGGTCATTCTTTTCTATTTTACTGTCCATTTTTAGTCTAGAACCCCGCGTTACATATTTGCTCGCATCATTGTAAAGATGCGGGCACATCTATTGCCACTCACCCCTCCACATACACAGGCCAGTCAAAGTTAGTTCTGCATTAAAGGTATAATATTTATTATTATTTTTTTTAATTTTTTTTTTGTACACTACAAAAATAAGATGTTTAAAACTTTAACGCGCAGTGTTCCCGCTATGGGAACACCAAACTCTGACGTTTTGATTGTTGCCAGTCACGAAGAATAGATTTAATTTCTATAAAAATAGTTGCGGGTGACATAGCTCCACGAGAATCCTTTACTTTTTAGCACGTCATTTCCCATAAAAAATTGTCACGATTATTTTTAACAGGAACTGACATCTGCTGAAAAATGGAAGAATGCGAGAACAGCTGGATAGATTGCCCAATGCTGAAAAAAGGGCAACCGTTGCCATCGCTCGACTTAACTACCAGCAAGATGGTGGACTATCGAAACGTTCATCGCGTGCCACAGATCTAGAGACTCTTTTTGACGCAGTTGGCTGTGCGCGCACAGCCAGATCTGTGGCACGCGATGAACGTTTCGATCGTCCGCCATCTTGCCGGTAGTTAAGTCGAGCGATGGCAACGGCTGCCCTTTTTTTAGCATTGGGAAAGGGTTGCGCCTCAAAGGGTTAACCGTGTACACGGGGCAAAGGCGGATCCAGAAACTTTTTCGGAGGGGACACAAATCGTGAATACTCCTTTTATCTAGTCCACTTAAGTCCACTTAATAATGGTGAAAGTCTCATTTATCTAGTGTAAATATATTTTTCTCGGAGGGGACGCGCGCCCCTGCGCCCTACCCTGGATCCGCCTTTGACACGGGCTAGTAATGTACAGCCTCTGCATTTCTGTATAATACTAGACCCTGACTTTAGCAAGGCCGTGCGTAATCTTTACTGCATCCCCAGTTTAATCAAGCACGTCATTCGCACCCCTTGTCCAAGATCCACTGCCCCCTCCTCCCAGCAAGAGAAAGTGTTCTTAGTTACACCCCTGGTTAAAAATGGAACAAAATACAGATGAAATAGCAAACCATAAGTTGAGAACAACGTGCTATATTCTTGTTTTATGAGGAAAATGCTGAAAATTTTTAACTGGGAAAAAAAAAAAGTTGATGTGAAATCGCGTAATTTTATTTCTACAGGTGCACAGAACATTTGTCTTTCATTATATTTATTCTTATTTCTAATCTCGGAAGCCTTTGTCATCACCAAATCAGATCTTTTTTTCAAATTAATTGAAAATTTTAAAACCGGCATTTTTTTGGTGCCGCCCGGTGCAATCCGCACCCCCCCCCACGCGACGCCACTGCCGCTGTCGCTGGGTTCCGGTAGAGTAGTCAAAAATCTATACTAAGGAGCAACGCTGGCAGAGGAGAATGTTTTCCGTTGCATCTTTTCAATCATAAGAGAGAACAGGTAACAATAGTGAGTTAACCTCTCTATCAACTGGACAGATTTTTTAGGTTTAAGTGCGATTGAGGATGTCAATCGTCTCTTCCCCCTTTGGACCCGCTCATGTGCATTTTTTCTCAAAATTTCGCAACAATAAACTAATTATACTTCAGAATGTCACAGGATATGTGTTTATTGGGCACTATTACCAATAATTAATTCGAATTTTTAGTATAAGGAATGGCATCGATCGGTGCATACGATTCTTTAAGTCACTACGTGGTCACTATTTAAATCTTGAAAAAAAAAATGTTTATAGAGCAAGTTTGGGAAAAAAAAAAAACCCTTCATCTTTATTATATGGCAACACCTCCTTTCACTTAAATTATCTTATTTATTCTTTTTTTAAATTATTAACTAGAAATAATTTGATACTCAGTAGTTACTGTCATACATGTACAAGATGGAGTAAGTGGAGCGAGCGTCCTATTGTACTTTCCTTTGAAGTTAAAGCTAAGATGACAGCTTCACAGGGAAAGAAAAGATTTGACTGTTTATCGCCCTTTTTATCGCAAAATGAAACATTTTCCCCCTAGAAAGCGTAACGAGATACGAGGGAAATAATAAAATAGTTTTTGCAGCTTCTTTCCATAAGTCACGTAACATATCCTTGGTTCTGTTTAGGGTTACAAGTGGTCTCTCCACCTATTCCTCCTCTATGGTTACTGCTGGCTTAAAACCAAGGAATAAATGGAAGCTTTTCAATCTCGTTTAAATCTTTTCTCTTGAAACACGGAGAAAATTGTTTCGTTTAGACGGATACACAATGACTGGCCGTCCAGAAACAATCCTTTGTCAGAATGATTGATATTGGTCGGCAACGAATGCTACTTGTGTTAGTAAATCATTTTGTTATTAACACATTATTGCTATTGTTATGTATCTCGGAATCCAGTGCGTATCAGCTAATAAGCCAAGTGAGCAATTGCTTAGGACATCCCGTCCCAGAGGGCATCAAAATAATTAACCAGAAATGAAAGATATCTCCCGAGTCTGTATCCGATTCTTTTGCTCTTTCACCTCACTTAAAATTTGGAAGTATGCGCAAAACATATACAAATCTTGAATAGTGTGGAAAATTTTATTTTACAGGCTTTAATGTACTTTTTTGAATGTAGTGCATTTTATGCAAAGATTAAACAAAATTACATTTTTGTTTAATCTTTGCCAAATAAAAACAAGTTTCTCAAATCAAGCGAGGAGACGTTCACAAAAGCACACAATACAGCGCCTAATTGTTACTGACGCAGTGAACTGACTATGAGCATTCGATCACAACTTACTGTACTGAGTGGTGATCTGTTCTCCAGTATTTATAGGTTACGAAAAGATTTCCCGAACTTTCTACCAATCTTTACAAAATTCTAATTCGGCGACTTTTCCTATTGGTCAAATATATTGATGACATTATGCTAATGCTATTGATACCAATCCAGGGAAACGAACATTACAGGACATATTAGAATAACCCTGAAAAATGTCGCCAAGCTTGGCGCCTTGTTGGTGAAATAGCGTCAAATTAGCCTGCAAGAGTATTTCCTCGAAACTGAGGTCAGCTAAGCGGTATCACAAATATTTCTCGAGAATTCGAGAAATATTTGTGTAATCACAAATATTTCTCGAGAATTCGAGAAATATTTGTGAATTTTGGAGGAGTTGGACACCCAAACTCCTCCAAATAAGAGAGGAGTTAAATACCCAAGACTTTCTATCTCGCTTTCAAGTTAATCGATTTTCATGCAACAAAATACAAATTTGAATTATTTGGCGACGCATTTCAGACTATATTTAACCCCCTAAAAGTAGGTCATCCCAAAAGTTCGTAATAATATTAATATGATCATTCACATCATTGTTGTAAAAGAATGTCGTTTTTAATAACATGCCAATTATTTAGTTATTTACGTACGATTGAATTTTTATAGCACATTTTTTTGTGTATATTTAGTTTCAGAAGAGAGGATTTCGGAAGAGGGGGTGTCAAAAGCAAGTACAAAACATACGGGTGAGTTATGTGTTCGATTATTTAGTGCATTTACTATATCAGCGTTCGCACGCCTCCTGTATTTGCTAAAATTCTGATTTTTCGAAATATAGTCCTAAAATGGTCTGATATTTTAAAAGTGGTTTTGTGTTTTGTATAAAATACGGAAAGCAGTCCTCTCGAGTATCTGAAACAGGCGCGTAGCCAGGAAAATTTTTCGGGAGGGGGGGGGGGGAATACGAACTTATATGTGTATAAATAGACGGAATTTCATCACTAATCCAAAAATTTCGAGCCCCTGATCTGAAATATACTGTAAGAATTACCTACAATTTTACCACACATATTGCTGTAAAATAATACAGCGCTGTGTGTGTGATTAAATCCACTCAAAAATGGCGTATTGACAGTGATAAGCCAATCAAGAAGAACCAATGGCAATGCTTGTAATGGCAACTTGCATAGTCTTCATCACAACGTGTTGGCGTTATGTTTACCCACACGTTGAGCTTTAAAATAATATAGCACTGTATGTTGTAAATCCACTGCACAACATCTGTATTAACATAACGCCAGCATCACAACGTGTTAGCGTTACGTACGTTTATCCACACGTTGTGCTATAATTATTTTTTTCAGTGTAGCAGGACATTTCAAGACAATTTTTCAAAAGTCTGAATTTTAGCAAATCTGGGATGTGTACGAACCCTGCGATACAAACTATTTAAATTTTTACTGCTTTAATGGTTTCAGTATCGATTTTATTGTCATTCCGACCAATTAAATATTGATAATTTTATTTCATACTTTCTGATAAAATATCCACGTCCCTAAAAACTTTTCAATACTTGAATTAGGAAATTCACACTTATTATTTCTAGAACCCTTCGCAAAATTGTTTTTATTTATTCTGTAGTAAAGTTATAGATTTTTTAATCATAATGTTTATCATTTAACGAAAAAACCTATAAAATTAAAACTTGCAAAGCATTTGATGCTCTTTCAAAAGGCTCTCGACGAGTAATTCCATAAAACTTCATTAAAAAATATACAGAAACTAGCACAAAATCTTACTTGATTGTTACAAAAAAATTTAAATTAAATTGATAAAGAGTATGATATTTAAAAATTCGTTTTTATTTCTAGTTAATATTTGAAGTTGATGATTTTGCAATTTCTTTTTTCTTTTTTTTTTTTTTTTTTTTTCATCCTTGAGCAAATGTTTAAACAGCGGGGATTTCCAAGAAAATATTTTTCTCACTTTTTCAATTGGAGATGAAATTTTCAATCTCACTTCTTTCAAGATTATGAAATAAAAGATACGTGTGTATATATACATATATATACATACATGTGTGTGTGTGTTTAAAAAAATTATTAGTTATGATACTATTCTTCTGGTTTTTTAACTTCTTCTTTGACTATTTATTTTTCATATTTTTCAACTTAAAATTTTAGTTCAAATTCTATTTAAAAAAAACTATCCCTTTGTGCTTTAATTTATCTTTTGTATTTCTATTTTTTTTTTTTTTTTCATTTGTCACTGAAATATTTATTTAAAACTTAAATATTTATTCCTTTTCGTAAATTTCATGAAAACATTAATGATGGAGCAACTTTTATGATTAGATATGTAACCGCATGTTATTGCATCTAACTTATGCTATACAGGGTGATTGCTAATTCACGGTACAAACTTTGAGGGCTGGTACAGAACATTGTAACAATCACATTTTGTATAGGAATGTTTTGATTTACAATATGTTTTCAAAATTGCGTCCATCATCATAAATACTTGCTTGATAGCGTCAGTGCAGCGATTGACGAATACTTTCAAAGATACCAGGAATTTCACGCACGCGGGCAGCAGCTACTCGAGCAACGAGATTTTCATCGGAGTCTACTGGAATAGGGATGGACGCGAGACGAAAAATAAGAGTCTCGCGTCTCGCAAAATAGCTTAAAAGCTTGTCTCGTCTCGCAAAAATCCGTATATCGTAATGTTAAAAATGTGTGTCTCGTCTCGCAAAAACGCTGTAAATCTCTGTCTCGTCTCGCTAAAAAGTCGTCTCGCGTCCATCCCTACGTGTCATAAACGTCATTCTTCAAATGTCCCGATAAAAAGAAATCGAGGGGGTGAAATTGGGAGACCGGGGTGGCGAAGAGATAGATCCACCACGTCTAATCGCATGCCAAATGTCGACTGATAAGTGATTAACGCGTTGGACTCGTAACCGGAAGGTTGCGGGTTCGATACCGGCGTACCACTAAAGATCACCGTGTACATGCGGTGTACGCGCACGTTAAATTTGTGGTTCCGAAAGTCCTCTCGGCGGTCGCTAGCAGTTTCCGAGGGGTGCCAATATTCAAAAGTCCCCCCACCTTCTGATGAGGTTCCAAATTGTGGCGGGGAATTCCGGGATGGACGTATATGTAGTTCTAAGCGGCACATTCAGTGACGCGTGCTGTCCTCTCCTGGCAAACAAACAAACACCTAGGGTGAAGTGGGCTGGCGCCCCATCATGCTGATACTACATGTGGTTTCTAATATTGAATGGACGAAAACTGAAACGAGAAGGGCCTTTCTTCCCCAAATCAACGCCGACTGGCTATCTACCGGCAACGGAAGCAACTACTAACTCCGTTTCTCCTCCATCTCTTGCATTTGTCTTTCCTGTGTTTGTGCTTCGACGCTTCACTTTTGACCATAGATTCCTATACAAAATGTGATTGTTACAGTGTCCTGTACCAGCCCTCAAAGTTTGTACCATGAATTAGCAGTCACCCTGTATAAACTCGATGCATTTATTTACAGATTTGTCTACATTTTTATTAATACATATTCTATGAACCTTTTAGTTTTAGGTGTAATAGCGATTGCGATTGTTGTAATAATCGTTTCTCTGTAAGTAGCTGCCTTGTATTTTATCAAATGACGTTGGTAAGTTTATCTTCTTTATTCATAAAATATTTTTTAGTTTACCAGCTTATAAGAAAAAAAAAGTCTATATTATTGCTCTGTAAGCTTAGAGAAAGGAAGGGAAAGAAAACGTTCAGGTAGTTTCTTCTATTGAAACTACCCAAGGATCTATTAACATGGGATTACTTTATTGTGTAGTTAAATATAAGGTGCCCTTTGTAAAAGGATGATAAACCATTTCTTTTATAAACCCTTCATGGTTTGGAAGAAGAAAATAATTTACTTTTTTAATCCCCCGAAAAATATGAAACTGTATTATCTCAAGAAACTAACTGAATTTATTTTCATTTATGACATAAATTTTGTGGCAACGTTTGTGAATGTCAAGCAATTTTTTTTATTTATGGCGTCAATTAGTTAGTTCACGCAGATAGTTTTCTAATGAATTAATATTTAAACTTGACGTTGGATAAAGAATGTTTTTCTTTTCATGGGACCGCTATGAGGAACGTAACCCTACGCTAACAGGAGATGCAAGTGTATGATAATAAATGTTTATAGATCAAAACGATGCAATATTTTTCATTAAGTACAAAGGACTATCTGATTTTCTCATAGAAGCCAACATGTTTTCTTTGGAGTTGCTTAACAAGCTCTTACTTATTCAAACCAAAAGGTGAACATTATTATTATTATATCTCTACTACAGATGGATTTTTCCCAATAACGGGTGAAAGACATCACATAACTAATCATTTAGAGCTATGTGAACGTTTCATGCTTTCAGGGTGATCATCCATCGGAAACTGTTTTCCATTTGAAAACCGTACGGTGGGAATCGAACATAGATCAGTCGCTTGCTCGAAGTAAGGGAAGTCGGGGTACAGTGAAACAATTTTTTTTTTCCAGTTCACAAATTTGCGTGTACAAAAATAAAATTAATGGACACTTTTAACCTAGTTTTTCCCACATCTAAATTAATTTTTATGAAATGTCTGTCAGTGTTTCGTTGTACCCCATATACCTGGGTGCAACGAAAGTAATAATAATACTTCACAAACACTCAAATAATATGAGTCGAAATTCAAATTGCAGCATAAATGTTTTATGTACAGTTATAAATAAACATTAGTGAAACATAAATATGAAACTTAAATTGAAAAAACAAATTTATATAATTGAGCTGATATAGCTTAAGATAAAAACATAATACTTTTATTAGAGGTTAGCCTATGGTTTTTCATTTTGTATTAAATTCACTTAAATCAAATTAAAACATTAGCATTTCTCTTTCCTTTCTGTACCACATGAAGGAACAAGAGGTTTTAGTTTTGATACAATTTGAGTATTTTCAAAAATATATGTTTCTGAAGAATGCATAAATTTGAAGCTTGAACTCAGTCGTTTGATGCAGAGAACTTCGCATTCCGTTTAAGTTTATTATATCCCCAACAGAGTACATTTCTTTACATCTAAGTTCGCCTTCCTTGATTGAAACCTAATCATTTAGAGCGACACAGCATGCGTCATACATGTTATGTGAGAATAGCTCATAACCTGTGTTCTGTTTGGATTGTTAGTCGAAAGACAATCTGGATTGTCACCATCTTCAGTCTGAAGAAGATAAAGTACGCTTTAAAAACAAATCCTTGTCGATTTTATGTAGCGCTTATAAAGACTCTATGGTGATCTCAAAAAAATATTTAATAGTAACTTCTTTATTTTAAGTGAATGCATTCATCCGGGTTATGCCGCGTTATACTGGTTTAACACTTGTAGATGGGGTACAAACTTGTACCCCATCTACAAGTGTTTCGTTGACCCGAAATTGAGGCTACAAACTAAATAAATTTTTACTAATTCGTAATATTTATTTTTTCAATTCTGGCTTTGGAAGTATGAAGACCACACCATAATGATCACAATATGTGAAAAATAAATAATTATACAACTGAAAACAAAGAGGTAAAACAAAATTACTTTTAGAAACGAAATTTAGTTTCAATGGTGAAAATCCAATCATTTTCTATATCTCTTGTTGTAAAAATACAATTATCTCCAAATCACACCAGTAACTGGAGCATATATTAGTGTAATAGGTATGTGAGTTTCAAATTTCTGTGACAAATGCTATTGATTTTAGATAGCATCTTTTACTGTACCCCGTGTTTCATTGTACCCCAAGTTCCCCTACTCTTACTGTGACACGAATCTGACTCCCCCCTTTTCTTGTTATTATTATTATTTAGGTAAACATTGAATATTTTGCACTTGTGCGAAAGTCAAATATCAACAGATTTTGTACTTTTTACAGTAAATATAGCGATTATAAAGACATCGACGAAAAGTTGACATTTAAAAGCCAAATTCCGGAAAGCAAATGCTGGCCATAGAGATAGAATGGTTGTGTTGATTAAGGCAAAGCTACACCGGGTTTATCTGCCTAAGGGAGTGATGCCTTGGGTGGCCTTTTTAAGGAGTTCTAACGCGTATTCACGTTACATCTGGAGAAAACTCTAGACCAGGGATGGGCAAACTTTTTTGGTCGCGGGCCAAAAATCGAAAAAAAAAAAAAAAAAGTTTGGCGGGCCAAGATAAATTTTTCTAAAATTTTAAGAACAATATATAAATATTACAATTTAAATATGTTAATGAGATGAATGAAATTGAGATTTCATTTTTAAAATTTCCTTATATTGAGGTTCGAAGTGAGATGTACTGATTCTAAGGAACGAAACTAAATGCTCATCTGTCAGTCTACTTCTGAAAGAATTATCTCTAAGGTTCATAGTTGAAAACACTTGTTCACATATATAAGATGAAGCAAACAGAAACATAGCACTGATTTTCTGGGCGTGAGATATTACATTTGGGAAACTTACTTTCGATAATGATTTGTGCTTCAGATGATTGTTAGATTGCAATTCAATTACACTCATGTCCATAAATTAAGGATAATGAAGTTCAGGCAAAGAAAGAGAAAGAAGCAAAACAAATTTGACTTATTTGTAAAGTCTATTTATTAAACAAAAAGTAAAGAGCAAAAAAGATGCTATATGTTTGACATAATTAATAAAAATTGCAAGTTTTACTCCCTTGACCAAATTTCAAAAAAGAACCTATTTACAAAAAACAGTATAACATGGTTAGTAGGATGGTTAATACGGAGTATGTCTCCCGGACGATGCAATACAGGCCTGACAACGCATATAGGCATGCTGAGTATCAAATGATCAATCTGATCTTGGGGAATATTACACCAGTCATCAAGCAATGCACTCCGAAGTTCCGGTAGACAGGTGGGAGGGGGTTGACGGGCTGCAATTCGTCGGCCAAGCATATCCCACACATGCTCTATTGGATTCAAGTCCGGTGAGTATGCTGGCCAATGCATACGGGTGATATCCTCCGATTGAAGGCATTCGTCTACAATGTTTGCACGGTGAGGACGGGCGTTGTCATCCATAAACACAAATTCAGCCCCCATGGCGCCCCGAAACAAACGTACATGTTGTTCCAGAATGACATCCCGATAGATGTGGCCTGTCATCGTTACACTCTGAACATGCAGGTCAGTTCTGGAACCAAGAATAATTCCTCCCCAAACGAGCCATCCTGCACCACCGTAACGGTGTCTTTCAATGGTGTTCTCTTGGTGGTAACAGGTACCTGGCGCTCTCCAGATGAATGTCCGGCGAGAATCAGACTCCAAACTAAACCTGGACTCGTCGGAAAACATCACACAAGACCACTGTTGCGGTGTCCACAATGCATGCTCTCTACTCCAGGTTAATCGCAGGCGACAGTGAGTTGCGGTAAGTGGAACACATCTGACAGGCCTACGAGCATATAGACCAATGTGCCCTAAGCGTCTGTACACGGTCTGCCTTGAAACTGTCGTACCGGTAGCTGAAGAGAGCTGACGAGACAGGTCTGATGCTGTACTCCGTCTGTTTCTTTTGGCAGTAACTGCCAAATAGCGGTCCTCATTCGGCGTTGTAACTCGGGGGCGACCTGTGCTGTAACGTCTACTCACATTACCATCATCTTGGAATCGTTGCCAAAGCCTGGAGATGACACTCTGGGCGATTCCAAGTTCCTCGGATATTTCCAGCTGGGTACGTCCACATTCCAGTCGTCCGATAATTCTGCCACGTAAAACATCATCCAAATGCCTCCTTTGTGCCACAACTATGCGGTTTTTGCACTGAAAGGCTTTCACAGCGCTTGTGAACAATTTTACTTCTTTGCCACCATTTCTTATATACCCCTCTCTTACACTCTCGTCATTGTGACGTACCATCCACGCCATCTGGTGGTTTCCTGTAATTTGCATATTCTTCTTCAAGATGTGTGTGATCATTCCACAGGTGAAATTTTTATTTTAGAGATCAATTTCTGTGTGATTCTGAATTATCCTTAATTTATGGACATGAGTGTAATTGAAGCTACAAATCTGACCTCACTGCTTCACAATTTACATTGAAAGGCATGGTAAAAGTATCCAATTCTGTTTGAATGGCACTGAAATCTTGAAATCTGCGTTCGAACTCAAAATGCACTTTTTTCAAGCCAGCTTCATAATTCTTAAAATGGATATATAATATTTAAATATATATATTCTTTCAATTTCCTTCGGACCGGCTAATTAAAGTTCCACCGGCGGGCCGGATTTGGCCCGCGGGCCGTAGTTTGCCCATCCCTGCTCTAGACTGTTAGATCGATAGCTGCGCGACAGGCCGTAACCTTGGACTCCACTGATTTAGAATCTCCGCCGTTTCGTCTTTGCATTGGTTGAAATGAAGCGGTGAACCTGCACCCTAGCAGCACAAACTCGTTCATAAGCTGATAAATGCAATCATAATGCATTTCCATCCCGTCCAGAATTTCGCTGATTGGGACATCAGAATGTGTCGGGGCAAAACATGTATTATATAAGTTAGAAATCGGTGTTCTGTTCTACAAACGTGTAGATGTCTATAGCGTTCTATAAAATAAAGTAAACTACTGGGTTTTCACCTCTACATTTACATGCTTGTCACAGACAGCTTCAAAATATTCTTTTCTGTAAAAAACCATCTTTTGTTCAGTATCTGCTCTGTTCATTCGTTGCTACGTGAAAAAAAAAAAAAAAACAGCAGGTTCTATAGCGATTTTTTTTGTGGCGTCGCATCTGCACTGAATGCCATCAGAATGCGGTTTATTTAAACCGTCCATGGTTGACCTAAATAAAATAGTTTATTTATTTTAATCTATAAAAGGTGAAATTGTGTAATCTCGAGAAATTAACTACGAATTTATTTTCATTTATGACATAAATTTTGTGGCAAACGTTTATAAATCTCATGCAATTTTTTAATTTATGACGTCACGTCAGGGGCGTAGCCAAGGGGGGGATAGGTTGGGGGGTCATAACGCCCCCATGAGAATTTTTTTTGCCATACAAAATGTATATTCTTCACTACATTATCACACATATGTATACATATATATAAGTTGCAGTAGTCGTAATTCCCACCATGAAAAATTTCTGGCTAAGCCCCCGTGTCACGTTATTGACTGCCGTGAAAGAATTGCCGGGTAGTTCAGTTAGGTCGTCACTGTGAAATCTTATTTGTACACGTGTGATAGTCCAACATTTTTTTAAATGTCGTAAGCGCTACTAAACACTGGAATAGAACTTGAAGCTGAATATGCAAAAGTACAAATTCTGAACCTGAACGCTTTTTGCGCAGTACGAAATCTATAATCACTCTCAGAGAACCCGTGTGTACTGCCTACTAGAGATGAGTTCGGGCTCATTTTTTGAAGCGAGAGCCCGAAGTCTTTTAATCCGAGCCCGCTCGAGCCCGAGCAATATTATTTAAGTCGGAGCCCGAGCCCGAAATTTCAGATAATGTAAATAAAATTCAATAAAATTCAGAGAAGTAATTCTTTAATAGAATACAATAAATTTTGCCGTTTGTGCAAATTAAAGACAAATATAGTTGAAAATTTTTAATGCACTTTCTAATTCTTTATATCCATGTTTATGAAATAATGTCCGATCTCATGACTAACTAAGCAATATAAGCCGCCGCTCTGAAATACCCAAAGAGCTTCAGGCGCCTTCTAGGCACCCGTGCCGCTTTTTTTTATAAGTACTTTTATTTTCCATATGAATCACTTTTTAAAAACTGTTTCAAGGAGTATGTTTAATAAAATAGAAATTTTTCACGAGCCCGAACCCGGTTCGGGCCCGGGCTCGGGCTTTCGGGCTCGGGTTGAGCCCGTCTGCCTACGGCTATGTATGTGTAAATGACACTGTATTCGAAAGTGTTTAACAATTTATGGGTTTAGCATGATTGATTGTACTCGTTATCAGTGGCGCACACAAGGGGGGGGTCCAGGGGGTCCGGACCCCCCCCCATCGGCTTTGATTTTTTTTTTGATTGATTATTATCCTATATCTATAGTAAATAAAATAATTCCAAAAAAAGGTAGCAATAGTTTCAGTTCTAATAAATAAAAAAAGAAATTTTTTTCTCGTTTTCTTCAACTTTTGAAAAACGAACTGAAAGCGAAAACACCATCTCGTTCTCAAAACTGTACAAGTATTACTTTGCTTCCTATTGTACTGTGTAGTGTATTCTTAGGGAACTGGATGGGACGAGTTTTGATGAATTCCATCTAATGAAAACGAGCTCTTTCATCACTGATTTTTGTCGATCTGGAACATCCCTAAAAGTTGGACCCCCCCCCAAACCGTAAAAGTTGGACCCCCCCCCCAAACTGTAAAAGTTGGACCCCCCCCCCCCCCCAGCCAAAAATCCTGTGTGCGCGCCTGCTCGTTATCCTTGCAAGAGTAAAGTGAGTTATTGGTGTACTTAAGTACAGGGTGGCCATAATTAAACTGCACGTGTTCAAGGGGTGCTGGAGAGAAAACTACTGGGAATATTCCAGTGAAATTTGGTATCTACACGTTTCAGAACATGCGCAAGTCAAATATGAAAAAAAAATCGCCATTTTTGCCCGATAGATGGCGCTGTATCGTATTTCAACGCTTATCGGCGGCATATATGCAAATTTTAAGCTCATCGAACAGTATAAAAACAAGACGACATTGAGTAATGGTCAATCATGACTCTGAATTAGAAGGAACGTGCATTGTTAGTGAAGATATTCTATCAGAATGGTAGCAGTTATTCAGCTACTCTGAAAGAATACCGGCGTATGAAACGATTAAGAAGAGGTCCAATGAGTGTCAATGAGAATAAATAATGGTTTAGTTGTTTTCCAAAGCGTCTTTATGAATTGTTTAATTTGTGATCTTAAATTACGTTAATTTTTGATTACATGATAGTGTAAAAATTTAATTACGGAAGCGAATTGTATTGAATTTTGGTAAACTGTAAATGATGTTTTATATTTTTTATATGTCTCTTAGAATGTCATTATGCTCTGTCTATTGGTTTTGGAAGTTGTATATGCCACCGGGGAGCGTTGAAATACGATACAGCGCCATCTATCGGTCGAAAATGGCGATTTCTTTTTTCATATTTGACTTGCGCATGTTCTGAAACGCGTAGATACCAAATTTCACTGGAATATTCCCAGTAGTTTTCTCTCCAGCACCCCTTGAACACGTGCAGTTTAATTATGGCCACCCTGTACATTATCTAATCACAAAAGTGAATGATTTTCTTAAAATTGTATAAAATTCTATTTAGTCATACACTGAAGATAACAGTAGCATGATACTGTGCTCTATGTTTTTGATTTTGCAGCCTAGAAGTTGTTGCAGCTTACAGAAGCCAGCGAAGAGAGCAGAATTGAAAAGCAGGATTTGAAGTAAAATATATATCAGCGAATTGCATATCTTTACATAGATGATATGTATTTGATTGCGAGTATAGGCAATTGGAAACCTTTGACTTAAACTACTTCGAAATATCTATATGTGCATGATTCATTGTATATAGTGTAATATATTTTTCCTTTAATAAAGACTCCACGATTCGATAGAAAAAAATTTATTATTACAAAATAAATGAAACATTCCTAATAATATCTATTATCGGTATAAATAAAAAATAAAGATTATGTGTGCATGTATGTGTGTATTCAACGTTTACTCCTAAATGACTTGACTGATCGGTTTGAAATTTTATAGATATGTAAACAAACAAACAAACAAAAAACATTAGGCTACATTACAAACAATGTAAAAGTCTGGAAGTCACCCTTGATGTTTAGTGATTTTTCACAATTTTCACCTCGATAAATTTTTTTAATATCTAATAGAATAAGAAAGTTAGATATCGTAAATGACAGTCTAGAATGACATCAAGAATGACATTATTTTGATGATACAGGTTTAAAAATGCCTTAAAAATCCAATTATGGTTGCAGGCTATGACGTAAACAACTGCTGAAGTAATTCTTTAAATTCTCATTTTAAATTAAAACTAAATCTCATTTTATTTATTAGCAGCTCAAAACATCGTCTGCAAAATCAAATGCTAAGAATTTCACACTTTGTTTTTCTTTTATTGGACGCATGTTTTTCTGGAATTTGGCATCTAAAAATTTGCTTATATCTTTTAGCGTGAAACGACAGAATAGTATTAAGTGCCTTTGCAAAAGCAAATCGGGCAGGTCAATAGAAAAAAGTTCCCATCACCATATCAGATTTTCAGGATTTTCTTTTATTGTGTTGCCTTACCCAAGGAAAGAACAAATCTGAAATATTTTTGATTTACCTCTTTTAGTTTTGGAGTTATGGGGGGTCAAAGTACCCCAGAGGAGCAACGTCGAATTAATTTAGGGCCATTTTTGCCACTTTATTGTCTCGACTGTGACTGGCTCAGAGGTGCTTCAGAGAATTTTTTCATTTTATCCTATAACATACCTTGTATATTAACATCTCAAATTGAAAATTAATTCGAAAATTGTCAGAGCCCAAAATTGAGGCCCCCCCAAAATACCCCCAATTTCATAAAAAATACAGTTTTAAGAATGCTTTAAATCTTGGCTCTGACGTGATACAGAAAAAAATTTTGCACAGTGCAGTTATATATCTTCATATAAAGTGAATCCAATGTTAAAATTTTTTGAAGGCCCCAAGGAACCTCCGGTACAGGGCCCCAAACATGGTCCTTAGCGCTAATTTACGCAATTTCGGAGCATTGGTACAGCTGAAGCCGACTTCCCACAGGAAAACTATTGACATGGAGATGTAGTATCAACATAGTAGTTTGATATTATGAAAAAACATTTCTTGAAGGTATAACTGTTTCCAAGAAAAATCCCAAAAAGTACCTCCCTATTTAGGACATCCCACTGGTACGCATGGGGACATTACTTTTAGAAGTTTAATTGGCTTTGACAATATTGAAAATTAACTTATTCTTCATATATCATAAATATATCCTCCATATATCACAAATAGTTGTTATTTTACAGGGGCACTCATAAGAATTACATTACGCTGAATGGGGATCTGCAACTAGTGAACCGATTCGAAAAATTTTTTCACTGTTAGAAAGCTACACTATTCCTGAGTATTATAAGCTACCTTTCAGCATGTAGCATAACTAGTTCTTTTACAGGGACACTCAAAAATTCTAGCACATGACGTTATATGGACATCTCTGTAACTACTGAATCGAATCTAAAGATCTTTTCACTGAAAGCTACACTATACCTGAATAACATAGGCTAAAATTCATACATGCAGCATAATTTACAGGAACACTCAAAATCATTCGTAAACATTGTCGTAACTGTTTCATTCGCCACTCAAATTTATTCAAATTTTATTAAACTCCATTGAAATTTTTGAACAGTGCAGTTATATTTCCTTACACAAGGAAGCACTTGCAGTGTTGCCTTACGCAAGGAAAGAACACATCTGAAATATTTTTGATATAGCCCTTTTAGTTTTGGAGTTATGGGGGGTCAAAGTACCGCAGAGGAGTGACGAATTTAGGGCCATTTTTGCCATTTTACTCTCTCGACTGTGATTTGCTCTGAGATGCTTCAGATAATTTTTTTTTAATCTGATAATATACCTTGAATATTAACATCTAAAACTGGAAATCCATTTGAAAATAGGCAGACCCCCCAAATAACCCCCCCCCCGAAAAATATCCCCAATTTCATAAAAAATACAGTTTTAAAGAATGCTTTAAATCTTGGCTCTGACGTGATACAGAAAAAATATAAATTCCCGGGCCCCTCGATACGGGGCCCCAAACATGTTCCTTAGCGCCAATTTATGCAATTTCAAAGCATAGGTACAGCTGGCTCTGACTTCGCACATGAGAACTATTGGCATAGAGTTGTAGTTTCAACATAGTAGTTTCATATTATGAAAAGATATATTTTTTGCTGTGTTAAATTTTTCTTGAAAACGGCGATGCTTTCAAAAAATATTCCGGAGGCCCTGGGGGCCTTCAAAAATTTTTAACATTGGATTCACTTTATATGAAGATATATAAATGCACTGTGTAAAATTTTTTTCTGTATCACGTCAAAGCCAAGATTTAAAGCTTTCTTAAAACTGTATTTTTTATGAAATTGGGGGTATTTTGGGGGGCCCTAATTTGGGGCTCTGACAATTTTCGAATGAATTTTCAATTTGAGATGTTAATATACAAGGTATGTTAACCTGGATAAAATGAAAAAAATTCTCTGAAGCACCTCTGAGCCAGTCACAGTCGAGACAATAAAGTGGCAAAAATGGCCCTAAATTAATTCGACGTTGCTCCTCTGGGGTACTTTGACCCCCCATAGGTCCAAAACTAAAAGAGGTAAATCAAAAATATTTCAGATTTGTTCTTTCCTTGGGTAAGGCAACACAATAAAAGAAAATTGTGAAATTCTGAGATGGTGATGGGAACGCCCTGCCCGATTTGCCCCTGCAATGCCTCTTAAACGATAGCTATCATCTACATTGCTAAAGCTCTCAAAACGATTCCAATTTTACGTCAATACCCATAGCCTATGATAGGTAGTCGGAAATATTACTAAACATACGAAGAAGATAAAATGCGAAATAAGCTAAAATAGCATTATATTTGAAAAGTAAGTTAATTTCTTTTTGTGTATTTCACGTTCATGTATTTTTATTTTCAGAGTTTAAGAAAGCTTATAAGAGCGTCTTCAATTTTCATTCCATAGATGAATTTAAGAACCCAAGTGGCAACAATATATTGTGTTACTACACTAAATTTAATATTAAAAACTTAATATGAAATTCATTATTTATTTTAAGTCGACAAAGATGAAATGTATTTCACTTAAAACTTCTGCCAACAAATATTTTGTTGGCAGAAGATTGCCTTTTACAACCTCTAACGGAGAAATCACCCACTGATTATTGATCACCTTCATTCTCAATGAAATAGTGAGAATATTTTCTTTTTACTATTATGATACCCTCCTTTTTTGATTCATGCGTGAAGCTCTAAGTTAAGCATTTCAATAAGCAAAATACTACCAAGTTTTTTTTTTTCTTTTTCTAATTTAGGTTAGCTATTCTGATGCAAGTGCTAACGTTAGGAGGAAAACAGTTAGGCAGCTTTGAAAATTCTTCTCCGTCTGAAGAAATTTCAATTACGAAGAAACTTCAAAAAAATGCCTGTTTCTTCCCTTACAAAACACGATTACATCAACTTTTTTTTTTTTTTTTTTATAAAAATCATCTTTTTTTATATATTTTATTTTTAATGAAACTTTTGTAAGAATAAAATTACATTTACCCCACTACATAACAACTGTGTTTAAAATTGTTCGCTTTCACATCCATCCGTGTTAAGAAAAATTGAATTTAGTTGTGTAAGAAGGTCTTACATTAAATCATGTACGACTATCCTATTGTTACAAAATTACGCCGTGGGTCTGTTAAAATAATCCAACAAGCTCGAAAAAAACGAAAATAACATTTTTCATAATTTGGCGGCTTGAGTATATGTATAGTTAATAATTAGCTCTAAGAAAACAGTACTGCATATGTTTTCTTTCATAAAAACTACGGAACAGCTAGGATAGCTTGCCACCAATGGCGAGGTTTCGTTATTTGGCGATTTACACATGCTCACAACCTATAATTACTGCACATGTAAGGTTACTGGGAAAACCGTTATCCATATTTTCATATACATAACTCTTTGCAGATTGGCGTATTTAGCAACACGAATTATATCATCTCGCCGCGCTTGCAAATACCCAAAGTGTACTAGAACTGCTATAATGGCATAGTTAACGCCGCCAAATATTTCTACTGGTAGCAAATACTCCAGCTGGACCAAACCGGCTTTAAAATAATCTGCATTTTAATTATTTTTCATTTTCAAGATACTGGGTATTTTGCCGGATCGTACTTAATGCCAAGATGGCGCTTTAAAATCAGTTACAATTAGTTATTCTGTTTTGGAAAAACGAATAATCGCTAATTCTAAACTCCTGTTGTCTAAGCGAACTTACTATTTGAAAATTGTCAACTCTGTGCAACACACTTTGAGTTATTTATTTCATATACTTTTAAATTTGGCGTAAAATTGGTGCGATTCTACTTCATGTTTGTCAATATCACGCGATTCTACATATACTTAGAATTGCTTTGTTGAAAAGGAATGAATGATTTTATGCTGGGGATAATTTGCCAAACCTGGCAACCATTAGGTTTATTTTTTCAGTTTTTTATTAATATCTTCTAAAATAATTTGATTTTTGAAATATAAGTCAGTTTATCAGGTTCCCCGGAATTTTCCGATCCGTGGACATCTTAGTCGAAACTCAGATCCCTACGATTTAGGAGGAGATAGCCGAACAAACTCTTGATAGTGGCGGCGTCAGCGGCCGTTACTTTGTTTTAGAATAGAGAGATAAATTACTGCTGAATGTACGTAAATCTTGTCAAATTATTTACCCGAAATGCAAATGCATGAGGAAAAAATTGATTCACTGTGAAATTATTTCCAGCCCCTGAATGCAAATATATCGGTCACACATTTAAAAATTAAATTATGTTTTAAATAGTTATATTCATGCATAAGAAAATAAAATTAATCTGTTCGCTCCAACGTAAAATCTTTCTACATGAAAACGTTACATTTCAGCGTGTACTTCGCTCGAGTTTTCGTTTGTAATTAAGTGAAGATATGCCGTCATTTATTTGTAATCGATTCTTTTTGTTTTGTATGAAACTGTCATAAAGTATACAATATAAAGCTTGACGTATGTTTCAAGAGGTACGAAGATCATATCTTATTTAGTATCAAATATTCACCAACTCAAGTAAGTGCTTTTTCTGCCTTCTGATTTTATTCTTGGGTGTAGCAAGGGTGTAATTTATACTTTTTGCTCATTTTTATTTAACTTACCAACTTAAATAAACCCTTTAAGCTTGGTTCATTCAGTGAAAACTAGTCTTCAAAAGTGAAACTTCCTGAGTGTAGGATTTTTTTAATCAATGCGTCTATTTCGTTATCCTTATCTCTTAAGACAACTATCCAAAACTCAGATTACTTTTTTTTGTTACTTTACGACGGTTGGTAGCATATGTATAACTTTACCAGCAATACAGTCGTCAAAGAACTTTCTGTTTGTGGTAAATTTAAATTATGATGTAAAATGGATAATACAGTTTGTTTTGATAAATCTGAATTATATAAATTAAACGCGTACTTTTGATGAAGTTATGTAGAAATTTTGGGGGGATGAACTGTTGAGAAATATATTCACATAGATTTAAAAATTCCGACATTACCCTTCCTTCTCAATAAAAAGTCTGATTAAGAGATTTAATAAACAAGCACATCAAATCATATGGCAGGAGCTGGGCAGTACTAATTTTAAAATTCAGAAATTATTATCTTATTATTATAATGTCCTGTTTCCAAAAATTAAATATATTTATCTTTAATTTTTAGTTACAATTTTTCATTGCTAAGGTTCTATTCTTTCAAAAAGAGTAAAACACTTCGACCAAATTACGAATTAGTAAAAATTTACGAATACTACGTATTTCAATTACACCAATTCCCGTGGAGACGATATTAACCTATCTTCTACAGCGTATACATATGTAATACAGCCAATGCGTATCTACATAATGAATATGCACCAAAATGCGATGGCATACCTATGTAAATTAACACCCATAGCAGACAACAAAACTGCGCTCTTTCTCTAGTAAGAACGATTCCGATCAATTCGTTTGTATGGTGATTCTCGAAATTTTTTGAGAATCTCCATTTACATTGGTTTCTGTCGTAAAGGTTCATTATGCAAATGAAAAAAACTCTCATAGATTTAGGGTCTGAACAGCGACTCAAAATAAATATTTATTGTCTTATTGATTTTAATCTGCTTGCTCCCATCATCGTAAGGACTCAACGAAAGCGATCCTCTCTTCTGTAACCATCGTGCATCGTTGCTGTATGTGTCTTTGAATGCCCCTTCCGCAGCCTAGCGCGAGCGAACAGGTTAAATGTTTCGTTCATTGCGTCAATCCGCAATGGAAATCTGCTCCCCCACTTCAGGTGTCACCCATGGCACGTTCCCAGCTATACCCCTGATACACCACTGTCAATATGTACCCTCATGGATAACTCTAAATTCCAAAATTTGTGTGCATTATTAAACAGGTTTGCGATCCGTACCTATGTTCATAAAACATCACAATCTATAAGAAGGCATCATTCTTCCTTCCTCATGTAAAGGAAATGATAAAATTTAAAAATTCTCACAGAAAATTTAAAAATTATATCATTCATTCCCATGTATTATATTTATAAACAGTAATCATTTACGTTAATCAGTTTTTATCACGGAAGCAAATTGAACAAACCGCGATTCGATTACACCCCTTATTTTGGAAAGAAAAATTAAACGAAACGCATTTCAACAGAGTTCTCTCGTTTATTCCAAATCACAGTTTTAAAACTATAAATTAAAAAAATAAAAATAAAAATCCAACTAATCAGCTCTTTAGTGCTGAGAGAATCATAAACTTGCCATGATCGTTATCGAAACAAATTGCGGACGATAAAAAAGTTCGTGCAATTTTCCTTAAATGGCAATGAGAAAAAAAAAGGTTCTCATTAAAATAGACGATGGGGGGAGGGGGGGGTAAAAATAAAACATAATAATACGCAAATGTCTCCGCATTAATGCATAAACAAAATTCTATTTGTGTTTTGCCTGCATCCAGCGTATCTGGCAGCAGAACTGAAACTGAGCTCCGAAGGATGCGGAGGAGCGGAACGGGGGTGGGTTGCCATGGCAACGCTTTTCCGAGACGTCCCAAGGTCACCTTCCCTTTGAACGATTGGTTCTCGTCCACTACACCTGGGGGAGTAGGGGGTGGAAAATGGGCGTTCTCCTCGTCCCACCTGGGGTAAGTGATACCTGTAAAATAAAACGATGTTTTTTGGGAAAAGCGGAGACGGTAGTTTTAAAGCAGTAGAATGACAATGGTGATGGCTCCTTAATCTTTATGCTTTGTACTAAAACTATGCAGTCAAATTCGAATGGAGATTTCTTTCGTTCGAATAAAAGGTTACGTGCAATAAATCAGTATAATTGAAAACTGTATTTTTGCACTAACGTTAAATTCCTTGACTTTTAGTATATTTAAGAAAGAAAATGTATAATTGTAGCAAAAATAATAATTGGATTATTTCGGAAGTTTAATTTGTAACTTTTCTCAACAGGCTGATCCCCCCCCCCCTCCGAAGACGTAACGAGTTTTGAAAAGCGGGGAGGGGAAGAGAAAATCGGAATTCAAGAACTATACGAAATTCTGTCAATATTGCTGCGATTTGCAGAACAAACGTATTTGCACATCTCATTGAAAGCAAAGTACAATGTTAAAGGAATTTCTCCTGATACTGCGTTAGCAGCTGAATCTTTCCAGATAAGGCATTCTGATGTTCTAAGAACACCCCTACCTACGGTTTTAATTTTAGTTCATCGTTTTTAATTTCAATAATTTTTGCATCAGACTTTTAATCGCAGATTCTATAGCAAAAGAATTCCTTAAATTTTCAGATTGATAACAACTACTCTAATGAGAAAAGCAAAGGACCAGTAATCTAGCATTTTAATAAGCTCACGTTTCCATCTTATTATATCTTCAAAATTATTTTCACACAGTTGAAGCTATTTATTTATTTACTTACTATTTTTTGTAATAGATTATTTTTAAATGGGATACTTGAGTAAATAGTCCTGTCTTGAGATCTCCTCTTACTAGTAGTCAGACATGCTTATGAATCAATTCGATGAATTTGCTTCATTCCTAAAGATTCCCTTTTGCATAGCTTTGTGAATTGTTTAACTTAATGTAATTAAAAAGCTTTTACGAACAGATTTTTCACAACTAGATGAAGCGGCAGGGCCGTTGCTTGGTTAGGCGGTGTCAGGATAAATGCTACCCTGAAAAAAAAAAAAAAAAAAAATCGTTTTCATTAAAGCATGAATTTTTAGATTTTAACTGTCAAACAGAAATTTCGTATTTATTTAAGCATGACTGTATTTCATATCCGCCCTTACCGAGTCTCAAAAAAAATTCCTGGTTACTTTTTTTTTTTTTTTTTAATTTACTCACGCTTACTACAAACTATACGCAAAGGGTATATCCATAAAGGAAAAGTAAGTGCTATCCATTTCTAAACGTTTCACTCAGGGTTTTATTCGTAGCTTATCGTTACATTTACTTTTTTATTTTATTTTTTTATTCAGAGTTACCGTACGTTTTACACTGCCCTCCAAAAGTTAAGGTATAACCTGTTTTTTGTGAATAATATGGAAACGAATGAACATCGAAGCAAAAAATTTGGACTAACGGAGCACTAAATAGTTATTTATTTAGTACGACATAGAAATTTACATAAATTCAACACAAACATGGTGTAAAAGCAAAAGAACACTTTTGGTAGAAAAGTCCACTTTTGGAGAAAACAATTTATCAAAACTTTTTGTGGAAACATGTGGTGGAAACATTACAAAAATGAGTTGTAATAAGGAATGTGTCTACCCCTAACTGCAATGCACTGGCGGCATCGATTCTCCATGCTGCTAATTAAGTTTGTCGGTCACCTCAATAGGGAACGAAGACCACACACGGATTAATCCTTGTTCCAGCTCATGCAATGATCTTGGAGGGGGACTTGAAGCAGCCACTTGTCTGCCAAGGTAGTCCCAAACATGTTCTATCGGATTGAGGTCTGGAGATTGAGCTGGCCATTCCATTCGCTCCTAATCTTGACTCCCAAGATAATCCTCAACAAGCACAGCTCGGTGAGGTCGGGCATTATCATCCATCAGAATGAAATCATTGCCAATTGCACCGGCATATGGGCGAGCACATGGATCTAGAATCTCATCCCGATATCTCACACCAGTCAGAGTTCTTCCCTGGAACACATGCAGGTCAGTGTGACCACCGAGTGAGAGCCCTGCCCAAACCAATATTCCGTCACCTCGGTAATTGTGTCTTTACAAATTTGGATTGATGGTATCTGGTGCTTTGTTCCCTCCAGATCAACAGATGTCCTGAATTGCCCTCCAGTGTGAATCTGGACTCGTCTGTAAAGAGTACAGAAGCCCATCGCTGCCTGGTCCAGGGAACGTGCTCTCTTGATCAAGATAAGTTGACCCCTCTCTGTCGTCCGTTGAGGGGGACACACACAACTGGTCACCTTGCACAGAGACCTGCTTTATGAAGACGCATTCGCACCGTACCAGAGGATATTCTTCTCTCTGATGCTACAGTGGTCTGCAACAAGTTGCGGCACAGAAATGCTTCTTCTTCTTCGTTCCGAAAGAGCTATAAAGCGGTCTTCTGCAGGTGTAGCTTGTGGTCGTCCTGAAATATGTCTTCTGGACAAGAAACTTCGGTTTGATATTGATTCCAGACACAGTGGACCACACTGCGAGACAGATTAAGACGCCTAGCAGCATCAGCCTGTGACAACCCCATTTCCATCCATCCGACCGCCCACCACCTTAACGAATGGGGCAAACGGCTTCTTTCAGACATTGCGGACATCCCTACTACCTATTGTCAACGAATCTGCTTTCAAAAGTTGTAAATCAACAAAAGTTACACGCGTAATTACGGAAGTCTGATATTTGCATATTTTTCCCTCACTCATATATGCCTGTTCTTTTCTATAAAAAAAAGTGGTAGATATCATTTTTACTTGAATTTGCATTAATTTCATTTTTATCATTTATATAAACTATAAATTTGATTGTTAGTGTCATTTTTTTATGGTGAGCTTCGAAAAACATGTTGTTCCTTAACTTTTGGAGGCAAGTATATTTGCAAGTGCGGACGTCAAAAGTAAAATAATACCTCTTTTCTTTATGGTTTCAATTCTTTATAAATAACTTCCAGCTATTAGAAGACATGCTTTGGCTACTTGGTCTTTATCAAAACCAAATGACTGAACGATGCTCCACAACAACATCATAAAATTTCTATAGCGCCGTCAATGATTATTTTTACTAATTACATTCATAAAATCGATGGCATGGACTTCCAATGGTTGGGGTGACAGTGTTTTCTAATAATCATTGCAATTGGGTATCGACAATTTTTTTGCTTTTAAAGTGGATAGTACGTACATGGTATAAGGAGAAAATGATGAGCATTGGCTAGCACCCAGGCCCACAGCCACAGTTGAGTGGCCACAAAAGGCCGTGCTCACCCCCATAAATTCCAGTTCCCAGCCTGCCTCTGGCACATGCAAGATGCATTCTCACTAGTCACATTATGTGTAGGTCATTTCCAGCATCTCGTTCGACATGCAGCACCTCGGTGACTACCAAAATTTATGCACTGTCAATCTGAATGACGCAACTATGACAGCAACAGTCACAAACCTTCCTGCAAAAGAAGATATCGTAGTCGAAAGTGTTAGCAAATCTGTGTCAGCGACATGACAGCACTTATGTTTAATTACAGAGACGCATTTCCCACTGTTTATTGCCATCTTTTTTCTGCCCTGCCAGTAAGAGTACCTACACCTGCGAGACGTCATTGCTTCCCAGAATTTAACTCCATTTCAACCATCCATGCTGCAGAAAAGGAATGCTAATTCTTCTTGCGTTTGATTTGAAAATAAACTCGTGAACAGCATTCCAGTGGAGCTCTTTTGTTCCATGGTGCAAAAAAAAATCAACGTTCACAGCTTTATTGAGCATGTCACTGTTCTTTATTATCGCCTCTATTCACTAAAGAAGTGAACACAGGAGACTTCATGAAACAACAGTCTGTAATGTTCTGTTCTGTGACTGTTAAAACATTAAAATAGTTGCAGACTCGGGATTAGAACAAACTCGGAATTCATAGAACTCAAACGGGATATCACGTATGGCTGAAAGGTGGTATATTTACAGTACCATAAATATGCCGCTTTCAGTTAGTCTTTGACAAGAAATGGAAGTATTTCATGATAGAAAATGTCAACTCATACAAGGTTATTGTGTGGCAAATAACTTTCTTTGGAACTTATTTCCTTTGGCTACCTTGAAACTACAATGAGTGGGAAACATTTTTGACAATGAATTATTATTTCAGTCGAGGAATCCTTTAGTTTAGTTTTGGTTTAAAGTTCTTCGGAAGCCGCAGATTTTATCCGAAATTTGTGATCACCCATTAAACCAACGCTGGCTACAGGCCTGCTAGCACCACTTGTTTGATGAGAGTGCTTACCTTGAGATTGAGTGAGCTGACATTTTCTATGATGAAATACTTCTATTTCTTGTATATTACTAACTGATAGCGGCATATTTATGGCACTGCAAATATACCATCTTTGAGCCATACGTGAGATACCGTTTAAGTTCTATGAATTCGAGTTCTAATTGATGAAAAATTGCAGATCATACAAAGTAAGTAATTTCATAAATGCATATGGAATTCAGAAAATTGTGTGTCCTGCTCCCTACTCAGATCTAAACTCGTCGAGCTGTGTAGGAATTACTTTGGAGCGCTACAGCCTTTTGACAAACGTCACTAACATCCTCAATAATCTAACAGATATATTTCATTTTTAAAGAAATGGTACGACTACTAATGTTTTCCAATCGATTTAATTTTATCCGTGTGATGAAAAGTTTTTGCCAGGCCTACTTTAGTGAAGTAGGAGATAATTACGTGCACCCACAAAGGGAGCTAAAAGGGATAGGCAACATTTGACTGAGTGGGAAGGGAGGAAAAGACCCTAAAAGTGGAGAAATAAAAGTGAAAGTTCTTTTAAATAGAAAATTGTCGGTAAATGACTTTATTGAAATATTTTATTTTAAAAATTACCAAAAGATTATGCATATATCGTCGAAGTTATTTATAACGTCATTGAACGAACTAGATGACATTTTTAACTGACACATTAGTTTCTGTTCTATGCGCGAGGGATTGAACGATACAGAGTATTTTGACGTTATAAAAGAGTTGTTACTATAAACGAGTTCAATCGTGTTTGTAGTCCTCCCCCCTTCCTCCTAAACTAAAATGCTGGGTGCACTACTGTAGGAGGTCATTGTTCTTATTGTGTGACTGTTACTTTAATTTAAACCTTTTTTTCTTTCGAGTGGTCAGGTCGCTGCTTACTGTAGGCGCGACCGCTACGAGGGCTTCAGATGTTGGTCATTTCATTATGCGGACGCCTATTCGGCAGACCAACACTGTCCCCTATGAGAGGTCTCCTAATTTTCAACCATTTTCAGATGAGAAACCTAGCACCTCGATAGGCACTCCTGAAAGTATCGTTTGAGCATGGAGAACGATGGAGCCACGTCAGATTTTACGTTCTCCAGCTCCCTTTAGCATGCAGGGTTCCACAGCAGTTCAGCCTGGAGAAGTTTTCACCATCCCAAGCTCTGGCCAAGCCGGTCCTGCTTCACTTTCCGTGTTCCTATAGGAACAGAGCTTAACGGTGTAGCTCTAAAAAATCATGTGATTTGGGTATATAAGTACAAATAAACTAATTATGTCAGGCACTTCAAAATTTTGAAACTGTCTCTTTACAAGCTGCACTACATACTGAAATAAACGATCAAACTGTATCAGTTTCAAAATTTTTAGAAAAAATTCTTAAAAATCGGAAATTTTCGTAAATAGTGACACTCTTCGAAAAATGTTGCGGCTCAGATCCCTGTTTAAGAATTTTTTCTGAAAATTTCACAAAAGGCAATTACAGTGTGTAAAACAGGTTAAGGAGAACCATCTGAAATTTTTTTGCGACCATGATGCTATTAATTTCAATTTGTATACCAAGACTGAAAACAGAGTTTTTACTTCCTTGTACGTAGTATAAGGAAGTAATGTGATCCCGAAAAATTTTGGGGGCCAAATTTCGACATAAAAACCGATTTTGACTACCTCTAAATTTAATTTAAAATTTTTTTTCGATGCATCTCATCGTAGGCTAGCATGCACGATCATATTAACGCGTCTGCAACTCATTTTGACCAGTGGCGAGTCTACTGTGGCCAGTTTTTCCATGCCGTCTGTACGTACGTACGTACGTACGTACGTATGTATGTAACTCGCATATCTCAAAAACTATTGGTCGTAGAATGTTGAGATTTGATATTTAGGATTGTTCTATGATCTAGTTGTGCACCTCCCCTTTTGGTGGCAATCGAATGGATAGTTTATGTACAGGACCGCCCAAAAGATTCGAAATACATTACGCTCTATGGGCCGAAATTCATTAAACTCGCCTAACTCAAAAGCTATTAGGCGTAGAATGTCGAAACTTCATATTTTGGATAGTTGTAACATCTAGTTGTGCACCTCCCCTTTTGGTTCCATTCGACTAGATAGTTTATCTACAGGACTACCCAAAACATTCGAAATACATTACACTCAATGGGCCGAAATTCATTAAACTCGCATATCTCAAAAACTGTTAGGCGTTCAGTGTTGAAACTTTATATTTAGGATTGTTGTAACATCTAGTTGTGCACCTCCCCTTTCGGTTCCATTCGACTGAATAGTTTATCTACAGGACCGCCCAAAAGATTCGAAATACATTACGCTCTATGGGCCGAAATTCATCAAAGCGTTTTTTAGAGGTATTGGGCTATTTCAAACGACTCAGAAGTGATATATGCTGTAAAGAGTTAGAAAATGAATTTCTCCATTAATAAAAGTGTCTTTTTCATTTATAGTTCTGCTACAGGAACACTCAAAAGATTTCCAATACATTACGGTCAATAGCAATTTTAGGGGCATTCATCCATTTCAAGCACAATTTCGTCCTACCACATAAGTTAGGTAATGGTCCGACCACGGTCACGTGCCTCCCTCAAGAACTATGCCAAAAGTCGCCAAGCTTGGCGACTTTTGGTGTATGTGTGTGCATATTTAACTCTCAAATCTCAAAAACTATTATGAAATTTCATATATAAGAATGTTGTAACATCTAGTTGTGCATCCCGATTTTTGGTTCCAATCTACTGGAGAGTTTATTTACAGGACCACCGAAAAGAATTTCAGTACCTTAATGTCTATGGACATCTTCAATATAATACAACTGTAGACAGTCATTGTTTGGTACATGCCCAAAATCTCGCCGTCTGTCCTCGACCTTGGCGAGTTTTGGCGAAATATCGCCAAATTTGGCGATAGTCAGTCATTTGGTCCATGCCCAAAGTATCGCCATTTGTCATCGTTCTTGGCGAGTTTTGGCGAAATATCGCCAAATTTGGCGATAATCTGTCATTGTTTGGTTCATGCTTAAAATCTCGCCAAATGTCGTCGACTTTGACGAGATTCGCCGAAATATCGCCAAATTTGGCGCCAAAAATTATTTCCTATTTTGTATAACTCTAAAACTTTAACCCGTAGATTTTTTAACTTTATATTTAGAACTATTGTAATACCTAACTGTTTTCAATATCTTTTTTGACAGCAATCGACTGAGAATTTATTTACATGGTGAGCCAAATGACTTTGAATACATTGAGGTGTATAGATGCATTCAATTCATTGAAAGTCTGTGGTCAATGACTACTTTGGCTATCCCCAAAATCTCGCTGACTATCTAAAGTTTGTCGGCTTTTGGTGAAATATCGCCAAATAAAGTGTCAGAAGGAAATCTTTCGAATTGAACTCAGCTTGGCGATATCGAAATATTTGGCTAGAAATCGCTAAACCTTACTATTATTGATATTTTATCTCTTTCAAACAAATAAATTTAGAGGAAGTCCGTCGAATATATTTTTGATCTAATGGACGTGCAAGGAAGTCATGTGTTGGACACATCAGATTTTTTTTATTCGGCTCAATTCAAAACTAGAAGCTGTCGTTTCTCCCCATTTCTTAATTACGCATTCGAAACCATCGTTTTATGTGCAATAATGGGGGAAGAATCAGTCTACATCAGGGGTTCCCAAACTTTTTTTACCCGCGGCACCCTTGTCAGGCTAAAAGCATTTCGAGGCACCCTTGTGAGGCTAAAAACATTTCGCGGCACCCTTTTCATGCTAAAAACTTTCGCGGCAGATTTCCTTTAAAGCAATATGAATATGAAGGTTAGAATGAAGCAGTTTGGATGCATTTTACGTTATTTTTTGTTTGTTTGTTTATAGCACTAACTATCAAGAAAGTACTCTCTTGGGAAAGGGATATAGAATTTTGACAATACCCCCATTTGAGGGAGTTCCTATAAAATAGAGGCTACAGGACAGTCTTGAACTTGACTGAAATATTTTTGTTTGAGCCCACTAAATGATCGGCTTCGCTCACTTTCTTGGGGATACCGGTTCAGAGGAAATTATTTGATTATATTCCACCAAAACAGTTTTCTTGATTATCTCCACGGCACCCCTGACATACGCTCGTGGCACCCTAGGGTGCCACGGCACCCAGTTTGGGAACCTCTGGTCTATATCATTGTAACATCTGCTCTATACTGCTGACATTTCTCTTTCTCTGTTTTTTCTCCTATTTAGTTTTCACTTTTGATAGGAATGTACTGCATTAACGTATGAGATGGATTGCTTTTGTGTTTCGTAATCTTGTCTAATAGAAGCAAATTACCAGGTGCGCGTCCAGGGAATGAAAAAGACCCGAAAGAAAAAAAAAAAACAGGTATTCGAATGATTAATTCGATAACCCTCTCACTCTCTCTCCCTCCATACCCTTCGCTTGTGTGTCAACAAAGCATTTCTTCCCCTTTTGTGACGATCTTAACCCTTTGAGGCGCAAACCCTTTCCCAATGCTGAAAAAAGGGCAGCCGTTGCCATCGCTCGACTTAACTACCAGCAAAATGGCGGACGATCGAAACGTTCATCGCGTGCCACAGATCTAGAGACCCTTTTTTTGACGACAGCTGGCTGTGCCGCACAGCCAGCTGCTCCAAAAAAAGGGTCTCTAGATCTGTGGGCCGCGATGAACGTTTCGATCGTCCGCCATCTTGCTGGTAGTTAAGTCGAGCGATGGCAACGGCTGCCCTTTTTCCAGCATTGGGCAATCTATCCAGCTGTTCTCGCATTCTTCCATTTTTCAGCAGATGTCAGTGCTGTTAAAAATAATCGTGACCATTTTTGTTACGAGAAATGAAGTGCTAAAAAGTAAAGGATTCTTATGGTAGCTATGTCATCCGCAACTATTTTTTATAGAAATCAAATCTATTCTTCGTGACTGGCAACAGTGAAAACGTCAGAGTTTGGTGTTCCCAGAGCGGGAATACTGCGCGTTAAAGGGTTAATGCTGAGTTAGCCTGATTCTGTGTGTGTCACGCTACATCAACCAATTACATTGAAAACACCGCGAAAGTCTCCTTTGAAAAGTGGACCCCTCGAAAGCGGCAGTGAGCCGCGCGGAGTATCTCTCCATCACAGAATTCTCCAACTTCGGGGGTGATGAAGAGAAAGGAGTTTAATGAAGAGCGAGGTAGAGGGCGATAAAAGAGCTTCTGTCGCACATTTTTGGGAGAAGGGAGATCATTAAGCTCGGAGAGAAAATTCAATTCGCAGGAAGCAAACATTCCTGTTCGCAAAAACACTGTCCAAGTTCGCAGGAGATTCAATAGAAGAATTATGGAATCATCTAAGCAACGGAAGCGAATTGATTTACCTATGTGGTGCGTAGAACAAATCTTTGAGAATGGGGGATGGTTGTTCCATGAAATAATGAACAAGGGATATAAATCATATGGATTGCATCGATTATAAAACACGCTCTATTTTTCGCTTACGCTATTATTTAACGAATAGTGTAACTTTGGTCTTTGAATGCTTCACAATGGCCTATCGTTTTACGTGCTAGCAGATACTCTGAACCACAGCGAAACATATCACCATGCCTGGGAGCAACCCACGCACAGAAGGGAAGTTTCTGTCGTTTCGTCTTTGCAATGTCGGGAGCAAACAGGTTAAAGGCAAATAAGTAACAATACTGAAATATTTAATTTTATTCACTGTCCTTAGAACCTAAATCTGAGCAAAAGTTTTTTTTCCGCTTGTCCTTGTGAAATATCTACAAATGTTGCACTATTTTCGACGCTGCGAATTCTTTTATAACTTTTAATAATATATTATTAATTTTGTTTGCTCTGAAATAGACGAGAATGTCTCTAAAATATACTTCAATGGTTGCCCATAGAACTTAATGTACTGAAAGTCTCTTAGGTACTCTCCTGCAGGCGCGTAGCCAGGAAAATTTTTCGGGGGGGATATGAACCTATATGTGTATAAATAGACGAAATTTCATCACTAATGGAGATATATCTCGATATCCCCCCCCTGGCTACGCCCCTGCTCTCCTGTGTACATAAACTATTCATGCTACGTTTACCATTTTCAGTACAGTACATAATATGATTCAAAGCAGCAACATATGTGGGTTCCGTAGCAATCTATAAATATTCATTGCAGTTGTAGCTCGGACAGAGCAGGTAAACCGAAATCATAAACACTTTTCAACTCGTTTGGAAAATATAAAAAACTTTTTAATCTTGGAAAATGTTAATGGACTTCGAACCCTCTCTCTCTTGTCTATACATGATTTCACTTCAGTAAATGTTCCTGAATCCCCTGCGGAATCGTAATACACTCTATAACAAACAAACAAACAAAAAACGAGGCACCAAGAAAAATTGCCCGATTGCGATAACAATTGGTGGATACAAAAAACAAACGATTACAATTCCCGAACAATTGAATGATATATTGTAGAGTTTGACAATTAGAAAGGGAGGAAGTCAATAAGGCGTTGGTCCACCTTTGGCCGGGATGCAAGCTGTCACCCGGCACGGCACAGACTGATAAAGTTCCCGGATGATGTCCTGCGAAATTTCTGGCCAATTGTCTCCAGCTGTTGGGCTAAATCAGCAACATTTTGAGATGGTTACAATCACCTTCCCAAAACATCCCAAATGTGCTCTATGGGAGAGAAATCAGGCGACCTTGCTGGCCAAGGAAGTACAGGTAAAGCTTGAAGACAATTCATAGCAACACGTGCCGTAATGCGGCCGGGCATTATCGCGTTGAAAAGTAAGTACAGGTTGTCGCAAAAGGAACGATAACACAACCGGTCGTAGGATGTCGTCAACGTACCGCTTTGCTGTCAATGTGCCAGAAATGACTATCAAAGGGGTCCGTCTATCAAAAGAGATGGCACCCCAGACCATAACACTTTGTTGTGGGGTTGTGTGGCGTGCGACAGTCAGGGCAGGATCCCCCTCTGACCTGAACATCTCCAGTCACGACATAGTTGGAAACTGGACTTGTCACTGAAGACTATAAGTGCCCAGTCAGCGCAGTTCCACGTTGACCGAGACTTGCACCACAGTAATCGGACTTGATGGTGTGCAGGCGTGAGAGGCATCTGGCGTAACGGTCGGCGCAAGCATAAATTCCGCTCTCTCAATTGTCTGTGGAGGGTCATGTTGAATACATGTGTGCGGGTCACACGGTGGATAGTTGATAGCAACGAATCCGATTGCTGTGACAACTGCTTGGACAATCGCTCTATCCTCCCGTTCTGTTGTGGCCCTCGGTCGACCGCTACCATTTTGACACTGATATCTACCGTTGTTGGCCCACTCTTCCCAGCATCGTCTAATATCGCCCAGCATCGCTTCGACGCAGATGTCGAGCGATTCTTCGATTCGTCCAACTAGCCTCTTTCAGTCTGATCGCATGACCTCTTTCAAACTACGACATCTGCTCTTAATGCGCACAAATCCTTCGGCGAGGCAGTGTTACAGCCGACGTAAGATATCGCAGTCGAAATGCAACAGAATTTTTAACCATCAGATAGAGAATCACTCCTTATATGCACCTGCTGAATGCGCAGTTCCGATGCGCTAGCTCTTTCGCTATTTATTCATTGTACTTCAGCTTTTAATCATTTGCATGTTCGGTCCAAATGTCTTTGTATACAAAATTTCATTACAATCAGGCGACTCCTTCTTGGGGCGTAGACTTTTTTGTTTTAGAGTGTATGTCATTGAAATTTTCTAGTTTTTGTTTAGTTTGAAATAGTCGAATATCTCAAACTAAAATGCGTAGTCATAGAGTGTATTAGGGATGGATGCAAGACGACTTTTTGCGAGACGAGGCAGAGTTTAACAGATTTTTTACGAGACGAAATAAAGTTTTTTGGCTGTTTTGCGAGACGCGAGACGCTTGTTTTTCGTCTCGCGTCCATTCCTAGACAGTATTGTATTGGAATTTTTGGGGGTGCTCCTGTAAAAAAACTATAGCTGCTACATACGTGGCTACGGTAGGCTACGTGGTACAGTATATAGGAATAACATATATAAATTTCTTAAAAATCGACGCAATTAGATCACGGACGAACGGACAGACAAACCGAAATCATACACACTTTAATATTTCGTTGGAAAGTGTTAAAAATGAAATTAATTTATGGCGAGACGAGACAAAGCTAGTAGTGTGTACCATGCAAAAACTGGTCTTGAAGAATTAGATAAAATAATCAAATTTAAATAATAATTTCAAATAGATGAAAGTCTGATAGCTTGAAATTTTCTTAAAATCCGATTTCATAGTGTTAAACAGCTTCTGATACAGCAGTCATGCTGGCACAGCGTCCCATACAGAAATCATACATGTCTTCAGAGACGTTCTTTCAGGTCAAACATGCGTGACGTTGCAGATTAATGTCGCAGTGCAGCTGATAATTTGTCACAATGTGGCAATCATGTTGCGCTGAAGAAACGTTTTACTGTGAGGTCACAAATGGTCACCACGTGACTTCCCAAAAACTGTCCCTGGCGGCTATTTGTCCGTCGCCACATCCTCTCAGCGATTTACTCGTACTGTCAGATGAAGTCACGAAGTCACTGTGTGACCAGTACGCATCTATATTGCTACGTCACAGTGCCATACGGGGTGCCGACAGCATGCTCCCTACTTCATATACCTTACAGTCTGTTGTCAAAATAGTATCTTTACGAGTTATGCATTGTAATGTGATGAAATCTGTACAGGCATGTAGTTTATTTCATGTTAGTGCTGCATTAAATGTGCATGATGGTAAAGTGTACCATCCATGGCATGCAAGTGTTTAAGTATGCGCCTATATTCAACAGTGGTAGTATATACGCATTGTTAATATTACTGTTAAAAAATCTCCCCAAAAATTAGCAGTAAAAATGAAACCATTTTTCTTAAATTACAAACAGGATTATTTAAAGATTTTTTTTCGAAAGAAAGCTCATCTACTCCTTAATAGAAAAAGGAGGAGATGAACCTTATTTTGACATTGTAAACGTATTTATGAGCATCAATACCACGCAGCAATTTACCTCAATCTGAAAAAGAAAGCGAAAGCACTGTTTTCCGATGCATTTATAAAATTTAGTTCAACAATTTCGAAGAACTTTGAAGTAAAATTATCTAGTTCATTGGCGGCGATGATCAATAATAATACTTGAAGTTAATTTACCTTCATATACAGAATTCTTTATTAAACTTCTTGCTAGTGGGCATAAAGATGCATGAGCAGGAGAAGGTTTGAAGATGGCAAAGACAAACGACTTGCAATCTGCCTTTGTCTATATACAATTTTTCCGAGTTGTAGTTTTTCTAAACGTAACGAACCCTAGAACTTAATCAGTATACCCCCGTCAGAGTAATAACTATCGTTCATGCATTGGAAGTTTACAATGTACTAAAATAAAAGAACCATAATAGAAATCAAAAGTCCACAGGTCTTAGAAATAGCATTCTGACTATTTTTTACTTGTTAATCTAGTTTTTGATTCCGCATTTTCTACCTGCAGGTATAAACAATCAAAAACATTTAATAAGTAATAAAAATATTTAAAAGTCAAAAAGCAAAACAATTTCTAGCAGGTAAGTAATATAGTTTTAGTAATATAATTTGTAATTAAGTATTTGTTATAATATAATTTGCCGTGTAATCTTAATCGCATAGATATGCATAAATTTCTCTAAATCTAATCAATTAATTAATATTTTTGCATTTCTTGATAATCTCTAAAACATGAAGTTGGAAAATTTTAAAATAGATTCTACGTTTTAATAATGCTGGGAAAAAAGAAGAAATTAATTCACATATTCCTTTCTCGTTATTTAAATATGAAAGAGCTATGCTTTACCCCCTTTTACAAAAGGTTTGCTTTTTCAAATAAATTTACTATAGTAATTTTAATACCAAACAGAAACTTTTTATGAAAATAAATTTCATGCTGACCAAGCAGAAATAAATGCTTATTTAATACAATGAATACAACTTTTCGAAATTTCAGATGCAACATAAATATTCTTAATAACTGCCGAAACATACTGAAGCCATGGAAAAAATTGTGGAAAATAAATGATTTAAATCGCAGTCATTTTAAAAATACTTTGTTTCTTCTTTAGTTTAAAATTGAAGACTCCCATACCAACAGTTTAAACGAATATTACCATACCGTTCAAAATCTGTGCTGCATACAACAGTGAAATGAGAGGAATAAGGGCTTATTTCATTGAACACTAATAATGAAATCGCCATTAAGAATTTGACAACAGCTGAGTACAGCATGTTTTCAGCTTTTCTTGCTCTGAAAAGGGTTACCATAGCAACTGGCCGTCGTTTCCATTCAGGGACTTTCTCCAAGTGAAGCCAGAGATTCAAATTTCGCATTTTAAACACATTTAGTTGTAGCAATTAGGTTATTCTTAAAGATTTGTTTTTCAGAAAGTCTTAAAAAACCGAAGTAAAGAGTTAGAGGTTCAAATACATTTTTCTGATGCTTCTCTAAAAATATTTTTAAATAATTTAGTGATATGCAGCACAAGCTGTAAGTTTTAGTGAAAAAGAGGGAATAAAATTCATTCCAGTCATCCGAATCCCTGTCAAATTCTATACGACTCGATATGTGTGGTTTAATTATTTGCCAAGAATAAGTACAATAACTGCGAAAAACATTTTCATAGTTGTTGTACAGATTTGATTTTTTCTGTAGTGTGCATTTCTTTTATAAATAAATAAATATTTTTTATTTATTTTTGTCTAAAAATATATGTCTTTGCTCATAGATTTGTGGTGGTTTGTGCTGATATGACTTTTTGAAATCCAGCTTCACATTTAAAAGATTTAAATGCTAATGAGGCAGCGGTTGGAGTTTCGTGGACCCGACTTTTTAGCAACAGGAAACTAAAATGCAGACGCGGAAAATAGAACTAAATAATTTTCTATAGTGTATTCTATAATAAAGATTAGTCATATATTTGAATTTCATGGTAACATCCAAACATGTTTAAGGTATTTGAAGCAAAGACCAAAATCCAAAGTATCTACTACTTTTCTACTAAGTTGAAAAGCTAAAAAAAAATTTTTTTTTAATATTTTTTGTTTTTAGATTGCTAGAAGCAGCTTTTAGCTTTGATAAAATTAAGCAGTAGTATTAAAGATATCTATTGAAAAAAAATCTTTGAAATTATTGAAATATGTAGGAAGTGTCAAATATAGATGAAAAAAAAAGGATGAGACTCCACTTTATGCCAATTTCAAGGTCTCTAGAATTCTTTTGTCTACTTATAGTGCTAATCATGTACAGAACAGCTGAGGGAAAGAAAGATAAGGATACGTTGAAAAGATTGCCCAAATAAAGAGCGTACTTGGGAAGTCCCACATTTTTTTTTCAGTTTCTGGAAAGTTAGCTTTTTTTTACTCTTAATCCTTTTCCTCCTGGACCTTCCATATGTAATAGTGTTAATTTATTGAATGAGACCTTTTTTCTGTTCTTTTTCCTGAGTATTTTGACTCAGCACTTTAGTTCCCAAGTATATCTAAGTACTTTTTTTTCCCTCTCTCTTTCTCTCTCCTTACATTGCGTTTCTTCATATTTATGCTTTCGAGAAAACCCTTAAAAAATTCTCCTTTTTTTTCCAGAAAAGCACTTCTTTTACAACTTCTCAAAGTAAATTCCAAAAATTATATTCATACGCTTTTAAAATAAAGAAAGATTTACTTATTGATATGAAATATTCCCCTTTCTTGCATTTATATTTAAAATCTCGAGATCTTTTGTCCTCGGTTTTTATTTGTCTTCAAGGTATGAGTAAAAAAAGGAAAAATTGCTGATGCTTTCTTTTTTGACAGATAACGTCAGCCACCGCATATTTTTATCAGCCACAAACTCTTTTAAGATATTTCCTATAATCGATACATTTCTCTCCAGTCTGCGTAATCGAGTGAGTTATAAACTGTGCCCCTCACTTTGGATAATCGGTTGTTGGGTAACGTTTTCTTTAACCAAAAATGGAACTCTTGCCATCCAGTTGAAATAAATAGAGTATAGGATGGCACATTTATTATTGATTTTCAGGAGAATTACTAAATCCTGTCCGAAACAAAGTTATTATAATTTTTGTCTAATGTAAGACTAAGTGGCTTTTAAGTGAGTTAGACTAGAGAGGCTCAGAGTTTGACCTAATTGAGTTAATTAATTAAATGTTGTTGTAATAGAGAACAGTTACTAGAGTTACAAGTAAATGCAACATCGTCAACTTGTTGGAGCTTTGCGGATTTTATATACCTTTTGATAATACATAAGGATACTTTTTTTTTCATTCTTTTAGCTCTAGATATATAAATTTTAGTCCTTAAAAAGTGTACAAATTTTACCATGCTGCCAGTTAACTGCAGTACTTGAGCAATTCGATAAGTCTGTGTAAAGTCTAAACGATGGCTCCACTATACCGTCTCATGGCTATATCCGTTTTCTAGCGATCTTCGGAGATTTGTTGACGAACCTTCTTTTGGATTTAAACATTTTTTGAATAAAAATTTCCCAAGTGGACACATTCCCTCCTTCTTCCTCCCAATTCCACACAGTAGAGACACAAAAGGATAATCTTCACCTCCCCATTTCATTCAAATCACCATTTGGGAAATTTGCGTCCAAAAAATTTTTACATCCAAAAGAAACTTCGCCAACGAATCTCCGAAGATCGCTAGAAAACGGATAAAGCCATATGATTTTTAAGGGAGGAGGGGGGGTTACTTGAAAGACCAGGTGTCTCATCACAATCCACAAACTGCAAAAATACATCTCTGCTGCTTGTCAGAATATTCTTACTGAAGTATTTGCGCGGGCGTTTGCGAATTCATCCTCCGACTGCATCAGGTTGTTGTTGGAAACTGTGGTTATTTTGAAAACATTGTTTTAAAGTTTTTCCTACTCAGCAGCACCATCTGTTGAGGAACTTTATAAATAATTTTGAAAATTGGTAATAGTAAATTCCCTGGTTACCTAAGCAGAATGCAGCGAACCGTACATTTCTATCGCTCTCCGTCTTTCTTAAATTGGTTTTTCAAATCGTCGGTCATTTTTGGGACACCCGGTATATGCACGAACAGCTTTAAACAATTTCGTTCTTTTTTCTTTCTTTTTTTTTCTTTAATCTTAGTGAAATATTGTAACAAATTTCCTTCTGGAAAGTAAATAATGTTAATGATTCTGCCGCTCTGGTTGTATAGTGACTAAAGATCCTTTCTGCTGTACCAAGGGTCCGGGTTCTATTCCCAGCATGGGTTTGAGTGTCATTTCGTCCGTCCCTTAGTAGAAGGCAGCATTGGTCTACCTATTAGCGGCCTTCATAATAAAGTGACCAACGATTCCGGCCTTAGTAGTGATTAATGTCTATAAACGGCTATTGCCCGACATTTGAAAAAAGAAATGTTGATGACTCTAAATTTAAATGACAAATAGTATTTACAAAAATTAAACATTCTTTGTAATAAAAATAATTTCTTGATGAGGCAGAAGTTAAATATGTTTTAAACTGATTTGCGATAAAAAAGAAAATTCTGTTTTCTGAGAAAAGTTTTTAAAAAAGTGGGGGAAAATCACAAATGGAGAAAAAAAAATCTGATGTAGGTAGTTGAAAATAGAAGATTTACCAGTTGAAATATAATTCTAAAGGAGAAAAATTGACTTCTTAAACGTAGGCAGCATCCCTTAAAATGGTTTTAACTCAAAAGCCAAAACTTCTTTTTATGCTTTGAATTGAAAAAGAAGAAAGAAAATAATTCTGTATTTATCTATAGAAAGCGACTTGGAATTTCTAGAACAGCTGCCTTCAACATGTTTACAGCATGTTGAATCCCTGTAGCATGGATTTCTGAAGCGTTTCCGTGGCAACCGCCGGAGTATTGCGACAAAAGTACTCCCTAGATCGCGGACGGTGACTTAACTTACTTTTTAATCCTTTTCTAATCTTTCGAAATCCGCATGGGAAAAGAGCTAGAGTAAATGAATGGAATTTAATGAGATGAAAACTTGAGAAATACTGTGTACATTCCAGCTGCCTGAGAAATATAAGATGATTCTGTGGTTTGTTAATTCTCTGAAGCTCAACCATTTTCACTTCGATATGAAAGAACAACTGGATATACTGCTTAACGCTGGTAAAGAGCAGCCTTTTGCTATCGCAGAATTTAACCCTGTAACGCGCAGTGTTCTCGCTCTGGGAACACCAAACTCTGACGTTTTGACTGTTGCCAGTCACGAAGAATAGATTTGATTTCTATAAAAATTCGGGTGACATAGCTCCACGAGAATCCTTTACTTTTTAGCACGTCATTTCCCGTAAAAAAAATTGTCTCGATTATTTTTAACAGCACTGACATCGGCTGAAAAAAAGGGAAGAATGCGAGAACAGCCGGATAGATTGCCCAATGCTGAAAAAAGGGCAGCCGTTGCCATCGCTCGACTTAACTACCAGCAAGATGGCGGACGATCGAAACGTTCATCGCGTGCCACAGATCTAGAGACCCTTTTTTTGACGACACCTGGCTGTGTCGGACACAGCCAAATTAAACAAAAGAATATGTTATTTTAAATTTATAAATATTAGTCAGCATTGAAAACACTGTACGTAACATCTATGGTAAGAGAATCCATTAAAAATCTACGATATAGTCAGTCATCGAAACCACCTTACAGGAGCCAAGCCTTTCAAATCGCTAAGAGGCTCCATTAAAATCTACTGTATTTGGTCACGTACTATTTATGGCTCTCTTACATATGCAAACAAAGCAAGAGTTATATCTTGCATCAAAAACTTTGTAAGCAACGCTTGTGGTTCTCTTATTACGGAAAAAAACCTCTCTTAAAATTAGGTTTCAAGAAGGTGATTAAAATAAATAGTTTAGAGTCGTATTGCATTTCATCTACTCTGTTCCGTCGTCGAAAGGATACTTGTCTTGGAAAGTGTTTTGTAATTCATGCTATCGGCACAATTTAAATTTCTTATTTTTCTTTAAAAAAATTTTTTTTTTAATTAAAAATTCTGTATTGAAATTGTGTTTGTGAACTTCTTAAAGTTTTCCGCATGGAACATATTTAAAATCTGCATTACTAAGCAGCAATTAAACACTTAAATTCCATTCCGAGTGAAAACTCTCATTTCACGTTACTCCTTTTCGCCAGAAAGCAGAAATCCTTGTTCGGATTCTGCATGCTTTTCCGTCATTTGTTCGACTCTGCAGAAGGAAATTTCAGACTCTCTCGTTTGTCTAATTGTACATCCATAACCGTTGCTTCGAGTTGAGTTGTTGGATGCATGCTTTTTATTTATGCCTGCGGAAATTAGAGATGTCAGTCGGTTGTTAAGCTCTTAATGACGTGCAGTTCATGCACTGGGCTGTCTGACTTAATTTAGCTTTCGAATGCCCTCTATTAGAAAAGCTTAAAGCTTGTAATTGAATAAAGATGTCACGAACAGTGATTATATTTCAATTACATCTGTCTAGGAATGTAACTTATGCGAATTTAAATGCTTGAACTATTCCATTAATATGCTTCGGAGAGTTTAATCTGTCGAGAGAGAATTCTCGTTTTAAAATATTACTATGCATATTTTGAAAATTTCATTAAGTAATCTCTTTTAGAATTAGTATGATTAAAATTGTTGATAAAATGATACTGAATAAATTGCTTTCAAAATTGAGCTGTAAGTAGATGGAACTTAGCGTTGAAACATATTACGGAACAAAATCTATAGTAATTGACAATAAGAAAACAAAATAAATAAAAAGTTTGTGCATAAAACACACATAAAATGATACTTATGGAATGGGACGATCGTTTCGACCGAAATTTTTTTCAGTCTTCGTCAGCCGCCACACTTTTTCTTACGAAACACTGATGACTTTTACTGCAAGTACCTGTGTAAAACCCTAAAAAAACTATTTTCTCTCTTAAAAGATAAATATCTTTAAATAGTATCCATGGAATATGGACTCAGCAATCGTTTTCAGGAGTGCAGCCTATTATATTTTCATTAAGTGAAAAAATTAACCGAAAACAATGCAAACATAAAAAATAACTAAAAACTTTGCAGAAAAAACACACATAAAATGATACTTTTTTATTTATTTTATCGTTTAACACCAGTCTTTTGAGTGTTTTTTCCAATGCAAACATATGATGAATGTCCCTTATACTTAGAGTTGAATTTAACCCTAGTAGACAACCTTTTGTTGTCCTGGAAACTATGTCCGACTTCTTACCCCACTTGATGGTGTTTTAAACAAATTTACATTTCAAGCAAAGAAAATGAAACGTGACTATTGTTGGTGCAATCCCTTCATATCCAGCTTATGGACTTAAGAGCAAAATTAAGCTTCTAGAAGCTAGAGCTATACCCTGAAAATATCTGAATCATCAATATTTTGAGACGAAGGTCCAAGATAGAATTGTAGTAGCTATTACACTACACTAGTCAACAAATTTAAACTTTTTTTCTGCCTCTGGTTTGAAAATGGGTGGATTTACTTAATTTCGGGGTGCTGAATTCATTGGTAAAATCAATTTATGCCTATCACGTCACATTACCAAGAGGCACAGGAAAATCAGAAGCAATACCGGCAAAATTTGATAGAATTGAAACTAACAAGAAATTCATATTAAGAACTTCATAATTCAATATTATTTTATATGTATTCATGGTTATTTATATGTATACACGTGCCAACACAGATATCATCTTTTTTCCTGTCCAAAATGCCCGTCCCATTGAGGGCCAAGCCGCTAACTCGATATTTGTCAGTCTGATATCAAACGATGGATCGCTAAACAATTTTTCTATTTGTGGTCCAATAAATATACTTTCTTTTAACTTTGCTTCACTCAGTTTGAGAAACTTTTCTTTCAAATGACTGAAGACCTGACCTCATTTATCCAGAGCTTTAACAAAGTTCTTCCTAAAAGCCAACTTGACATGAATAAGAGGCAAAATGATTTTATTGGGCTCAACCAGTGGAGTATTTTTTCACATTTTCCTTTACAGTTACATGTGATTTCCTTATAAGCCACTTTACTGTATAGTGGCCAAAGTTTCATAAGTTTCTTTCACGCCTACATGAGCCAAAGGTACAGATGGAAAAGTATTGCCATTATGCAGTAGTACTGTTTTCAATCTGGTTTTCCTAGAGTCAATAAAGAGTGACTATTCCTGATGGTTATGTTGTACACCTAGCTGCATCAGCAGACCATTGACATCTCTACATCAGAGCTGCCAACCTCCAATTGTAAAATATAGGAGCATTTCTGTAAAATATAGGAGCTTCCATATACGGAGAAAAATTAAGAGTCTAGGAGGGGGTTAACTTCATTTTTAAAAAATCAAACAGCTTCCTAATTTTAGGGAAATTTTCACTTTTTTAGAGGAAAAAAAAGGATTAGTGAAGCTACTTTATACATGGAGTGATAATCATACACTATACTGCATTAGTAACTAGAACGATAATCATACACAATACTGCAGTAGTAACTAAAACAACTATTTTAAACTAGTGAAACAGCATGTTATAACATGACTATCTGTTATAATTCATTAATAAATATTTCACAAACACATTTTAAATGTAGATCTTTTAAGTAGATTTTAATTTGACCTTAAAAATAAATTGCAAGATGCAGAAAATCATAAGTAAATTTTAAATAACATTAATTAATACTAATAAATAAATCAATCAAACTCTAAAATAAGGGTTAATTTTTAATCAATGGGCATTGGAGACTTCAATAAAGAAATGCACAGCAAAAGATAATCATTTACAAGAAGGATGAAGAAGGATTGAAAATTTCTCCCTGCCTCTATAAATGAATTTTTAAGACTGAAAAATCGGAGTTTTTTGTTAATTATCGGATTTCCGGAGCAAATAAAAATATCGGAGAAACTCCGGCGAAATCGGAACACTTGGCAGCTATGCTACATACACACATTGAATTCTGCATGCCAAAATATTGAGCGAATGAAGTACCTTTTGATCTCAAACAGGAAATTTTTGTACCTGGAGCTAGAAGGTTTCGTTGTTGCAGTCTCGACCACAAAAGTTCAGCTTGCTGTTGTGAAAGTTTTAGATCGCGAAACAAATTGTTCAACTCCTTTTGATTAAAGAGCTGAGGGGAAAAACCTTGAGAATAAGGGGAATATTTTCTAATCAGGTTCTTGATCAGCGTCTTCAGATTCACTTGACATTGTTTCTGATTCTATTTCTTGCAGATTACGGGCAGGAACAGGCAACCTTTCATCATGTCACTGGCAAATGCACAGTGACATAAGTGACAAAGTATAAAATGTATATTATACATATAAATATATGAATACATTTTATACTTTATTTTATGTCTAGTTTTGATAGAGAATGCCATGCAATATTCGTGAGAGAGAAGTTATAGGCTGAAAAATGATTCTTAGGCTAACTCCACACCATAGGAATTGAGAATTGCATTTCTCGGCAAACAACAACTACGTTTACTAGTTGTTATTTTTAGTAAATGTAAGTTTTAAATATATGTATAAGGCAATTTTACAATAAAAATATCTCTCAATAAAAACACTCACTTATTAAAAAAAACTCTCAATACATTCTTAGGCTGAGATAAATACGATAGTAATTGCACCATACATGTTTCAACATTCACTAGGTCATAATGTTTATTTCGCACTACTGGATTATCTGTCCATCTAATGAATAACACTTGCCTGTGTAACATCTGACATCAAGTGACAATTTGTTAATCTTATAGCACTCTTGTACCATACTTTAGAAAAAAATAATAATTAAACATTATAATAAAAGAACGGAAGGTAGTGAAATTAAGAAATAAATAAATAAAGATCCTTAAAAACTCAAAAATCTTACGTGCTAGAGCATTTTGAAAGGTAGATTCGGATTCTAGATACCAAAATACACACTAATTGATGTATCACATCCCAGAGGCAAAATGGCTGTTGAGTAGTGTTATTAGAGACTGCTTCGAGGATCTAGAACTATACCCCAGCCAATATCTCGAATCGTCAATGTTTTGAGCTGAAAGTTCAAGACAGAATATGAAGACAATGTTTTGGCGATTATTAGAGACTGCTTCAAGGAACTAAAGCTATAGACCAGGCCCGTGTCGGTCTTAGGTATTTTTCTAAGTAGTGCGGCTGTCAAATGTACCCCCCCCCCCTCTACACACACACATGTTGGAAAAGTTTTCAGAGGGGTTAAGGGATGAATGTTTTTCAGTGCAAGTGTTTACCTCTGGTACAGAAAAATTCATATCACAATACAGTACTTACATTTTTTTCATTTTTTTTTTTCTGCGAGGTCGGGCCGAGGACTTAATTAAAGTTGCAATAGATAAACACGCAACTATATATACATAACATATAAAACTAAATAGCCTCTCAAAATTCAAATTTTCTTTTAATCCCCTTCAAAATTCTATACGGCCTGACAACTTTCAATTTCAAACGAAGGATTTGTCTCTGTATAAAAGGCAATTGATATATCTCCCCACCTCCTCCCGTCTCATAGTCGGCAGAGCTCTCATGAATTCCCTAGGACTATGACACCTGAATATTTTATTTGCCAATGAATGCGCCTTTTCTGAAACATGTTACCCTAGATAAGAAAAGTGTCAACACCATCAAGGGAACGGATTTTTCGTGACCTCTGTAACTCGAAAAATCTGATTGTAAATTTGTTAAAGTTTTAATAAAATGTGTTCCAATCCAGGAATGCTGATTAATTTACGTCCACAGTCACAAGAACATCAGAGTTGCCCTAGTGCCCCGCGGCAGAGACGGCCCGATGGGCGTGCGGGGCCCCAGGCGAAGAGCAAGAGCGGGGCCTCTTCTCTATCATGTCTTATGAGATAGCAATAAAATGGCCCAGGAGCGGGGCCTCTATAAGCGCGGGGCCTTAGGCGATCGCCTACATTCGCACCCCCCTTGGGCCGGCCCTGCCCGCGGATTACTAACAAGCAGCGGTTGGCCGGGGCCATGTCTTAAAGTAAAATGTCCACCACGGCTACTTCCCAAAAACTAAGATCAGGCTTGTCTGTGGTTCCGGACTCAAATCGAGTTCCCGTCCGTTTCATATATGAAGGACGTAGATGCAAAACTCACACTCTTCACTTTTTAAGCTCTGAGAAAAATGCAAAAACTGATTATTATTAACAAGCATGATGTACAGACACTTTTTTTTTGTTGTTTTCTGATATATTTATTGCCATAACACAACTACTTGCACACATTCCTAGACCTGTAATAATTCTGGTAAAGCAAAAATTCAAATTTAAATATGAAAAATATGTAACGCTTTTTATGGTAATGCTACTTATAAAACAAAATAGTTATGAATTTAAAATAAAAGAATTTAAAAAAAAATCAATATCTGAACATTTGTTTCCATTATCTTGTTTTGGAGGGTAATAAACTACAAAAGACGACATGCCAAAAACATTTATCAAAAAGGTTTTTTGATTATTCTTTAAATAAAGTTGATAGATGTAAAGAAAACAACACTGCAGGATCCTTTTCAACCCTACCTGACTGGTTAAATTTGGAGAGTGTGAGTTTTGTTGCAAAACCGTTGTTGGATAGCGTGAGTTATGCATCAAAAATTGATTTTCAGCCCTAATATGTTCATTTTGGTACCAATCACTATCACAGTCGCCTTAAAAAGATGAACGCGGTGACATGAATAGCTCAGTACCTTAAAAACCGGATAATGTGACTTTTATATCTACACTCTTCTTATTTACTATACAATAAGATATTTTGGCGGCGCCCCCCCCTCCCCAGAGATGGCTCCCAGTGCTGTCGCACCGTTCGCTCTAACCTAGTACCGGCTCTGCCCTAGACAATATCTGAATCGTCATTATTTGCACTGAAGGTCCAAGATCAAATATGAAGGCAATGTTTTAGTGATTGTTAGCGACTACTTCGAGGAGATGAAGCTATACTCTACAATATCTGAACCGTCCACATTTTGAGCTGAAGGTTCGGGATTGAATATGAAGGTAAAGTTCTGCTCCTTTAGAAGGTATAGTTCTGCTCCGGTTGTTAGATACTGCTCCGAGGAGTCAGAGCTATGGCGCATAGAACATCTCAATTGTCGATATTTTGAGCTGAAGATCGAATGTGTAGGCAGTGTTTTAACGATTGTTACAGACTACTCCAAGGAGCCAGAACTATACCCCATACACAGGCGCCGCAGTCGGTCCCATTTTTTTTTAAATTACTATCTCTATAAATAATAGAGTAAAAAGTGCTGCTGCTCCAACAGTTGTTAAATGTTCTTTTGGATGTAAAGTTTCGCCTATCAAACCATTAAAATACTAGGCTATATAAATAGAACTTTGATGAAGATAGTAATTAAAAATAATAGGACCGACTGCGACACCTGCATACAATATCTGAATCGTCGATAGTTTGAGTTCAAGATTTAAGATCGAATGTGAAGGCAGTGTTTTAGCGATTGCTGAGACTGCTCCGAGGAGCTAGAATTATATTCCAGACAATATCTGAACCCTTGATATTTTGAGCTGAAGGTTAAAGATAAAATACAAAGACACAACACACACACACACACACACAGCACATAAGCTTAAATCAAGTTTGACATTTCTTTGAATTTGCCGCATTAATGCAAGCTTGACAGTTCAACTCATTTGAAGCTGGCAGCAAGCTTGCAGGAGTCAAGTTGAATTGTCAAGCTTTAATACAGCTTGATTTAAGCTTGAAAATTGATACTCGCGTGATTTTTCCTTTTTAAAGGAGCGTTGATGGCGCCATCTGTGAAAGAGAATGGACATTAATTGTCTAGCGTCCTTAAATTTGCTGAAAGTTCGTAAAAGATGTGTTTTATTTTATATTACCAGTGCCATATTACCGGCAGGGCAAACGGGGCAACTGCCCAGGGCCTACAGATTTTAGGGTCCAAAAATCTTACATCTTACACTTTTGTAATTTTAAAATAAAATTACAAAAGATAAAAAAAAATTCAGAAGTTAAATAAATTTTTTAATTATAAAGTATGAACAATGAAAATAATTCAAATTTACATTTGTATAAATTAATTTAAACTTATTTTTAATTCTTCGAAATGCTCTATATCAATATAGCATACCAATATGTAGGAAAATAACCACATTTGTAAAGAGAATTTTTAGCGTTAAAAAATAGCAAAATTTTTCAATTTGTTATTTTAAGAAATATTTACAAAAATGACTAAAGTGTTTGTATTCCATACATGTTAGCAACTGTGATATAGCATTTCGAAGTAACGTTTAACTATCTGTTTCTTTGATTTCAGATTACTTAACTCAAAATTTATATTAAGTAAGTAAACCCATTCTATATTTCCAAATATGGAAATTCTTCAAAATAAAATACAATTATACTACGAGATTGATTTCAAAATCAGTCGTTTGTCTCGATTTTGGCCAGCAGTATTGCTTCATGAGTGTTGCGGTACTGAAAGTTTTAAAACGTGTTTTTTTATTTTAATTTAATTTATTTTGATGCATCCCATGGAAAAACAAAAGAAACAAATAACACATCGCCCACTTATCAATCTGGCGAGAAAACAGCGTGGTAAGTCACTTCAAACTTTAGTCACAGCTGCACAAGGCTCCGGTGGCGGAATGGATAGCGTGCTCGACTGCGAAGCCAAAGGGCCCGGGTTCTATTCCAGCGACGAACACTCGATGGAAACAGATTAAATTAAATTAAATTGAAATTTCAGCGTAGAGGGGGAATATGCGCGGAAAAATAAATTATGTGGGGCGCATTAGCCAGCGGGCGCCCCGTGTAGTTAGAAAATTATTTTTTAAGCTTGAAATGTCAAGCTTAATGCAAGCTGGGCAAGTGTAAACTAGAACACTTACACGCTTGGAATTTTCAAGCTTATTGACTTGATAAATCAAGCTTGCTGCAAGTTTGCTGTGCTGTCTGGGAGTGTTTGAGCGAGTGAGTGCTGCCTTAACCTATTTTCTCTAATGCTGATTTCATGAAAAGGAAACCCAATTATTATTCTATTCTAAGTGATAATGAATGCAACTACACATATTTCATGACATATATTTATTTACATTTTCCTTCTTAACAGATATTTACAACAAAAGTAACAATTCAGTATAGATATATTTTCTTTATCCATATATAAGTATATAGATTCCATATGTATAATAATTTTCTTTTATGACTACAAATGTTCTCTATGACTGACAATAACATTATTCTTGATATTTAAAATTACAGCAAGGTGCAGGAATCGAAACACCGGGTGAGCAGTTCATACTTCGTCCATTCACCGAAAGTTAAGCTCATAAATTATGTATTTAATAATAGTTTGCGCGTTGTGCATTTTGTAGTCAGGTTTACAAGTTTTCAGTTTTTTTTCTTTTTTTTCTGATCGCATTTACATGTGAGCTCAAAACTTCAGATGGAGTTACATAATTTATCTCGAACTGAAAGCTCTGTTAATCTATAATACTGGTGGACTAACAAGCAAAAAAAAAAGTCAACATTAATAAATGTGACATTTAAGTCATCGAAATGTTGTCTAAATGAAGTAGCATGAAACTGAAAATAAATAAATAAAGAGCAATCTATACATATCTATATGAATTAATTTAATAAGTTATTGTGTATATAATTGATTCTTTTGAGGTTTTATTTAACTACATACAATGTATTTTTTCTATTTTTTCAATTCTATGTATATATATACATATAATTAATCTTCATTATTACTATTAACTTACTGTTTTATTTAATAAGTAAACGCTGACTAGAAAGCAATGATCGTCTTTTGTCTTATATGGTGCTTTAATGTTTTTACATTTTACCTGTTTCTCAAATACTAAGAATAGTTAGAAAATAAGCTCAAGATAAAATATCCTGCTAAACATTCATTCGAAAAATAAGTGTCAAACTCAACACAAAAAGCTTTTCAAATATATAAATAAATATACATTTTATTTTCATATATTTACTTGTTTTGCTACTTTTCAAGTAATTTTTATCCAAAAATTACATTTTTATGCTTATTGAAACTTTTACATCTAATTATATAATCTGTGTTCATTGTTGTTGTAGCTGTTGTCGTCTGAGTGCGGATGTGCGTGCTCGCGACTGCTGTGAAATAACTTGGTTGTACCCATTTCACACACATTTCTGTAAAACTTCTTTTATGGATCGTTACTGTAGTTATTCGTTATCACAATTTCACGGAAGCTTGTTATGCGCGGAATATCTCTGAAAGTGCCAATATACAAAGCATTTTAGTGATATGAACTAAGCGAGTGTTACATCATTTAGGGGATGTTATATATTCTAGAACTTCTGCAATTGAAAGTTCGTGTCAGTGTTCGAGGCACTTAAAAAGAAAAGAAAAAAAACATTAAGTTGTTTGTGAGTAAAATAAATTATCAATGATTTAACTAGATAGGAATATTTATTTTCATGAGTAGGATCCTTGCGTTAGGAATTATTATGAGAATGGACCGTTCAAAGATTCTATACATATTATACCAAATAGGACTATGCCACTTAGAAAGCCACACGTACATCAGTACACCATAATTTTGCCGTGTACGCAATACGTTTGACTGTGAAACAATACATTTAAAAGAGAAAATTGAACAGCAAGTTAGATAACAAACCTTATAAGCAGCTTAATTTGAAATTGTTAATACCCTCTCTCTCTCGCTTTTTTTTTTCTTTCTTTCTTTTTTTTAAGCTATCAAAATAAAAGCAAATTTATCCTTTTTGATTCAAATATCTTACTGTCCATGGCTTCATAATTCAATGAAGCTGAATATTTATGAAGTAAATTCAACATTTCTATAACCCAGTTTTGTCTAAATGGGAAAGCTCCTAAGTGATATCACGAGAGGGAGGGGGGAGGGTTTCGTGAAATTGTGACAAGGGCTGGGGAGGGCATGACTTCCCACATTTTGTTTAAAATAAAAGCAATTGAAATCAACAGATTAAACTTTCAGATTACCAGAATTTGGGGGTATTTCTTAATAGAGGTTAAAGCAATTTTCGTGTTTTTTTTTTTCCACTTATATTCCTTTCTTTTCGAAAAAGGCATTCAAGTTAAATTATGAAAAAGGGTAGCAACAGAAATTCTTCATTTAAAAGGAAACATCTTCCGTTTGTATATTAATTATGGGTTTTTTTTTTTTTGTGAACCTTAATCTCAACCCTCATACAAAAAATAAGTACGTACATCATTATTATTGTTATGCTCACAAATGTCATTGAAACACAGCTGTTATGCTTAAAATAAAATCTGAAACATGGTCTATAACGTAGTGCTTTATTTCTGGACTTCATGCATATGTTATATGGTTATGTGAGTATGACATGTGTGTGTGTGTGTGTGTGTGTGTCGGGGGGGAGGATGTCGAGAATGTTTCAAAGCATCATTCATGGTCAGCCCTTTAAGAATATGTAGATTTTAACAAAATAGCACATCAAATGAACAATTTAAGCATATATTAAGTGTTTTGTAAATAATCTACAAAAAACAAATTAGCCAAATAAAGTAATTTAAAGCATAAAACGCGAATCTGATTCTGTGAATGCTTATCCGCCGTTTCGATTCCCGCGCCAGAATGATTGTGCGACTACCATACCTGTGTGAAAGCTACATACATAATAGAACGTCACAAGCCTCATATCGAAGCGAAAGACACAGTTACAGATCACAGCAGAGATCGAAGCATTATTGTCTGTCTGTACACACAGTGACGAACACCACAACCTATCGTATTCAGCTCAACTGTCGCAACTTCAAAAATATAACGATTTTTTTTTTTTTTTTTCGTGCTTTCTTTCTAGAGAGTTTCTTGGAATTCTGAAGAAGTCCATGAAAAGAATTCAAACGTCGATGATGTATTTGAAACCGAAGTATAACTCTTTGCTATCTTATCCTATTGTCGTACAGAATGTATTTTTAATGGTAAAAAAAAACGCAGTTTTTCGATTTAGGGGAAAATAAAAATTCGGAAGTTAGCTTTTGTAAGGACTTGCAAGAATCGTAACGCAGTATACTTTATTTTCTTTTAAAATATTTGGATAGTTGACTTTAAAGTATGTTTCGAAGATTTTTTTTTATGTGCGTTTCTGTTAAACGTTGTAACACTGCAAGCAAACGTTCAATATAATGTTTCTGTTCTATTCAGCTGGAAAGCAACTGCATGCTTGCAGGACATGCTTGATGCAGTCATGTGAGGTAATATCCCCGAAAAAGTTTTTGTGTCCATGTGCATAACAAAACAACTGATATTCAAAACTAAATGTTGATTATCTGAATGGGGAGAAATAACATCTTATGTAAGTCGTATTAAAATACTTTTTCCGAAAAGAAGCGTCAACTTTACTGCAATTCAGTGCATAAAAGAATAATATGTGAATAAATAAAGCAACCTATGTGTATGATACAACTAAAACAGGATATCAGCTCTCCTGGGGGCATTGAAGGAAAAAAAAGCTCTTGCAAACATTTTATCCTGAGAACACCCAAACCTAATCGTTATTACGTAACTCGCAAATTTAGTACAGTGCTGTGCAAACCAGACCCCTTTATATAATCACAGTTTATTATCATCTGGAAGATATTAACTGCTTTTACCATCGATATAAAGCGCATTATTCTTTATATATGGCTTCAGTAATAATGGAGCGTAAAGTATGAGTCTGGCGCAAACTTTATTTACTAGACACAGTAAGGATTAATAATTTTAGTGCATATCTCTCACTCTCTCTTTTTTATTCTTCTTTCACAAGCTCTGAATGGTTTAAAAGTTTTACTTAAAAATTCTGCTTAAAAACTGAGAGAAAGTTGCAAACATCTTGTTATTTAAAAATGGAGGAACAAAATATTTTTTCAGATACAGTGAAAATACGCGATTTGATTCTCATGTTTTTTTATGGCACCAAAACGTCTTGATACACTGACATTACGTTCTTAAATGTGTTTTACAATGAAGAAAAATCCACTATGTAATCACAAAATAAATTTTTGGAATCAAAATTTCAAATCAATAATGCTGAGACGAACAGTTTAAACTGTTCACTGATGTTGAAACCCATGATTCTTACAAATCCTTACTTAGCGTTTCATAATAGTGTTAAAAACTTTTACTTCATTTTTGGCAATATTTTTGTAGGTCATTCAAACCGTATTTTATATTATATTTTCTGAACTATTTAATATTTTTATACTTTAATTTAATAACATAATGGCTTAATTCAAAGCTCATGCAACAGAAAAACATGCTTACTTTCTGAAAAAAGTGTCAAACATACAGTTTAAGTACGTAGTTTGAAGTAAAAGATATTTTTAAACTGACTATAGATTACATCCTTCAAAATCTTCTGCAAATTATGAAAATCTAATATTTTTAATAAAAAAATTAAATAAACAGAAAATTATGGTTTAAATTTTATAAGAAGTATTTTATATCATAGCAGAAAATTATTTAAGAATAATATATATGTATTAAAAAACTGTTAATGAAACAGTGTAAGTACAGTATATTATGCCAAAGCTTGAAATACTCATGTATAAAATTTCAAAAACGTATCTCAATAAGAGCTTAATTTCTTCAAATTTACTTTAAAACAAAAAACAGTAATTTTAGATTTATAAAATTGCAAATTATATGAGCACAATTTTTACCATTAAATAATAAATTTACAATTGACATGAACTTTAAGATAACGTTACTTTGCAAATTGAAATGGGATCTTTGATCCACGTATTTCAATTTAGAAACAATATATGTATAATTGACTTACTATAAACATGAATAATTTTGATAAAGTTTTTAGGTGATGCTTAGATTTAATTTTATTGAATATAATAAGATTTTAAAAATTCAAATGAAATATGTTTTTAAGATAAATCGTTGCTTCTGAATTTTAAACGTGAATCTAGAAGTGCTCTATAAAATCATTTTATGCATTTGGTAAATTGAGTGAAACTGTTTAAAATAAAATATAAATTTAAATAGATGTATACATATACAGGATGATTCAAAATTAGAAAGGCAGACTTTTAGAAGACGTAAGATACACCAAAGCGGTTCAGAATTACATAGCAATGTGGCGTCAGAAACGTCGTCTGTGTGTACCTGTTAATAATTGCTTTGGAAGGAGTGTTGAAGTGTGCGTCTAATTTCTTAATCAAGTCTTTTAAACAACTGTTTCTCCTCCGACAATTTCATCAATGTAATGAAAAAAAAATTCTGGATTAACAATTTTTTTCAAGTACAATCTGTGAAAGATACATAATGTTTTGAAAAATAGTTTTCGGAAAGTTTAATTTTACTTGAAAACGCCTTTTAAAGTGATTATTAACATCTACATGAAGACGACGCTTCCGACCCATCGCTATGGGATCCTGAATTTCTGAATTGTCTTGCTGTAACCTACCCCTCAGAATATTGTCACTCTAATTTTGAATCACCCTGATTATATATATATATATATATATATATGCGTATAGCAAAAGTAAAATAAACTGAAGAATAAAATATATCATTATAATATAACAAATCATCATCCCCATGAAACAATATGCATATATATATATGTGCGTAATTTTTTATAAAAGCACAATTAAAACAGTTGATAAATATAGTTTTATGCATGCCATACATGTCACAAACAATTACATATTTTCTACGATCAGTCACCAAAGTCCACAAAAACACATTGTCGTTTCAAAAGAAAGAAAATTATAATCCATAGTGCAATTACATTAGTTTAAACTGATTAATTTTGGATGAAAAAATAAACGTGCACTTAAAGTTATTAACTTGTAAGCAATTTTATAGCAACTACTAAAATTATTGAAATGGCATTTTGAAATATATTTGTATTAGAACAATGATATCAACATTTTTAAAAATCATATTAATAAATAATTTTTTGCATGAAGTTTACTTTTTACGAAATTTAAATAAATATGAAAAGTTGTAGATAAAAACTAAGCGTAAAATGACTTATCTATGTATAAAACATGTGTTCTATAATACATAAATAAGTATCTAATGTATTGATATTTTAAGCGGTTTACGTATTATAACTACTAAGCTGCTGTTTATCAGAATAATATAAATCATCCAAAAATTATTAGTTTTTTTTGAGTCTACAATAAAGGACAGTTTAAGATAAATTTAGGTCCATCAGCGTGCATTCTTTATTGTAACAGTTGAAATGTTTCTAAATAGTTATAGTCTATACTTAACGTCTTGATGTTTTTGATATGTATCAAATAACTTCAAAGAAGCATACTGCACAGGAAAAATATTATTCAGCAATCTATTGGTATTAGTATTTCTGTAGATAGAACGTTTTTATATGTTAACCGGATTTTTTGCCATACAAAATGTATATTCTTCACTCCCCTATCACACTATTGTATGCATATATGTGAGTTTCAGTAGTCGTAACCCCCCCCCCCATGAAGAATTTCTGGCTACGCCCCTGTTAACCGCCATACCGATTTGTTACTTGAACACATAGGCGTCACCACCTATGAAAATTCTTAAAGGCATCCCTTTTCCTCCAAAATTTTCTGCAGTGATTGAAAAAAATACTTTTAGAGCATAATTTGCTTTGACCTGTTCTCACTAAGCAGAGATCGCCTTTCTGTGGCTATCGTTTGCTTCCGTTTCAAGCATTATCTACCAACATCTTAGTAAAAAACAATAGAGGAACTCAGTAGATTCTAGCGGTCTCGCAATCTTTGGAAATCAGAATTGCTTGATTACATCAACAAATATTCGCTTTAACTTTTTTACAAATTAAAATTTAGAATATTTAATCAATGAACTGTAAAAAAAATGAGTCCGCTAAATTTAGATTTTTTAAATGACACACTTTCGACATTTTAAATACTCAAAGTACTTTTAATGTTAGAATTTTTAAGACGGTAGATTATAAAAGTAATGTTTTTGTGAAACGTTTAAATGCCAAAGATTCTTCATCGATGTGAAAAATAGTATTTCTAAGTATTCACAATTTTGAGCATTTTGCAAATAAAACATTTCAAATGTTTAAATTTCTACAAAATTGGAATTTTTGAAAGTGCAAACGATCTCAAATGTTCCTATTAAAGGCCTTTGCTTCTAGTTTTGAAATTTTCAGGGACCTTTCTCGCAAAATAATAATGATAATAATAATATCAAATAAATAAAAAAAATTGCTATCAAAATGAATTGATCATTTTTAAACTTGGACATTTATATTACTAGGCTTTGAAAACGTCAGAAAACTAGGTTTTGGTATAAAATCAGGATGTAGGGAAAATTTTTTCCAGAATCTGAAAATCCGAGAATCCTTCCAGAAAATTCGGTAAAACTGTCCGGTCTGTCTGTGTATTAGCACAGGAAGGGAATCTCTGCCGTCAACTCTGTTCGTTAATTACAGGTCAAGATAAGGTTTTGTCGGAAAAAGTTTTATAGCCAATGCATAATTTATTTTTCTTGATTCAATTTTATTAATTCAGTGAAGATGGGGGAAAGGAAAGCACATATATAGTTCTTGCCCCTTCTCAATAATCAGCAGGTGACAGCCAAAAAGGATTTTCGGGTTGGAGACGGGGGTGGAAAAGTTAGAATTCCTTAAAGAAAAGGATTGGCTATTATCATTGTTTAAAACGTGTTAATAAAAATCTACATTTCGGGTGAAGCGAAGACAGCATCCCAGACCCTTCTGACTACATCCCTGGTAGGCGGTGGCACCTATGCTTGAGTACATTTATTCTTACAAAATACTTGCTTATAAAAGCTTATGATCGTATACAAACATTCAGATCACATTCGAGGCTGTAACTGCCTAGTCACTTAGAATACTGTTTTCTCATATGTAAATTGTTCTATTTTCGCTTATGAAAAAAGATGTTCCTTGACTCACATTTCGCCATTTTTCTGTACACACAATTAATAAAAAAAAAACTTCGTTTACTTTTAAGGGACATGGAAAAATTATATTACGAATTTTGGAAACGGAAATAGCAATGGAAATATTTGTATTACATATCTTTAGAAATATAGCTTTAATAATACATATGAACCACATGAACACAGATAATTCATTATATTGTTTAAAGAAAGACAAATATACTACACTATTCAGAGTTAAATGAAGTACAGGAGGGTTTTTTAGATAAAAATATATACTAAACTGTGATTAAAGAAATTATAGCATGTATAATATTATTTAAACCACCAAAATAGTTGAGATAACACTACCGACTTTTCAAGGGATAAAAAGGGTCTCTCTGTATTATAAACCATATACTTATTAGAACACAAGTAAATTAAGCTTTTTTGTTTGCTTTGTTTCCTGTTCTATTTGCATTATGTTCGTATTCGTATTAACTCCATTTAAATTTTGCTTTCGTAGGCTTTAATTTTGCTTGGAAAGAGTCAAACATACTGAGAATTATTTCTACTCTTTTGTTTCAAAGATTTTATATTTTAAAGAACTTTTACGACACTTTTATTTCAGATGTTATTCAGCCCCCGTTTCCATTTAGAGTTTAATTTTTGCTCATCTTTGAATTCCGTTTCAGGAAGTTTATATTTCTAAAAAATCAGGTAATTGACTACAATTGAAAAACTGTATACATTTAATATTCAAATATTTAACAACAAAAAAAAAATTTCAAAAACAATATTTAGAACGAAAATATATTTATATAACCAAAATGATAATATTTTACTTTTTAAGTTTTGTTTGATGTTTTATATTAAAATCGTAATAAGACAATACTTAACGCTATTTAATATCTTTAGAATTAAATTAGTAGTTAATTAAAAATACTGAAGTAACTTCAAATGTACATATCACAAAGTATTTTCCTTTAAATGGCTATGGAAAACATGCTTATTTTCTGCCAACCTTTTCCTAATATGACGGAATAAAATTACATTTTTTGGCAGTGAAATATTTTTGTGATCGTCTCACTCAATTTTTGCTTCTATTAAAAATTTAAATATATCACGAAACCGTTCAAATTTTAGAAACTAAAACATAACTGGAAGAAGGTTTTACACGTGATAGTTTGATAAGTTTGACTTCAAGTTTGATATAAATGCACGTTTTTTGTGACGTCCCTTCGTCTCAAACATGGGACGATGCAGAGTGACGCCACAGGGCACTTGATAATTACTTGCAATGTGACGTCACTGTGTGACAAGTATGCGTTTCACAATGATGTTGCCGAGACGTTCATGTAGGTTACTAGTCCCCTATTTATCATTAATTGTGGTACTGTAATCATTATGCATAGCCCTTGTCAATACAGCATCATGAGCGTAGTTGAGGGCGCAAGGCGCCCAGGCACTACGGGCAACAAATTTAGAAATGAAATGAAAGGTTACTAGTATGTCGCTGATTTTCACCATGTGAAGTCACAAAAACGGTTCCAGACAGCCAATAATCTGTTGAACATATAGCGACGAACATTATCACAAAGTCACAGTGTGGCAAGTATGCATACACGCTGCTATCAGAGTGTTATATGAGTAGTATCTGTGCAAACTGGAGCATTTTCTACAGCACTGGACAATGTTTAACAATCGATTTCTTCGGCATAGTTCAAAATTGTTATTTTATTATTTTTGCTTCAACATTTGATAGATAACGACTTCATCCGTCAATCAAAACAATTTTGGAGAAAAATATGACATAAAACCTTCTTCCATTTCTGCATTCAAATGCATTAACTGTTTAGTTTTTTTCTAAAGAACATATGCTGTCCTTAAATAATTACTATAAAAATTTGGGGGAAAAAACTTTTTAAATTCGTTGTAAATGCTTTTGTCTCAGTATCTGTGTATCTAGTGTCTTCAGCCGAAAATATGATTGTAATGACTTTATCGATCTCAAAAGTTTTGGCACTTAGCCATTTTATAATATTTCGTTTTATACTTTCTGAAAAAAAAAAAAGAATTATCTCACTGACATTCGCGAACAATACTGAAATTATGTAGAAAATGTAATGCATGATATTAGATGTGTAGGCAGTGTTTCCACCATGGAAGAGAGAATCAAATTATCAATTGTGATTTTCTGGAAAATATTACAACTCTTTTTCGTAACTGTTACTTAATGAATATTATTATTCTTTGATTAAAAAAAGACAATTATAAATATCCTTTTCTCTGCATTACACTCTTAAGTGTTTCGTAAAAATTGAAAATATTTAGTTTCAAATAATGAAACATAAATTCATTTTAATCTTTCAACTAAAAAAAAATACTATTAGTGTACTTTGAGACATGAAGAATATTTTAACCCTACAGTGCATATTGTAGCCAATTGGCTACATTTCGATAATAAATAGAAAATATTGTAGTTTTTGTCTAAAATATGCATTTAAAATAAATATAAGACCTTAATAAAATAAATTTTAGTTTTTAAAAATGTATGGCAACATTTCTTTTTCTTTAGCAAACAAGCATGAATTCATCGCGTGTGCATCCAGTTCGCTGAAGAAATTTTTGTCTAATTTTTGATTGCTTGTAATTTTTATTGCTAAATGAAAATAAATACAAAACTATTTAAAAAATAGTAGTTTATCTCTACTTATTATAAAAGAAGGTGTCTGTGTGTGTGTGTGTGTGTGTGTGTGTGTGTGTGTGTCTGTCTGCAGCGTTACGGACAAACGGCTACACCTAGAAACACCAAATTTGGTATTCGGGAAGATGTAAATATGTAGTTGTGCACCTCGAAGCGATTTTTTCAAAATTCGACCTAGATTTTTTTTTATTTTATATTTTATGCGATTTTTGGCATTTTTTCTCACCTAATTCGTAATAACGGCGGAAATTACGCTCGCAGCAAAACGGCATTTGTATCATCGGATAGAGGAGAAAATTTTCTTTTAAAAACAGTTTGTTCTGAATACTTAACCTGATTTACCGATTTTTAGGAATTTTTTTACTAAACATCTGCTTCGCGATTTTTTTTCGTAAAATAATTTTAAAACTGTCGCATCTTGAATTCTATCCGTCATAACTTTTAGATATTTTGACAAATCGTGAAACATTCTTTTCTCCCTCTTTTAAAATAAAAACGAAAAAATTATGTAAATTAGATGATTTTTTACGAATTTTAATGCAGCCTAATGTTTAGAATTTAATAGCATCAACGCGATCTTACGCCATTCATTACATTGCGATCACGGCACGAGAATTTATGTTCGGCTGTTGCCACAGAAAGGATTAGAAAAAAGGGTTTTTTCAACCAATCGAGTTTTTAAATGGGATATCAGAATTTCAATTCGCAAGTGAGGATCTATGACGTCAAATGCTTTAAGATACCAAAAATTACGCCATAATTTTAACTCATTTATTCCAGCTCTATTTTCAACACAGGGAGACGATATTTTGATTAAAATTTACTGTAGAAATAAACTAAGAAATTCACGATTATTATTATTAGAAGTGGTATTTTAATCCGGTGCTTATTTAAAAATTGAAATGTTTTCACGGCGCTGAAAATGTAAAAGTTACAAAGTTCGTTTCAAAGCGCGATATATTAAAATTTTTCTATTTATTATTTTTATTTTTGGCATTTAATTTAGCGCAGGCGTTGCCTAACATACGCATGCAGGTTGCAAGTATAGTTTTATTTTAACGTTGAATTACGTTCCTCCATAAAGGTCACGCAAAGTTTTAATGATTCCGTTTGAAAACAATTATGCGAAATATCGAAAGTAACTCCGAAATTAATCTACCGGGGTATCCTTTACGGCAGTCAAACAGTGACGTCATAAATAAAAAAAAATTGTGAAATTTGTAAACTCTGCAACTCTAACGCCCTGTCACAATTAAAATGGGAATAAGTAGCTCCTCGAGATTACACAGTTTGATGTTTTTCAGGAGACAGGACTATGGAGGATATAAAAGATATCGCTATTGGATATTTAAAATGGCACCCCTTGGATATTTTCTCCCCACAGTAAGATGAAATGGTTTACGGCGCTAAATACGCCAATCTTATAAAACTATGTATAAATTAAATATATATGGAGAGTTTCCTTAATGGCAACCATTATGTGAAATGATTATTATTTATGCTAATGCGTAAATTGCAAAGAATCGCCACAGAATCAAAAGATCCCATTGAGGCCAAATAATCTAAGCTGTTTCTTTTAAGGGTGCCTTGAAGAGGGAGAAGCGAGTATAGATAGTATTAATGTACGTAATAGGTAGTATTATTAGATTTGTAAAGATAGTATGAATAAATCGCAATGTACCACGTTAATAAATATTTCATGAAATTAAAAGTGTTTATCCTTTTTCAACGGTTGTCTTACAACCAACTAAACGAAAAGTAATTCTAATTTGCGTTAATATATACCGCAGTCATTTCAACAGAGGGGATTACTTGAACTTTTTTAAAAATGAAATTCTGTTTTGTCACATGCAGATATGATTTTAGTAGTAAAATATTCCCTTCTTCCCGTATGAAGAGCCGGTGAGCAGCTATTTTAAAAACATCTCTTGAAAATAGCATAAATGAATTCAGAAGACCTCAAAACGTGTAAATACACCAAAATCTCGATGTCGAATTTTTTTTTATGATTGCAATACTTTCCTTATATGGTACATTTTCGGAAAGAAATAAATGGTGCTCCATTTCATGTAGTGTCTTAGGTATTTAATGCTACAACTTGAGCCTAAAAAACAGTATGATGTACAAATAAGACATTTTGAAAGCCAGGAGTTCTCTGCAAACCATTAAGCTTTCCACTTTTTTGATAGTGAATGACACTGACGTAGTTTTTTGAGTCATTATACTGCAATGATCAGGTTAGTACTCATGACACAAACTTTACATTAAGAGTCGAATAATTTTGCTCTTTTTTTTTTTAAATTCCACACCACGAATAATTTCGTATTACACATGTAAGGAAAATTTTCGTTTCCTACCGTGCGAAGAACGGGCACGCAGCTAGTTATTTAATAAAGTAGAATTTGGTTATATTACTTTCTTTTGTCTGATGAGAACTATTGGGTGGACATTCTAATTTTTTGAATTTTAATTTATTTCATCATTTTTTCTGGGAAACTGCATCCTGATTTTTAAAAATATTTTTTGCTAGCATAAGTAAGTCGAAATAAAATCGCAATTTTATTTTCATCCCATTAAAATCATGCTCTGTAGGGTTAAGAATATTTTATCAGAGTAAATTTTTACATACACTAGTAGGTATGGTTTAATTACTGATATTGTTTCATAGAAAACTACATACTACTCATCCGAATCATTTAACAAACTTAACACACATATATATTTAAGATTTCTGTTCTTATAAATACATCATTTTTTTTTTCCATGTTGAGCCTAGCATACATACATTATCAAGGATCTGAGTTAGTTTTAGCTTCAAATTTCTTTTATATTTTCCTAGTGAGTTATTTTATCAAAAACGTTCTTTTCGTAAACAGAAAGCAACTTTAAAATAAAACTTGTATTAACAGTCAAAAATGTTTTTCTACCATTCAAATGAAAAAAATAAATTAATTACATAAAAGTTAATTATAAAAATTTAAATATTTATATATTATTCAAACAATATAAAGATGGTTTTGGAAAAAGAAATAATATTATTTTCTTTGGAAAATTCTCATCATTAAATCAAAGTACTAACAATTATTATGCATGTAAAAAATAACATAGGAACACGCAATTTTCATAATGCGTTCTTTTTATTTGCAGATAAAAGGAAGATTTTTAAATTTACTTAAATTATATTTTTGTACAGTTCGTTGATTTTTTTTTAAATTGTCTCGATAAATTTGAAAAATAATTTTAACAAATCATAACTAAACAGACATTGTATTGTAATTAATCCTTTTTAGGTAATTAGAAATTAATAATAATTTCACGATCAAAAGGACAGTTTGATTAGAAAACCGTAGAAAAATAGTACATCATCTTTAAATCTCATGAAATATTTAACTAAAATTATATAGTTTTTAACGATAAAAATATGCAGTTCTATATATCAAAATAAAAATATTCCAGGAAATCACAATTTTATATGAATTAAGGAAATACAAACCAAATTAAGTATACTTCTTCTTCGCTTGTTTCAGCTGGCGTCTCCTTTTTAAAATCATCTCATAGAGGATCTCTAATCCTTCCTCAAGACCATCTCCAATGATGGCACAAGCTGGCTGGACGTGCCACAAGTGCGCAGACCCCAACTCGACCCCCAACCCCAAAATTCTCTCTATCTCGTGAGGATCTTTGGCACCCGGCAGGTCTTGCTTGTTTGCCAAGACCAGGATTGGGACCCCCAAGTTTTCGGGAGCCCTCGCCATGCGCACGAGTTCCAGCCTGGCCTCTTCCAGTCTTTCGTCGTCTACACTGTCCAGGACGAACACGATTCCGTCCGTGCATCGCGTGTAAGATCTCCAGAGTGGACGAAGTTTGTCTTGGCCCCCCACGTCCCAGATGAGAAAGCTTGTCCCTTTCGCTTTGCCCGTAGTCCCTTTTATTTTTTCACAGTTGAAGCCTATGGTGGGCACAGTGTTCAAGTACTGGTCGAACTTGAGGCGGTAGAGCGCCGTCGTCTTGCCCGCAGAGTCCAGGCCCAGCATGACGACGTGCAGGCTCTGGTTGGGTGGAAGATTCTCGAGGAAAGAGGCACCTTTTCCCACAGTGGAGCCCATGATTTTTTTTTGGAATGGTCGCGTGTTCACATGGCTAAAAAATAACGAAAGACTGGCAGAAAAAGAAGTGTGAAAGGGGGAAAAAAAACTCCGGTCAAGTATCACAGAAAACAGGACAGAAGTTCTTATCTTGGGAATAAGTTTTAACAAAAATTAGAGAACAGTTCGAATGATTTTCACGGTCAGTAAGATTTCGGCAAGAAAAGAGTTTCTATCACAAATGCTGTTTCTCCAGTGTGTATCATTTGTTGTAGGATTCTCAGTTGTCACAATGAATATTATTATTCTTTGTCAATTTAAATAAATGATAGGGTTTCTTTTTCTTTTATATAAAAATTACAGTACCTGTCAAACAGTTTATTAACTATCAGACACAAGTTACGAATCACTTATATTTTTTTTCCACTTTCAATCACCATATTCCTTTCAGTGACATAACTACTCATATTAAATGTGATAAAATTTAGACTTGATAAATTTAAAACAATAATATAGATAATATTTTCTATTTAAACAGTTTCATATATTTTATATCTGATATTCTTTTTCTTAAATATAGCATTTTTAATTGAAAATATTACTTTTCTGGATGAACACATTACATACAGCATTATTATTTGAAAAGAAATGACTCACTCATTTGACACTGAAAAAAAGAAAAAGTCTAAAAGGGCAATACAAACAGTAATCACTTTAGCTAATCACAGATCTTTAAGTAATCGAACAAATGTATCACACATTGCAGGTTATATTTGAAATTTTACTACAAGTTTTCTTCTCAAGTGTTAGCACGCACATACTGAAGTTTTTACCCCGCGGAAAGGTTTGAAAAAATCACAGATAGCTTGGTGCTCCAGTATTGTAGTGTGACTCTATTGGCAGGTTTTGGCTCACACCGGATGCTTACAGAGAGAGGAACTCTTCAAATACCAAGCGGAGCGTTACATTGAAAACGGATGCATATTATTCTACACTTTTCAAATGCAAGATCTAGTCTATTGACCTTTTATAATACTTATTCTTTTTTTTTACCCTGTACGCGTTTTCCCTGGGATGCGAGATACGCTTGTTTATAATTAAACTCTGTCAGCAGAATATTCCAAAACAAAGAGTCGCTTCCTTTTTTCCCGCGCTCCGTTAATTACTATTTTCAACCGTTAGTGAATTCTTTTATGTAACGTATTTAGAAATAAACAAACTCCTCGTCAACTAAGCCTACTTTTGAAATTCATCAACAGAAAATTTTCAAAAATTTTTCTTTCTCCAGTGCTATGATTTGTCATCTAAAAGTGAAGACAGTTATTCTAGGCATATTTTTTTATTATTATGAAAATTATAAGAATCTTCTCTTTAAGAGGAAATTTCGAACTTGAAATTTCTCTCGTTCATTATTCCGATCTTCTTTTGTTCGAAAAAAATACTAGAGAACATGCTCTTTGGATGCAATTTTTAAACACTGTTTGATTGCAATATTTTCGAACTATTTTAAAAGTAAATTGTAATTAAAACTTACGACATTGTTCCACAGCTTTTATAGTAAACCACACTGGCGTGGGTGTACGGAAAATGTCGCAAGGCTAGGCATAAATTATCGCCGCAGTATCAGAGAATTCGCCTCTACCCATATGTTCCAATACAGCTGATAAATTTTATGCATTCATTTCGAGCACAGGATATTTTTCCCCTAATTAACAAATTTTAGAAATTGAATAATGATCAACGGTTTTTTTTTTTTTTAAAGAAAATCAAATTTAGGCTTTTATTTTCGGGGGAGAAATTCAGATTTTCCCGTATTTGTGCCGGAGTCAGGCCGTTGCTGGATATTTCCAGATGATGGTCCGGACGAAGGGAAAACATGGATTTGATCGTTCCAGACATAGCTGGCTGCCTGCTCCTGAAAGGTTGCTATCTGTACGAGCGCCAATTGCGTCGCCAAGAAAGTTGCCTCGTGTGGTGAGCATTTGATTTTTCCCTCCGCTTTGCTTTTCAACTTGGGATGAGCACTGTAATTATATCCGCATACTCGATGCATTTAGTGGTGTTTCCATCAATAAGTACTCCCAAAATTTCTCCCTCGATATTGCTTTTTTATGGGATATTTTCCACTTTGATATTAAGTTAACCGAATTATTTTGTCAAACTGACCAAATTTTCTCTTTGAAAAATAATCAATGAACATATGTATGATTTTTTTTTTCATTATCAATATTTTAATCTTACTTAATTTAAATACATTTTAAAACGTTTTTATTAACTCACCCTTGTGTCTGTTTGTCGGGACAAATTTTGAAATCGATTTTAACCTCTTGCCGGTTCAATTTTTTTCGAGTTGGGGGTCAAAAAATGTCCATTTTTTATGCATATTTTGATAAATATACATTTTTGAAACATAGTAACACTATTCTCATGTAATATTTCCTAAATCGTGTATATACCTACCATGTAATGGGCAGAGAAGTAAATAAAAGTGTTTGAAAGCAAAACAAAATAATTTGGGAAAGATTACGTGAAAAAGAAAAAATTCCTACTGTCCGAACTACACTTGGGATAATCCAGAATGGAACGTTTTACCTGCCCGAGCTGAGTTCGGGCAAATCCGGTAAGGGGTTAAACTAACCTCCCATCGAGCTAGAGACTTAAAATTTTAAACATAGCTCGGATCTGCATGAAAATGCAACGATACTAGTTTTCTTGTTTAAGAGTTAAACAGCAATATAAATATATATTTTATACAAAAGATTTTATTTAAAAAATATACATGTATATGTATATATAACTATAAAAACAAAAAGAATTTGAAAAATTGTTGATTACTTGGTACATTTTCTTTTCGGAGTGGGTTTTTTTTTTTTCTGATCCAGATATAAGCCATACTCAGTGCATTGTTACAAATATATTATCGAGTAGTATACGTACTAATAACATAATTAATTACGTATAGATTATATTATTATTTTGATTCATTTTTTATTACTATTGCTATTAGTTTTATTATTAATTTTAAAAAAATATTTTCATATACTGAAAACTATTTTTTTATTAATTTTTCTAGATTAATTTATAGTTCTTTTAGTACTCATTAGCTATTTAATCCTTTTTGTTTTGCTCATTGGTTAGCTATACTTGTTTCTTTAGTATTTTACAATTCCTCCCTCCCCAGCCCCCCTATTAAAGTTTTTGTTTTAATTTCTCTCTTTTAAACTACAACTACATTGTTCAAGTTACAATATCATCTGGCTGTTTATTTCTCTCTTTTTTTACTCCTTGGTTCTTGCTGCCTTTTTGTCACTTAAATTTCTATGCTGGCATCACCTTTTTTGATTTTTTGCATTGGCATCATCTGTAAGCTTTTTACTTCATATTTGGTTCTTTACCACGTTTGTTTCTTCTACATTAGCTATGGTCGCGCCCCTAGGTTGATTTTAATGACTGTTTTTGTTGCTGATTTTAATGACTGTTTTTGTTGCTGTTAATGACTGTTTAATGACTGTTGCAACCTACAGAAACCTAGGTTTTTTTGCTTTTTCATTTAACTAGATTAATTTAAATGGTGACGCCTGATGATTAGAACTTGATTAATCTAGTTTTCTTTTCACCTCCACTTTTTGGGGGTTCTTGCAGTTAGGCTTAAGACCACGAGATCTCACTTGGTAAATAATTCCAACTTTTTTACCTCTTGTAGCTCTGTTTTCTATTGCTACATAGGTTTGTGTACAGAATATAAGGCCTAAGGATAGGCCAATTGCGAAGAATCTTGTGCAACAATCTGACACAGTCTTTACATCACAACGTGTTGGCGTTACGTTTACCCACACTTTGCACTATAATATTGGTATATTTTTTTACTGTGTCATGCTATACGCAAAATAAGAAAATGACTTTTTTTTAAAGATCGATGTAACCAATTTAGCTAAATATTTGATTTTAAAGTTCGAGTCAAATCTAGGAAAAATTTTTTTGTTCTTTTATATTTTTAATTTAAAACAAAATTATTTTATTAAATTACCATAGCATATTTTCTATAAAAATAACAGCAGCTATCCTTGTTTGTTTAGTTTAACGAACTGATTTTACGAGTTTGTAATGAACATGTACACTTAGCAGTAAATACGATAAAGTTTTCTTTCCGGTGTATTTTCAGACTTAAAAAACAAATACATTTTTATAATTAAAAGAAAAAAAGACACATTCTATTTATTAAAAGAGAGGGTAATCAACTTCCCCCCCCCTCCTGAGCACATTTAAATCCACTCACTATTAAACCCTTTCTTGACCTGTTCTCTCTTATTATTGAAAAGACACATCGGAGAAGACTCTGCTGGAACCGGGCCATTGATCAAAGAACAGTCTTCCCCCTTGCATCGTTTGAAGGATGAAAGCGAACTGGTTTTAAACATAAAAAACATTAAAAAATTTGTTAAATAACACACATAAACATAATTTTAAAATGTACTGGAAGAAAAAAGAATGACCCATATCTGATAAAATGCTTCTTCGTAACAGGCTCGGATTAAGACCACTAGGGGTCCTGAAGCTAGAGAAATCGGGGATGGGGGGCTATTTAAAAAATAATTTTTGTAGTTGCTGCAAATCAAAGGGAAGTTATTAAGTACTATGACTAAGGCTTTTAGAGGAATTTTTTGCATTATGTTACAAAAAAGTAATTTATATTTAAACTTACAATATTCAGTAACTTTCTTATTTACTTAGGAATGTAGCATAAAAATAGAGTATATCATTTTAAAAAAAAAAGTTATAAAAAATAGGTTTTTCAGTAATTTTTTACAAAGTCTTTGGGGTCCCCTTGGTAGAGGGAAGCTAGAGCTATCGATCACACCGTTCCATTCTCAATGCAGCTCTCGTAATACTGAGAGCTTCGCACTTGACAAGCATCTGTGCTGCAGAATAAAGAAAAGCACAACTGCTGACTTAGTAATCGCCATTTAATGTCTGGTGAGCAGCAGCAAGATGAATCCACCCACTTGAGGAAGCATAGAAAAAAATTCCGTTTCCGTTAGAGATGAGAAACGGACGAGAGAAAGTCTTGTGATTGTTGTGAGAGACGAGGCAGGCCTTTTTCCGTCTATTTATACGGATTTTGCGAGACGAAACAGGACTGTTTCCCTTTACTACATAGAGATTTTGCGAGACAGGCCTATTTCTCTTTACTACATAGGATTTTAAGAGATGAAACAGGACTATTTCCCTTTATTACATAGGGATTTTTAAAAGATGAGAAAGACTATTTCCATTTACTGCATAGGAATTTTGCGAGACGAAACAGGTCTATTTCTCTTTACTACATAGGGTTTTAAGAGACGAGACAGGACTATTTACCTTTACTTATTGGGATTTTGAGAGACGAGACAGTATTATTTCACTTTACTACACAGGGATTTTGCGAGACGACACAGGCCTATTTCCTTTTACTACATAGGGATTTTGCGCCCGTTTGTGATTTGTTACAAAAATCTCTCTCAGTAGACACAACGATTAAAAGAAAGGTTGATTTTTATTTATATATATATATATAACTAAAATACGCAAAATGATGCAATCATCCTCACACGAATACTGAGTAACTGCCAAAAGTATTTCTTACTCTGTAAGTATCTGTGGAAAAGGTAAAAAATGTGAAGTTGTTTTCGCTTCACAAGTTCAAGCTGTTACGTAGGGAGTAGCGGGGTGCGGTATATTCCCTAATAGCACAGATGGTCACAAAAGTTCTGTCACTGTGACGTCACAAAGGGTCACAATTGTCACAGGACTGTCACATACTAGTCACATTGTGACTTGTGAGTGATGTGACTCTACTGTATGGTCACTGTGAAGTTTATTTGTGACCAGTCACCAGGTGACGTCGCCGTGAAGTCACCATGTGACTAGTATGTGATCGGTCGCTAAGTGATTACACTGTGAAGTCACCATGTGACTTGTACGTGATCGGTCGCTCAGTGACTCCACTGTGAAGTCACCATGTGACTAGTATGTGATCGGTCGCTCAGTGACTCCACTGTGAAGTCACTGTGTGATTATTTTGTGACTACTGATTTTTTTGGACTTCAAAATGACGTCACACTGGCCGCTTTTGCGACTTTGGAAACAGACTCATTTTTTCTAATATTTTGTGGCAATTTCCTTCGTGAAACATTTAATAAATAAATCCGAAAATAGTAATTCAATAAAATCTCGCAGTTATGTAGTAATGGAATTTAGTTTAATTTATTAATTTTTAAATTATTTCGTTTAAACAAGACAATATTATTTATAAAAAAATATTATTCTTAAAAATATTAGAGTCGCGAGTTCTAATCACAATGGGGAAAACTAAGTATCTGTGAGTAAAATTAACAATTTCTTTAATCTGTTTCGATAGCGTATGTAGGTTTAAATTTCGGATTAAGGGGGGGATTATCCGATATTTTCAACCTTATTGTTACTAGAGTAAATACAAATGTCTCAAAATTGCTGTTTTTTAATAATTTCTTTAAGTTTTCGGATGCCCCCTTTAAATACGTCCCTGGTATGTTTGAAAGTTCCACTAGGAAAATTTTGAGGTAAAGCTATGGGTCTAAGTCAAAAATACTTTATTTATTTTATCTAATCATGTTTTTCCAATTAATTTTATTTATTTTTATATGAAATCCCTTTTAGGCAAAATATAGCAAAAATATAAATCTTGTCCCCCATACCTTAATATATATCAAACCCCACATGTCGCACATTACAAATTTATTTCATAACCGAATAAAAATTTTCAATAAATCATTAGTTTTTTCGGATGAATACTTAAATAAAACAGCACATTATCTCCTGAAAATAATTTATGTGGGAAAAGAAAGATTTCCAAGATTTTTAATTTATATTTATTAATTATGGTATTTTCCCTCCATTTATAAAATAGTCCAGAAAAATTTTAAATTTCCAAAAAAGCCATGCCAGAACTAGCTTTTGGAGCAATCAGTTTACTTTTAAAGGATCCTTTGCAAGGTAATCACAGCGTTGAGGTAAGATGCTGACCTACGAACCATTGGCTCGAGGGTTCGGTACTGGACCTGACCTTTTTCCTGCCTGAGAGTTTGGTGCTGCCATCTAGTGCATGTTCTCGGTAACTCTTTTTCTCCGAATTTTTTCGCTGTAGCAAAACTGTCCCAAAGTGACTTCTCTGAAGGGCGACAGGACATAGCGACTCTGGCGTGACTTTGCTGTGGAATCGCGGCGACTGTTTGTAACTCTATTGTGACAGTATTGTGTGGTCGCATTTCAGTCATAGGGGACTGTTGTGCTATTAGGGTTGTTACTGGTATAAAAAATTTAATGTAAAAACAACTTATCTAGCAGGCTTGTCGACTTCTCTGGAGGAATGATGAATGAACATATAGCACAGAAAAATGTAACAAATGAACCTAAGATGTGAAAAATTTACTGCCTTGCATGCGTAATATTTTGTATCTTAGCACTGCACCAGTGTTTAGGAAAGTTCAATAAATCTGGATCTTTCATGATAGCTGGTGAGACGTTTTACGCCGGGGCCCAGTGCTAGCGAAGTAGTACTATGGAATCGGGTCATATTTAACCGTAAACCTTACTAGATTAGCTGCCGCTCCTTCGAACCTGGGGTCCTGCCACGATGCTATCGGAAAGCATTCAGTATCAAATAAATCAACTTTTTCCCACTCATGGCATTACATTCTGAAAGAGCGTATCTGTGTGCTATCACGAAGCTATCGGAATCGTTCCGATATCAGAATCACTCTCGGAAATTAAATTTCACTGCTTCTCCCGACAGGGTGAACTCGCGTGAGAAGCTTTTTCCGATAAGTCGCGATACAAAACAGCGTATGGGTTTTATTTTACGTATTATGGAGTGTTAAGCATTGTCACAAAAGGCCCTCTTTCCCTTGCAGACAGAGAGAATCACAAAAGTTCAGCAACTGTCAAAAGACACACTTCTTCTTTGATAGATGTTTCTAACACCTCAAACATCCATGCTCTCGGAAGAGAAAAGTGTGATGAGCAATGTATTTTGATTGGTTGATCGCTTCCACTTCCGACGCTCTCGTAAGAGGTATCAAAATGCTCACTTCCCATAGACGCAACTAATGGTGCTAGTCGCGCCATGAGGGTTGCAGTTATTTATTCGAAGAATTCTGGCATCCGCCGATAGCATCGTGGTAGGGATCATGAACCTGTTATTACTAGTTTAACACCCCATTCGTTGCTACCGTTTTAAAAACGAAGCGTTGGTTATTTCCTTCAGTGCCCAGCGTCGCATCAGGACTATCGGCAGGAGTCGCGCTGTCGATCGCCAACGCCGCGAATTGCGAAAATAAAATTAGTTTGGCGAAAGAAAATACATTTTGGCGAAAATATTGACAATTGCTTTGCTTAATGATGTACGGAAAAATCTAATTTGGCGAAATGTTAAAAAGAGCCAGCGCAACCCCTGGCATCGGTCTTTGAATTCTCGCTCGGAACATGCTTTGCACAAGGCAGTTCTGGGAAGCAACGCTTATTCGATGAGAATATTCGCCGTCTCATTTATGGTACGGAGCGAGCGAACAACTTAAACCTGGATTCTCTCCCTTTGAAAATTTCAAGACTATGTTAATGAGAATGCAATTAGCTCCAACAATGTGAAAAATAATTAATTTAGATAAAAGCATCTGAGATTGAAAGTAAATCAGCTCTAAACGCTATTTTCAAACTTTAAATTTTTAAAAAAATTTATAATGTACGTGCGCTTAAGTTACCAAAAAAATGTAGGAGTATTGCATTGAAAATTAGAGGTAAATGAACGGAATTTTTCGACTTAGGATTAAAACCAGATTAAAAGCAAAATCAGGTTTCTCTTTAAATACTCTGTTTTTATATCAGTGGGAAGAAAGCAATTTTAATTAGCACAGTTAAATAAATAATTACTTTAAATTCGCAAAGAATAGATGCGATAGTAATAAATGTCTGGCCTTAAGTAAGATTTTTCCTAATAACACAAATGAAAGTAATTAGAAAAGGGAAACTCACCAAGCAATGCATTTTTCGAAAAAGGAGAAAACAAATGCTGAAGCTTTTAAAAAGTCACTTTTTCCTCCCTAGTTTGGGATATTTTAATTTCATTTGGATTGCTTTCCGAAAACTCTGAATAGATTGATGCATTGGCAGCAAATGTTGTCACTGTGCCAAATGGAACGTTGAAGAAAAAAAAAAGGGAATGAATTTTCTAAAGTTGAAAAATAGTTTAATCGAAAAAAGTTCCTGCATTTTTACTATTATAGATTAATGTTGGTTAATAATGACATAATTAAATATTAATATTAATAGTATAAAAGTTGTTCCGATTTTTTAAACCTATAGTATTGAATGTAGTTTTAATAAGTTACACACACACACACTTTTCATTAACTCAAAGAATAAACAAGACATATAATGTTACCACCATCTTCTTATATCTTTTTCCAAGCAATTCAAAAGCGGCGTAAAATAGCATTTCAATTGTTTAACTCTGGTTAAATAGTATCCTTATTCTGTAGTTCTAAAATATATGTTTCAACTTTCTTTCAGCAAGATTATAAAATGCTAATAGTAACAACAACAAAATTGAAAAGTCTATAAGAAAGTTTAGAAGAAAGCTGTTAGACACACATATTTGCATGGTTTAATAGTGTACATTTTATGAATTAATAATTTATTGTTTCGTTCTTTAATGTGAAGAAATTCATCTTCAAAGCTTCAGATCCAACCCAGTTGAAAAGTAATTTACCATACTTGAATCAATAGGAGCTGAGGTTTTTTTCCCTTGTTTTTTCAAAAAAGTATAAGTTTTCAAAAATATGGGTGATTTCCTAAACGTGAACATCATCATAAATTAAATATCGTTTAAATTTCCGTTTGACTGTATTTGATTACTGGAAAAAAAATAACACAACAAAACAGAATTTATTATAACTTGGGAACTATTTTAAAGATTCTCTGTAAAAATTCATGCATCAGCTTTTTGATATGATTTTAGCTTATTTTATTTGTGCATATTAAATATGTACTGAAGCTATTCCTGAAAAAAAAAAAAAAAACTAACCTAAGCATGTAATCGTGTTAATCTCTAGAATCAGCCGTTAGCGATGAGCAAATCTAAACCTAAAAACCTATTGAAATGTTAAGAGTTAAACAACTATTGAGCCTGTACTTGTTTAACCTGTTCCCTCTCATCTGTAAAAAGACGCAACGGAGATGACTCTCAGAGACCCAGCGTTTGCGAAAGCAGCACACCATTCAGAGACCTATATGACGGGAAGCAAGAGAGTCTTCTATTAAGTCTTTTCAATGTTGAGAGTAAAATATGGGTTATAGATTTAAAAATGAGCGGGTCGAAGGAATAACTGCCCTTTCTGATACAACACTTCGTCATACTTATTGCCTTATTCCTCGTAACTTTTTGACACAGCTGACAACATTTGAACTGACAACATTTTTGACACAGTCGGCTGTACGCGCAACCAGCTGTGTCAAAAAGGGTCTCTAGATCTGTGGCACGCGATTCAGTCGACCACCATTTTGCTGGTAGTTAAATCGAGCTATGACAAAGGCTGCCCCTTTTTCAGCATTGCGCTTTCTATCCAGTTGTTCTTCTGTTTCAATGTATTTCCATCGTATTCTCCAGTTTTCAGAAGATGCCAATGCTGTTGAAAATAATCCTGACAACTTTACAAACAATCGACAATTTTTTCGGGAAATTATGTGCTAAAAAGTAAAGGATTCTCGTGTAACTACGTCACCCTCGAGTATTCTTATAGAAATCAAATTTATTCTTCGTGACTGACACCAGCCAAAACGTCAGAGTTTTGTGTCCTCACGGCGAGGACACCAAGGCTATGTTGATTCTGTAACTAAATTTCTCCAGCCAACCTTTTCTTACACAAAAGCCTTCATTTCCTACAGCTTCTGCACCGTACATGGCCTTCTCTTTCAACAAAGTTTCACTCAACGGGGATATGTTTTGACACTCGAGTAGCTATAGTTGCAGTACAGCTTACTTCACTGCAGTACAACAGAGATAAATCATGCCAAGCGCGTGATTATAAAATTATCTGGCGCAATTATAATATGGCGTGATTATAATCTGGCGCAATCTTATTAGCTCTTTCGCTTAACGCAAAAAATAATATGTTCGATCCATCGCTGCGCTTTCCCGTTTTGTGTCCATGGTTGCTTCCCGGAGTGGGTCTTTGAACGTTCTGCTGTGGTTCAGCGTTTGCAGGCTGGTACGTGCAATAAAAAACTAAATTCTTTCTGCCTTTCATTATTTCCCTTTGCACTTTATCAATAAGAATTATTTTGCTTAACCCTATGATAGAGACATTAAGGCTATGAAAGCATCATTTAATGCACCTCAAAAATGTCATCTATTAATTTTGTTTTGTTGGAAGATAGTGAATACCTCTAAAATACATTTTAAAAGGTAATTGGCCACAGAAAGTAAATTATTTTGGGTATCCATGTAAAATAAAAATGCTAGTCATGTTATGTACATCATTTTTAATACGATAATGGTCCATATCTATAGCAATATATATATATATATATATATATAATGAAATCCGCCTCTCTCTTGGTTATGATTTCGCCTCACTCCGAAATAATTGCAATCGAAACTGTTTTTACGTGATTCAGCCCTTCATTTTTTCATATTTTATTGGAGAAAGACCGGCAACCAATCGACGCACTAGCTGCGTTTTGTGTGTCTTTTATTTGGACAGTTATTATAGCGAAAGTCCTCGCAATCTTCTCGCTCCTGACTTACATAACCCCTGGTTCCTCAACTTGTCGCTAGGGCTCAAGAGGAGAGTCAAGTCAGATAATTGGTTCTTCATCATGATGTCATTTACTTACTTAGCCCAAGAATTTTAGGTTGTGCAACCACAAACCCTAAACGCCTGTTATTCCGTCAGCTGAATTTGCACTTTTGAGTTGCAACTGCTCTGAAAAATTGTCCCTGAAAGTACTATTTATCTAGCCGAGAAACAAACTTTACAGTGAAAGTACTCTGTTTCACAAAGATGGTTTTTCAGATGGCTTTAAATTAAATTAGGTTAAATTGTAAAAGGCCATTTTATTATTACATATATATATATATATATATATGTGTGTGTGTGTGTGTGTGTGTGTGTGTATGTGTTAGTTGTTGAAATCGATCCATATCCACGGTAGGTAGAACACGACGGACAAACAAATCGAAATCATAAGCTTTGTTTAACATTTTTCAACTTCGTTGAAAAATGTTAAAAATGGTCTTTCAGGGAGGGGGGGGAAAGACTGGTCCCTTAATGGAGAGAAAATTGAAATTTTAGACAAAAATTATAGACCAGAGGCGGTCCCTTTAAAGAGGCGATCTTTCGGGGGGATTTCACAGTACTCAGTTTCTGCAAGAGCCCGCTAGACTATTTCTGTTTACGAAGATCATTTTTCCCACCGGATACCATTTGTCTATTTCTATGACAACTTAATCAACAACTGCAAGAGCTTGAAAATAAATACGCTTCGAGACTTTGAAATTCTAAAAGAATCGAGAAAATTCAAAATTGCTCATTCCATGATATCCAGTCGTCGTTTCCTGTTAGTTTGCGTATAATCAATCAAAATCGATTATTTTATCCTTAAAAGTTTCGAAACTGACATCAAAATTCGCTTTAAGAAAATGTTTTTTTTTTCCCCTCCCCTTATTTGCATTCCTTTTGTAAACTGACAGCTCTCTATGATTAATGCCGTTTATGTTATAGTAGGAAAGGCTGAATTTGCTGATATCTAATAAGTCGTGCAAAAATTTTAATATAAGCGTGTAGAAGTGCGCGAATGAACTTTTAAATAATCATAAACTAGAAGATGTTTTTATTTTTATTTTAATACATGTGCACATAATAAGATTCTGACTTACTTAAACCGCCGACGTTTATAAGCATTGCAAGAATTTTTAAGACGTATTTTGAATTATTAGCAAGAAAGATAAATCATAGCGCGAACACATCCATTATAAAACATTTTTCAACACAACAGTCCTTTCCCCTCCCGCCAAATTTGGTGACGTATACCGTCGTCAAACTTGCTAAGACATTGGCGAACTTTAAAAAAGCTGTATCTTACGATTAATGAAATTTTGAGAGACCCTGTAAAAGAATTTTAAATATTATTTCCGCCCTTTAAATGAAAAGTAAGCTTTTATATACTTGTTGTAGCTCTTGAAATTGAGGAATGTCTCTAAAGTGACATATACAGCATAGTGTATTGGAATTCTTTCGAGGACTCCTGAAGAAAAAGTATAAATGCTACACACACTGGTTGCGATGGAGAGCCATCTGTTGCAATCTTTAGTAACATATACACCGTGGTTATAATTAAACTTCCCCTATAAACAGCATTTTGCAACTGAAACGGGCGAGTCGATTGCCACCGATTTGGCGTAGGGACTAAACGCGAGACGATTTTTTCAAGGAAGATTTTTTTTTATAAGTTCGGTTCAAAAAATGTCCACTAGGCGGCGCTTTGACTATTCATACTTTGAGTGACTTTGAGTGAATTCAGCTCCAAAAGTAACCCAAATTAGTTAATAAATGCCAGAAAACTATTGAATAAATGTTGAAATTGTTTGTACCTTTCGAATTGCAGATTTCCAATGTCAAATTTAATGTTTTTTCATACAAAGCGTCACTTGGACATTTTTTAAACTTTTTTTTCTCTCTCCGAAGCTCCTTGAGTACATCCTATGGATAGTCTATGTGACATGTACCAAATTTGGTTACAATCCGTTCATCCGTTTTCATGTTAGAAACCTGCCCATATGGGAAGTTGGTATAACTACTCTGTATGCTAATTTTGCTTTTCTTAAAACAGTGGAATATCTCTAAAATGCCTTAGAAGCAAAGCCTGTCCCTAGGCCGTTGCAGTGGACAGGAATATCATATATAAATTTTGCATTCATCGATACATATTTACTGGAGTTAGACAGACAGATAAACCAAAATCATAAACACTTTCAGCTCTGTTGGAAAGTGTGTTAAAAATGGTTGCAAGCGAACAACACTAAGCCACAGCAGAACATTTTAAGACCCAAGCACAGGGGTCATTTCCTGCAATCTAGCAACGAAAAATTATTCTCTCTCAAAAATTTATCATTTGAAACTTTGAAAAAGTACTCGGATATTTATTTTCAAGGCTCAAATTTTAATTTACATTTGCAATTTAAGAATTGTACAATCTAAAACAGGTTAATATTAGTATCGAGGAAAATTTTTCGCTACTAAGTTTCATTAATTTTTTACAAAATACTCGAAGTCTAAATAACCATAATCCTATCATATTATCAGAAACAAGTAGAAATGTCGTAAGAATTTTATTTTGCATGGCAAATGGCTTGGCTTTCTAGAAAGTATTATAAATTACTATCACATTTCAAAGTTCTTCCGCCTTGTCTCGTCTTTACATTCGTCCTAAGACTTCTTTGGTTGCCCACTGTCTGGAGTTTAAGAAAACGATCTCTTCCAAAGTAAAATACGGTTATTAACCAATTTTCTTTCTTAGATCGAAAGAAGTTTGCAGATCTTTACTCCTGAACGGATAATTAAGTATTTTAGAACACGCTTTTTATTTTTTCAAATTTAATTTTTTTTTTACTGTAGTCCCTATAATTATTTTTTAAATCAAAATCTTTCATAAGCGCGTTTTTACTTGGTGAATAATGGAAAAAATATACCGGGTGTCCAGAAAAGGACTCCCTGATTTCAAAATTAAATATCTCGAAAACAAAGATCGATAGAGGAATGCAGTAAACGGTATGTTTATTGTGAAAGCTGTAAGAATTTTATACAGCAGTTTGAAATAATAGTTACAAAAGCTGCTAACAGATGGCGCTGTATGCTGTACGGCTCATTATCAGCATACATAAATGAAATAATCGTATGAAAACATTCTTTGCAAAAAATCACATCACAATGTTTTCAAAATGTTCACCATTGGCACTACAGAGGTGGCGCAAACGAAGAACGAAATTTGCCATCACATTTCGTAGTGTCTCAACAGAAATGGATTCACATGCCACACAGATCGCCGATTCAAGCTCGTCCAGCGTGGCGGTATGCTTCGGATAGACAATGTCTTTCAATGTGCCCCACAAAAAATAGTCACAGGGAGTCAAATCCGGCGAATATGGAGACCAATCCATGCCTGCACCAGTAAATTTGGGATATTCTAAAGCAATGACTCGATTCCCGAAGTATTCATCAAGAAAGCGAAACACTTGTTCGGTACGATGTGGTCGGGCTCCATCTTGCATAAACCATTCAGTACGTGTTCGATCCTCTAACACTTGCTGTGTGGCGACAATTTGTTCCAAAATTGCAACGTAACGTTCACTAGTGACCGTTTCTCGAATGAAAAAAGGGCCAATAATGCCTCTGCTGCATACTGCAGCCCACACAGTAACTTTAGGAGAATACAGGGGTTTCGCTTCACACCAATATGGATTTTCGGAACCCCAAAATCGCCAGTTCCGTTTAATCACGAATCCATTCAGGTGGAAGTGTGCTTCATCTGTAAACCAGATGCAGCCAACATCAAATCCTTCACTATCAATCATTGTGAGCATCTGATTAGCAAAGTCAACGCTTTGTTGCACAGCTCGTACGGGTATGGCCTGGTGAGTTTGAATTTTGAAGGAAACATGTGAAGGCTCTTTCTCAGTATTTTATGCGTGCTGGAACGCTTCAAACCAGTCTCAGATGCAATTCTACGGACGGATGACGTTGGATTTTGCTGAATAATTCCAGAAACTGTGGCGACATTTGCAGGCGTAACTGCAGTTTGCTTGCGGCCAACATTCCCCACTAGATCATCAGTTACGCTGCCTGTTCGTTGAAATTTGGCGAAGCGCGTACGAATGGTTTTCGCATCGGGTCCTTTTGGAACATTAAATCGTGCTTGAAAACTGTGCCTTGTTGCCATAGGACTCTCTTTTAACCTGTGGTACTCTAGCACCAGAAAAACGCGTTGTTCAATGGAGTAAATGGTTTTAATCTCTTCCTTCGGTACGCTAACCTCCTTTCACGCTTCAATAGTGGAACTGATCGCTCTGGGCTTCGGATCACTATTTATACTAGGCATTACGTATGGCGATTACAGCTCCATCTGTTAGCAGCTTTTGTAACTATTATTTCAAACTGCTGTATAAAATTCTTACAGCTTTCACAATAAACATACCGTTTACTGCATTCCTCTATCGATCTTTGTTTTCGAGATATTTAATTTTGAAATCAGGGAGTCCTTTTCTGGACACCCGGTATATATACTTCTTTTGCGGCATGTATGACATGCCGTCTTCTGTGCTAGAATGAGAATAATAAAATTTGCTCTATTTATATAGAAAAGGTAGCGATTAAAGATAATGTTTACGAGGGCCAATAAGAAAGCAGGCATCCAGAAGAAGATTTTTTTTTTTTTTAAAGAATCAGTGGGGTAGCAGGAAATTAAGGAAAATTGAGAACAGAGATAATAACAATATTCAAAAGCGGGGTAACGGCGAAATCAGCATTAATAAGACTATTTATGTTTTTTGTGGATATTGAAAGCTTCAAGAAAATCTAATTCACTGAGGAAATGAAGTTTAGCAAATGAATTGAGCTGAATTAGAATGGAAAATTGCTATCCCAACAATGTTTAGCGATAGCTGCCATCGCTAAATACTGTTGGGATGCCAAACTGTTGCCCACGGACGGCTTCAATCTGAAATTTCGGAGGCGGCCGTTGGATATTTTAGATAGGTCTATGAATTTTCGAAACGCAAGTTGAACATGGAAATCGTGAAGCATACAAATCTTCCAGGCAAAAGTTTGGGGGATTGGGGGGGGGGGGGTTAAGGCCCACACACTGGAACAACATGTTGCCATTGTTGGGATGGATTACGTAAAGTGCAAATAGCTGCACATTGTCCAGGCCCCGCCTTTACCCTTTGCATTTTACAGCTGTTTGGCATTTATATGTTTTGTCTATTGTCACTGTATATTACTTTTAGCTAATTATCAACTTGGAATTCGCACGCCGAAAAAAGTGACTTTCTGGTCCCAGATTGCCAAAAATAACCGTAGTGCCATGCCAGGAAGCAACGATGTACACCGTAAAGAAATCGCTGCCACTGCGTTATGAGGCTTTGAAGGGAAAATTTGCGATTCTAATTCGTTTAAAATAGTTTTTCCAGATTACTCAGTTAAATTTTTTTCCACAAATAAAATGATTTCCTCTCCATGAAGCATTGATATGAGAGGGGCTGTTCCCACAAAACGAAATCGTTCGAATGGAAAAGTTTCCGCACGTTTCTAGAAGAGCATGAAGTCCGATTTCTGTATATAATAAAAATTAATGAAGTTACTTATTTTAAGTGGACGTAGATTAAATATACTGAGTGTAGACATATTTTAGTGAAATGTTTTCTAGCATCCGCCGTAATTGCCTCCAACTGATCTTTGTCTCTAAATCTAAGTTTTATTTAGTTTGCCCTGTTAGAAGAGACATAATTGTCGCTCTGCTTTCAACGAAACATACTTCACTCATTTATATTACTTTCGTTTTATTTGAAATAGAGGAATGTCCCCGAAACGGGTGTCCCAAATTAAACGACCTTATTTTAGAATTGTCTACACATGAAACTATTGTTCCGAAAGTTATGAAATTTTGTGTAGGACCTAATGAAAGTATGGGAATTTGTTTGAGCGAATAATAAAAATTTAGTTCAAATAATCGCCACCAGAGGGCGTTTTTTAAGGAATTACACACTTACGACTGGTAAATTATTTAGATTTCACCACCTTTTTATATAGCCTTTGGAACTTGTTTTGTTGTAATAATATTCGTAAACTATCATAAACGTGTGCTAAATGTGTAATTTATTTAAAAAACACTTCCTGGTAGAGAACATTTGAACTATTTTTTTTTTTTTTTATCTCCCGTACCTTCATTATGTTCTACACAAAATTTCACAACTTTCTCAACAATGGTTTCGTCAATAAACAACTTTGAAATAAGATCATTTAATTTCGGACACCCTGTATTTTAAAAAAGGTCTGGACATACATAGACCATAATGTATAGAAATAATTTTGTGCCACCCTGTTAAAAAAAAAAAAAAAAAAAAAAAACTTAGTCTATTCTATTGAAACTACCGCAGGATACATTAACTTATCGTTCAGTTTTAATATTTCATGATTGGTCAGCCTCACCATGGCACAGTGGTTATATCACTGAAAATGGTAGACGGCCGAAGTGTGAAGGTCCCGGGTTCGGGTCCCATCGCACGGTCGTCGATCTAACAGTCTAGAGTTTTGGTAGGTTTTCTCCAGATATAACGTGAATACGCGTTAGAACCCCTTAGAAAGTCCTCCTACCTCTTAGGCAGATACCCCTCGCGTAAGTTTGCCTTAATCACACACAAAATCATGATTGGTCAGTATTTTGCAAAACATTTGCTCTTTCTATGTTAAAACAAAACTATCTTTCCGCCGAGAAAACTGTGATAAGTCGCCAGATTCAGGGGACCCATTTTCTGGATGCATGTGCGCCGGATTGTGACGTCACATTGCCATGGTGATTTATCATGGCCACCATGCCGCAAAACTGAAACCTGTGATCAGCTGTGGAGAGTGAGAAAAGGATGAGTTTTCGGGATTCTATCGCACAGAAACATTGGGAGAAAAATCTAAATAGTTCAGATTTTTTTTTTCTTTCAAAAACCTATATGACAGATGATGTTACCTTTTTTGAAAAACAAAAATTTTAAATTTCAAATGGAATTTCTGAAAATGCAAAACGAAAAATCTGGGAGGAGGGTCCCCTCTAGGAGTATTAGAAAAAAAAAAAAAAGAAATGCTTTTAGATTTTAAATGTGCATTACTATATATTAAAAGTAGGGATGCACCGAATAAAGTTCTAACCGAACAACGAATATTTAGTAAAAATGTATTAACAATCAAGCAAAAAAGACCTTAAACTTATTAAAACTTCATTAATCTTTGATAACAACTATTACATTAATTTGTTTTTAAACAACACTTAATATTTCATATGGTGTAAAACTTCAGGAATTAAAATATTGCAAAATGTAACATACATCAAAGTGTTTCCCTTTTATATTATTAATCATATTTTTAAATATTTGTGAAATGATGGTTATTTTTAACCTCTAACATTTAATATGATTTTTTGTGGTAACTGTTTCGTATTTAAATGAGTTAGTAATAGCAAGGTTAATGTAATGTGTCATAAGATTTAAGAAAAATTGAAAAGCAACAAAATTTAAATTTAACATCTGTGTGTTTTCTCTAAAATTAAAATTACTTTCAATGTGATAGTAGAAAGTAACAGTTTGAATTAATGTTGTACCACAGTACTATATTACAACTTTCATTCATGGTATAATTTTTTTGTTTGATTGTTCTTTTGTTTACCAGTTGTTGAATATTCAAAATTTGTTTGCCATTTAGTTGCCGAGCATTAAAGTATTCTGCCAAACCGAATATTCAGTTTGTCTGCCAAATATCCAGTATACCGAATGCCAAACGAATATTCGGTGCATCCCTAATTAAAAGTGTACCGTAATACATGCGTTTGCCTATTTTAGCCATCCATTTTGAGCCGTGTAAATAAGAAAAAAGTAGAAGGAGCTTAATCAGGCTAACAGGGTGGATGATAAATTGACTTGAAATGTTATTTCATCGATCTTTAGTAGCGTATCCGTTGAAATATAGTTGAATAGTTGAAATTTATTAAAGTTTAAATTTTAGTTTTAATCATCAAATGCCCGACCAGTGGCCGAGCGCATAGCAATCTCAACTGGGAGGCGGAAGGTGCCTGGTTCAAAACCAGGTTGCGTCCGCTGACATAATCGTTCGAAGTTTTCCGTGGTTTTCTCCAAAAATTCGCGTAAATACGGGTTAGGATCCCTTAAAAAGTCCCCCACGGAGGGAAATCCCCCCCTTCGGCCAAATCCCACGACAGATAATTGCCCGTAACACCACATTCGTATTCAAATGGATATTACTTTTTAGAAGGAAATGTAACTTAAATTGCTCTAAGTACAATAAATTAATTTAAGAATTTCTGAAAACATTTTGACTGTATCAGTATATCCCCCCCCCCAACTACGTAATAAAATTCATGTCGTGCGCCGGACATCTTTCTAAGAAGCAAACTTATCAGATCATTTTTCAATGTTTCATATCTTCCGAATCCAATACTATCCTGAAAATGTGCTTATAATGGGTGATTATATTTTTCACCTAATAAAATATGTACACACAATTTGATTTATTTTTTTTTAATAAAGGCATGGTAACAGAAAGGATTTACTCCTCTGGCAGTTTAATTCGGCATAAATTTCATTATAATAAGATGCGAGAACAAAATGAACACATAGCATGACGAACTTATTAAAAAGAAGTTTTACTAAGGGGAGAAAAAATAGTTAAGCAATTAAGTTTTCTCCCACTGTGATATTTTATGACCCATAATTATGCAAGTTACGAGCTGAAGGTGAGCGTGGGAGGAAAATAACGGGTAATTTGATGAAAATGGGATCTTATTCACTCATTATCTTTCACCTTATAATTTTTATGTATGTTTTGTTTCTTACAGTCATTTGAAGAACAGCGTTCTTTCATTACTAAATTTTATTTTTACGGAACACCTCATTCAGGTCAAAATTAATTTTAAAAAAATCTCTGCATGCAACAAAATTATACAATGCAGCGAAACAAACCCTTTTCGACAGAGGAAGTACGATCGCATCAATTACAAGTCATTAAGAACCAATTAAAAATCACTTCTAAAAAATGTATTAGTCAAACTTTTTTTACAAGATATCGTTAAAAATTCATTCTATGTCAGTTGTATCCTTCTAGAAACAATAATAAATCACGTTGAATGCAACTATTGTGAAACACTTTTCATGAATCACGCTTTAGGAACGATGGGAAGCCAATAAGGTACTAAAGCATTTATTTTAACCGCCGCCATTAAAACCTAAATTTGTGATAGTTCTTTTTCTTGACCCTATAAAAGAGTTATAAGTAAGTTTCGCTAAGACTATTGTTTATAATCTTCTCATATGCAGTAATATTTGTTTTATTTGAAAGAGATGAAGATCTCCGAAATGCACTTCAAACAATGACTGCCCATAGGTCTAATGTATTGAAATATTTATGAGTCTCCCTGCTTAACAAAAAATGATGTACTGTACACACTTTTTTCAATAAAACAGAACGAGAAAAAAAGAAGTAAAAACTTCATTGACGCAAACGGATACCTATCAGCTAGTTGTGGTTTGTCTCTATAAACATTCTTACACAAAATCATTTATTTTGGATATCATCTTAAGCCTGAGCAAGAAGCTTAAATTTTGTAACAGCTGCTATAATTTGCGATTTTTCAGTCATATTTTTGAGCCGTTTGTATTTTTAAAAAAAGGGGGGGGAGGGGGAATAATATGTTAAAATAAACTTTTAAAATAATGGACTTTTTAGCATGTAACAAAAGAGAAAATAGGGGAAAAAATTCTTGAAAATTAAAGACACACAAAGCTGAGAACATTAAATGCGTGGCAAAGTGTATTTTTTATACCTATTTTCAATATATTAACACTACAGCAAATTTCTTTTTTGTTCGTGAATATAAATTGCAGAGAGGAAATTACAGAAATATTACAAAACACAGCAATTTTTTCAAAATTTAAGCCCTTTGAGCAGGCATAAGATGATATCCAAAAGAAAGGATGTTCTGTAAGAGTGTTCATAAAGCTAATCTACAACTAGACAAGTAGCCCATTTTTGGTAATCTCAGCTTTTTTTAACGCTTTCCAACAAGGTTGAAATGAAATGTATTTATGATTTCGATTTGTCTGTCTGTCCGTGCTCTAACTGCCGCACATATGCATCAATTGATACGAAATTTATATATACTGTAGATTAATACAGTACTACGAGTCCTATTAATAAGGGTGTATGTCGCGTTTATAGATATTTTATAGGAGTACTTAAAAGAATTTTAATATATTGCGCGCTCTATAGGCAGTCATTCTTTAAAACGTAATTTAGAGATATTTGGGTATTTCAGACGAAATAAAATTGATATGTGTTATGGGATTACAATATAGATCTTTCCATTGAAAATAGTGCGTCTGTCATTTATAGTTCTTCTACAAGAGCACTGAAAAGAATTCCAATATATTACAGTCAATGGAAGTTTTACGGACATTCACCCGTTTCAAGTACAATACCATCCTATAATATAGTCAGCTAATGTTCCAACGAAGGTCGTGTGCCTCCCTCAAAAATTGAGCCATATATCGCCAACCTTGGAAACCTTCATGGATAAATCGCCAAATAGGACGCAAATGACACGAAAAATGAACCCAGCATGAGGATATTTTCATTCTTTAACGGAAAATCAAAAAAATTGTCATGTAATAACATTAACGTATGGCCATTTCAATAAGAATATCGAAAATACGTAACTCGCCCTCTAATTAACCAACTTACATGCAACAAAATTCAATCTCAATTTAGACTGCTATCAGGGCCGGTCCTAGGTATTTTCCTACGTGGAGCGAACTGGAAAAATGCGCCCCCCCCCACCGCAATTTTAAAAAAAGAAAAAAGAAACAAGAAGATCAGCTGGGAAAGATTTAAAGATTTCAGAGCAGGTAAAGGCTGAAATTGTGGGAATCAATGTTCTGGAATGTGTGAGAACCGATATTGCCTAGCGGAAGAGAACCTCTACTTTCTCTACGCCCCCCCCCTCCTGTAGCGCCTAATGGCCTCCCGAAATGCAAAATTCTATTATTTTAGGCCCGTTCTTCTAAATCCCTACTGTTTAGATCTATCTCGTTCCGATTAGAGGCAAGCAAAGGCTTCGCCCTCACAGGCACGCTATAGCAATACACTTTGACTTTGATCTCTATCCATCCATTTACTTAATGCTAGTCGATGATCTGGAGATGTTTCGTGTTTCTGTAATTTATCGGAAATGTGAGCCCAATCATTAAAGCCTTCTTTTCCCAAACTGGAAAGAGGATCTTGGCAAAATAACCAACAGCAAGAACAGAAGACTCTCTGCAGACCGCGAATATACAATCCATCGCCTCTGAAACCTTTCCCGATTCGGCATTACTCTATCGAAATGCACATTTGAAAAATGGCGCCCCATTGCATTTCTTGGATAGTTATCACTTGGCAATTTTCTGGAAGAAGGTCTTCGAACAATAATTTCATCTCTTTTAGCAGAATCTATGCATTTCCACTTAACAATGTCTTCGAAATCAAAATCAAAATCATTATCAACAATTTGTTTATCATTAGAATCCTTAGTCTCTTTTGATGCAGAGATTTCTGGACTTTCTAGATTAATTTCTTCGGAAGAATGCTCGGATAGCTGAATTTCCTGATTAGTTTGAACGTTTATGTTCAGATAATTAACCATCTGTTATGCACATTTTTCATTTTCTTTCTCTCTCTTTCGTTTCATTTTCTTCGAATTGAAATTCTCGGCGCGGTGCTCTTTCCTTCCCATACGCAAAACGTTCTCTTTTGAAAATGATTACAACAATCGGAAATCAAAACTCAGAGCAGCAGAGGTAGCTTTTTTTTTTTTTCCTTCCCCAGAGAGGGGAAAAATAAAAAAAAATTGTTGAATTTTTTAAACCAAATGTCCGGTTATTAGGCGTCCGGATTTCGGACTTCCTACTACATATACATAAATAATGTAGTAAGGCATTTTGGCGCCCCTCTAGAGATGGTGCGCCGTGCGATCGCACCGTTCGCTCCACCCTAGGACCGGCCCTGAGTGGAATTTGCTCTTTAAAGTTTAGTTCTCTACTTCCGTGGGATACGATTACGTAGTGTAAGAGGAATATTTATATATTTCACACTATCTAACCAGAACAACGTGTTTATGATTTCTGTTTATCTGTCCGTCCGTCTGTTTTGTCTTGTTTTTTTTTTTTTTCATGGATTATGGGGGCTTAGGCACTTCTGCTTTACAGCATCTTGTATCAACCCCAAATCCACATTAGATCGATAGCGGCGGTACCTGCAAAGGGTGTTAATTTCTACCACAAAATCAAGAGTTCCTTTCAACCTCATTCAGGAGCCGACAGATGGGAGCACTATCGATCTTAAGCGGGGGATGGGGCTCTTAATTTTGAAGCAAATACTGAGCAGAAGACCCCAAATGTTTAGTTCTGCAACCCCGAAAGGTATGGTTTTGCATGGGAACTTGGAATACATTGCGACCACGACGTATTTAACGTGCCCCAGTCGCCATTAGCGAGCACAGCGATCTTTGGTTGGTCCCAGGATCGAACTCATAACCTTTCGGCTTCGAGATCGACGCCTCTCCCCAATGGGCTACCACGGCCCCGTCCGTCTGTTCGTCCATGCTCTAGCTGCCATAAATATACCTGCCCTTGATAACTATGAAATTTAATATACCTTCCCTTGTTAACTACGAAATGTATAACATGTTATTCCTACGTACACTGCTATGTACCCAGTTAAAACAGTAGTTTTTTCACAAGAGCACCGAAAAGAATTCCAATACATTACGCTCTATGATTAATGATGTTTTAAAGCATATTTCAGACTTATTTTCTTTCTTCGCACTCACTGTCGCTACTAGAGTTAACATCATTCTGGGACAAACCTTAATTAGGTAGCCCCTCTTCATGGAAACATAATTGATTTTAACGTCTTGAACGAAAATTCAATTTGAAAACAATCTCGCTCACAAATAAACTGCACTCGTCACTTGATTAGCATGAGCTTTCGGATTTTTAATTGGTGCAGAAATTCCATTTATTCATACACGACTATACTCACACACATACTCTCGACGAAAAATTTCCTGCCTTCGTCTGTACCAGACACGCGAAAAAAATTCGGAATATATCTTCACAAAGTGTGCAAATCTGTGCTCTATATTAAGAATAAACCATTTTTGTCCCACAGAAAAATTCTTAGAAATGAAAATCGCATTTCGAAGTTGGAGCTCTATTCTCTCCCGGTTGTTGGGAGATCGTCGGAGATTAACTCTGCCCCACTTGTGATCACTTGAGATGGAATCTTAAGGAGGAGTAAAGAGGGGTCCTTGAGATTAGCTAAACGACCTCTTGAGAACACCTCCCGAAGTTGTTAACGCAGTCGATTACTTAGACACTGGGTCTACCCAGTAGGCAACTAAAGTGACCCTATTCAGACCCCTCTAGAACCTGTTCTGCCTATCGAATTTAGATGAAACACGGTATACACATAAGGACCATGAGGGAGCGATTTCTGCAGTAAAAAAAGTAGTTAATTTCGACCACCAGATGGCGCTTTTCAAAAAATTTCTTATGCAAATTAGTCAAACCTAAAAATTGATTTGCTGTCAGAGTCGGAAAAAAAATTCTGTGTGCCTTTGTTATCGTTAATTATGCTCTCACAGAAAAAAGATCGAGCTTTACTGGTTAAATCGTTTTACCAGAACGGCAGCAATAGTTTAGATGCACTACTTCAGCATAGGGTGCTTCAACTACTAATGTCCTGCAACAACAACCACTTCATTCTGATTACGTGACTGCATGGTGTCAATTTCCTGCCTCGGACAGTTTTTTTTATAACTCTCACTCCTCAAGGTTCTAAAAGAGTAAACTCCTTCGACAGCAGTTCCTTCCTTCTTTATAGGAACGGCAGTGTTTGCAGACAGTCTTTATGCAAGATGGTACAACTCCCCACATTGGGCACCAGTTCAAAAAACCGCTTCGTGCTAATTGTGGAAAGGATCGTGTAACATCTAGAGCTCTTCCAGATGGCTGGCCTCCTTGTTCACCCGACTTATATGTAAATCTCTGATTTTTGGTTGTAATGATACCTAAAGGACCATGTTTATGGAAAAAGAATTAGGACTTTGCCCGAGTTAAAAGTCAATGCCCGCCATGTTACTGAAATCCCTGTACCATTGAACACGCTGAAATGTGCTTTCAACGCGTGATTGGTGTGAATGGAGTATACTTTGAGCACTTCTGTAATGGAATAAATGGTTTTGACAGATTTTTCTTGCCCTTTTTTAGGCTCCACAATCCCCCCCCCCATGGTTGTCAAAATTTGAACTAATTTCTTTTTTATTGCAGAAAGCTTTTCCCCACGTTCCATAAAACGTAACTAACCAAGTTTCATCAAAATCCGATGATCAGAACGGGTTCTAGAGGGTCTAAATAAGGTCACTTTAATTATAATCACCCCACCCTGTACTAAATCCTGTCAGTTCAGGTCATGGAGAGATATTCATCATTTTTCAAGCCTCTGATACAATTGCCTTCTTTTAAAATTTGTCGGCGTGTTTCCTTATTTATTTTTATTAAATATATTTTTTAAGCACAGCCTTACTTAAATTAAATGCCTCTTAGCAGCACAATAAAATACTTATTTTTATTTATTTGCAGTGGTATAGCATGATTTCATTTTCTTAAATCCCTAAATTATCGAACTACAACGGGTTTGGAACTCCTGCAATAAGAAAAGAAATCTCTCTAAATCTCCCTTTCCCTAAAAAAAAAAAAGAAGAAGAAGAAGAAGAAGAAGATAACAATAGGGAGGAAAGAGAAAATCCAATATTCTGCATACTTTATTGTTATTTCAAACAGTTGACGGATGAAGCTGCCTTTTTTTCTAATTTCAGTATGCAAATTTGCTGTTTTCTGAATTTACAATGCAAGATCTATCGATCCGCGATGTACAAAACTACCGCTTTACTCAAAGATATTTAAGGAATTTTTCGAACTACCCCGTTCGATTTATAGACAATACTTTCGTTCATAAAAGCTGAGTTTTGCCCGAGTAAACTTGTTGAACTTAACAATTGTATACTTGAAATAAGTTATTATAATGAAAACTGTTTGTTGCTTTCTAAAAACTTATGTTTGAATAGATAAAAAGATCGGATAAGTCTTAATTTTGACAGCTTTTTATTTTTACAATTATGAACTAAAATGTTAAGTAGATTTTATCATTGTGTTTATTGATTTTCGTAGATTTTATCATTGTGTACGTTTGTTGACTTGTATAAAATAATGATGATGATAACGAAAGATAAAGCAGAAGGATGTTAAAACAAAAGCCCCAATTTATTGTGGTGTTATGATTTTTCGGATGATCTGGTCTCCTGAGTTTTATTTAAGGTTGTAATTTGTAATATTCTATGCGATAATACAGGAAGGGGATGTTGGGGGTCAACAATCCCCTTGCCGAATTTTTTTAAAACTGAAAACAAGATAAAACATTAATATATTTTTCATTTCTTACGTAAGATTATCCCTTTTATCATAAGACTTATATAAACCCCCTCCTTGAAGGAAGTCCGCAAATGTTACTAAAAGATAATAACAGCAGTAGCGCCCATACCAGATAACAAAACTGCGCTCTTCCTCTTAGTAAGAATGACACAGATCCCATCGTACGCTCATTCTTAAAATTTCTCTAGAACGACCATTTAATATTGGTTTCTACCATGAGAGTTCACTACACTCTCAATAATTATTACTTAAATTCACGGTAATTTCACTGTCAGTACTGCTGCCGGAATATTTCCGTTATTGGACGAAAATCCGTTTTTTTTTTCTCTTGTCACTTGAAGGAATTTCTTCAGATTCAGTGAAATTTTTTTCGCCTCTTCAGGTTTTGGAAAAGAATTCACGGAAAGGCAGCAGTGCTGCCAGAATATCTCCTTATTTGACGAATAGTCATCCGTTTCTTCTGTCAATTAAAGAAACTTCTTCAAAGTCACTGATTTCCCCCCCCCCCTTTCCTTTTCAGATTTAGGGAAGAAGAATTCACGGAAATATTACGTTTCTATGCAATACGGAAATTATTCGTTGAAAAATAAGGGATAAAATGGTGTAAAAAGACGAGTTTTTCTGAGAGTGTATGTAAATGAAAAACTTTTGCGGCGGCACGAGATCGCGTCCGCTCACGTTACACCTCGGTAACAGAAGACCGGGCAACTGGGTACCTTTTGCCTGGTCAGAAAACGCCGCAATCTACCACGCGTGATTTGTGGGATCGAAACCAGCTTCCAGCGCACGTTCCCCTTCACTGTCAAAGATTGAGGCTCTGAGGACAGCGATTCGAAACAAATATTTAACTGTTTTATTTTTATCCATTCGCTCCCACCGTTTCGAGGGAGCGACAGCAATGATCCTTCTGTACCCATTGTTGCTTCCCGTATGGGTCTTACAATGCTCCTGTTGAGCGTCGATGTTTTCGCGCGAACGAACGCGGATTTTATTGTAACGAGATGTGGAGTTTTGAGTTGAGACCTCAAGTAGGCTTTGCTGCCGCGGGCTACGAACTTTTAATGACGAGATATAGGGTCGGTTAGCCGTTTGACTGCTATGCAGCGCTATTGCGCTTTTGTAATGTACACCCTCCAAAAGAGGCATTCGAGCAAGAGAGAAATTTCCTACGTTGGTTTCGTATATTAAAAATTATTTATCATAGAATATGAGTTAGGCTATGCATAAATATGACATTCCATATTTCTATTAAGTCGTGCGTTTTTCAAAAACTCAATTATTTTTCGCAAATCTAAAATAGGAAATTTCTCTCTTGCTCGAATACTTTTATTGGCGGGTGTATGAGGATTTTGATGGATAGCAGTCAAACGGTTAAGACGGGAAATAGCCTTATTATCGCATGGGCAAATCGAGACTTTTCCCAGGGCCCCCTACTTTAAAGTGTTGTTCCGAAATATTCTTTTTTATATCAAAATTGTATGAAAAATAAGACAAAAATCATAGATGGGGGCCCCTAAATTCATGAATGCCGGGGCCCCTGTTGGTCATAATCAGGTCCTGCTGGAAGAAGAATGCGTGCGCATTTCTTCCCGTTTACCAATGGACAGAGCTTGTGGGACGAGAGCTCGTTTTCTTTCTGGCTACGCCACTGGTGTCATTGTTTTCTCAGTGCTCCTCTGTTGTCCCTGTTGCCCTGACCACAAGAAATGGTATTTTCGTTCTGCTCTTCAAGACAGTTTGGATATTACACTATCTTGGAATTTTTACTTTCCGAACATGTACCATGTAAGGAAAGTATTGTAATCATGAAAAAATTCGACAACGAGAATTTGGTGTATTTACACGTTTTGAGGTCTTCTGAATTCATTTATGCTATTTCTACGAGATGTATGTATGTGTGTGTATGTGAGTGAACACGATAGCTCCTGAACGGGGCATTCGATTCAGCTCAAATTGGGTATATATGTTATAAACTACCGTCGCAAGACCGGTATTGATTTTGGTGTGTATAGGACTTATAGTTTTTCTGCAGGGCTATGACAAAGATTTCTTTTACATTACGGCCTATGGGGGGAATTATTGAAGTATGCTAGCGTTTAAAGGGTACATTCGATTGAGCTCAAATTGAAAAAAACTAAGAATTTTTGCTGAATTATTCATCTATTAAAATTTATTTTAATGCTTGGTAATGATCTTAATCATAAGTGTTCGGAAAGTCGAGTGGAGTCACTCCAGAATTTTTTTGGTTGTTGTTGTTTTGTTAGTTTACATTTTAGGAAGGAATGCGTCCATTACGGGATTGGAAATAATCCCCCCCCCTTTTCTCCCTCAGCCCTTATTAGTTTTCTCAAACATAACGAGAATCTAGAAAGAAGCATCTCCGTTTGACAATTTGGAAGGCAATTGTATTTATTCAACCAACTTAAGATGTTACTATTTATAATTTCTTAAATATTGACGACATGGCAACCCTCTCGTTGAAACACAGTCGTAGGCGACCGCCAACTCCTGAAACCGGCCTTGCTTTCGACTGTCACATGCAGTGGTGAACATAAGGAGGGGTCCTAGGGGATATCCGCAAATGATGTCACGCCTGGAGGGATGGGCAGTGACGTATTTGAGGGAAGACTGGACCCCCCTTCAAAACTATAAAACAATTATTATACAGCATTTATTATATTAGACAATTATTATATATAACAACTATTACCTAAGCATGCAAATAAAAACAAAAACTTATATAAATCTGATTCAGTGGTGGCTCGTGAGTTATTTAAATAGAGGTTCACAAAATAAATTTCGAAAATTAAATAATCGAAAATGCAGATACGACGCACCTTACATGTTAAAATATATTGCCTTTCCAGCAGTTAAAGGAAAAGCAATGCATGCAACTGAAAGAAAACAAGTAATCTTGGGTCTTACATTTCGTCACCAAGATACGTTTCAGCAAAAGTGTTGTTTTGCTTTTATATTTCAAATTTTTTTTAAAGAATACTATTGAAAAATGTAATTGCTTTAGCTCCGAAACAGGCATTTTACTCCCATCTTAATTATTTACGCTAGTTCATAAAAAATACGGTAATGAAAAATGATAAAACAATAAAGAAAATAATAAGAAAATGAACATAACAAACCAAGGGAGAATCCGAAAGAGATGATGGAAAAAAAAAAAAATCATCCGTGAGCACACTAAAAATGTGCGAACGGAGTGATATCAGCAGCGCCTTACTTCACCTGCAACTCTCTCCGCGTCTTTTCTCAGATAGCGGTTCAGAAGGCCATTTGGCTAATCGCATGTGCCTGCGACGGAATACTATGCTGTCGTAACCTACGACATAGTGCGTGAGCTATAATAAACATATTTAATTATAGTGGGGGTGGGCAAAACTCATGCTTTAAACTCACAAAAATCTAGTAGTGTACTTAATATTTTTATTTATTTATTTAATTTGTTAATGTGTTTATTTTTTAGTTTTTAATCTCAAAATAATCCTTATATAAATTGCATCTACAGCCCTCTTCCTCTTAAAAGAAGTCTATGTACGTCATTATACAATTTTACAAAAAAAAAAAAAAAAAAAAAGAAAAGAAAAGAAAGACGGCCGAATGGATAATACACTAAACATGGTAGTTGGCGGAAGTGTGAAGGTCCGGGTTCGGGCCTGTCGATGTAACGGTCTGAAGTTTTGGGGGTTTTCTTCAGATGTAACGTGATTACGCATCAGAACCCCTTAAAAAGTCCTCCGTCTAAAGCACCCCCACATGAGCATATTCATTTAGTGTAGGCTTGCCATAACATAAAACAACTCAACGTAATCTACAAATTATTTGAAGACAACGTTTACGGCTAAGAACGTGCCCTCCAGATGTAACGTAAATGCGCGATAGAGCCCCTTAGAAGATTCCCTGACCAAGGCACTCTCCCTCCTCATTTTAGGCACATACCTCTCGTGTAGATTTACCTTAATACACGCAATGCAATACAATTTACGCATAAGAAAGATTGAATAGTTCTTTAGAAGCAGAACCTTCCATCGTCACTATTTCTACCCATATCATTCTCTAAAACAAAACTGAAGTTGAAAATTCATTTTATTTAAGGAAAAAAAGCACGTTTTACTCAGCATAAATAAATATAAATTATCACATTACTTACTAACTGCTAAGCAAAATTAATTTATAACTGCAAAGTTCTAGTAGCTATAATTGTCAACAGATGGCAGCATCAAATATACAACACATCATACTGCATTCTCCTCAGTGAGATTTTTTATCTAACTGAATAAATATAAAACAATTGAAAAATATCGTAATTCCGTTCGTTAAGAGTAAGTGATTGTTGACAACGTTTATTACTGCGCATTTAATGTTTGCCAAATTTTGATGCGGTTTGCTTTAGACAATCTAAGAAACTTTTTAATAAGTTGGAAAACTGGACTTTGAAGTTATGATCTGAATTGAATAAACTTAATTAAATAAGGTCGTTTGTATAAAACAGCCTTTGGTGATTCTTTTGATTGTCCATTTACTAGTAGATAAAATATCTTTCAAAACCAACAAAAATTTCACCTTGGCCCGTGGGGGGATCGAACCCGCGACCTTCGCGTTATTAGCACGACGCTCTAACCAACTGAGCTAACGGGCCACGGTTAAGAATTGCTTATAATTTTAAAGATACACAAACTCGAATATTTGGTGAAAACGCTTATGGACTTCGTGCATACAGTGGTGTAACTTAGATTACAATTCAACAATTGGGGAGGTTTGGGATTTTACTGGTTCTATTTTTTACCGTTTCTAACTTAATTTTTTTTTTCAGCTATAAAGACAAAAGCCCTAGCATAATCCAGGTGTGTTAAGACCTATATATAGGGTCGTAACAAGGGGAGGGCAAGCGGGGAAAAGTGCCCCGGGGCCCAAGCATCCTGTCTGAAAAAACTGGTATAGTTACAACCAGTGGCGCACACAGGATTTTAGTTTAGGGGGGGGGGGGCTGGGCTACATACAAATACTGCTGAACTCGGTCATAGTGACATCGGTTAGCTGCAACTCTCTTATAACGTCAAAATATTTGGTACCACTTGACTGCCCCATAGAACTCAAGCAATGTAACTCATTATAGAGTCATAAATAATTATCTGATCTTTTGAGCGACGTTGTAACAGTGTTTCAACTAACTGTAAACATTTATTTAATAACTTTTTTAAATAAATGTCTTTTTTGGTTAGAAATAATTTGAAGACAATTAAAAGGAGATTTAAACTAAAAAATTTAATTCATTAGCGACAATTTTCATTTTTTTAACGCTTTTCACTTCTAACTTTCTACCTTTAGGGGGGCTTCAGCCCCCATAGCCCCCTCCGTGGGTGCGCCTATGGTTACATCCCTTTAGACATAAGCAGTTTTTCGAATGGGATATTGTGTAAATGTTTCGTCACAAAGATACGGAAAGAGCCCCTGGAGACCCATCGGCTGGTGATGACTGATCTGTTTTAGTCGATGAGTGGAGCAGGTAGGTCCAATTTAAGGCATAGTCAGAAGCGTAGCTACAGTTTTCAGCTTCCGGGAGCAAGTGAAGTTTCCGCATCTCTTTCTGTTTGATAGAATGGACAAGAATGACAATTCGAAATTATAATTTGCCCCCCCCCCCCTCTGTGCTGTGTCCAGAGGCAGATACCCTTCTAACCCTTCTCTAGCTACGCCACTGGACTGTGGCGGCAACCTGCGCCTCTGTTTCCAGGAAAGTGGCGTCAGATTTTACTTACGATTAAAAAAAAAATACAGTTTTACATTTGTAGAAAAGGAGTGATTATGGTTTTAACTGTGACACTTTAGCCAAATTGGCTTCAAATAGTTCACTTTTGTATGTTCCCTTTTCTTTAAAAGAAAACAGTAAAACTAGATGGTTAGCAAGAATGAAAGCTGTTGAAGCAATTTATAAATATTTTGATGGCATTAACAAAGTTCTGGGAGAATTAACATCCAATCCTCTGTCTACATCGGAAACAAAGACAAAGGCTCTCTGAAAAAATGCATAAAAAATTTGAATTTATTTTTTTCACGTGTTTTAGGTTTAATATTAAAAAAATAAAAAACAGACCGCATGAACCAATTTCTCCTGAGAAATGATATAACCGTATATGAAACAGTAAGGCGTACTAGAGGTCTTTTAAATCTGGAATCAACCAGAGACAAAGCTATATTCGCTGCAATAACAGAAGCAAAAATAATAGCTAATAATAATTTACTTCCAGATTTTAATGAAAAACAAAAATAGAAGAAAAATATGATGTTTGTTGAATCTTGCGAAGATGAAAGTTCGAAATTTTCAAGAATAGAAAAATTTAGAATTCCTGTATTAGAAATTACTGACAAAATGAGTGAGCTAAAATCTCATTTTCAGACTCTCGAAATGATTAGTGATAACTTTAGAGTCCTGAATGAGATTAAAATCCACCAGACGAATATAGAAGAACTGAAATCTGAAGCTCTAAAGTAAGCCCGTCTATATAAAAAATGACCTAAATATAGAAGAGTTTTTAGAAAAAAGTTTTAAAAATCACTCTCTATTGATTGACAATGCTATGGAAACATCACCAGCAGTGCCTCCGAGAGAAATTTTATAATGCGGGACAGAAATGTTCCTGCCCCTTCCCCCCCAACTTGCTTTTGCCTCAAGAAATATATTTTAAATTCTGCTCAATTTAGATTTAAAAGTAGTTATTAAAAATAAAAAAGTTAATATTGTGGTGTCATTTTTATTCTTACCTAAATTATAATTTTAATAATAGTAATTACAATCTGTAATAATGTATTATAAAAAAATGAAGTATCATTATGGTATTTTTATAACCAGATTCCAAAATCTTCCTTTGCCTTACCACCCTCGCTGTCTAACATGTGCTGCAAATCACCATCACCAACAGTGTGTTATTTATCTGTAAATGCATCAGTTCATATTTTGCTATAGTTAAACACAGTTTCAAAAATTAATTTTTTTTTTCTTTCAGTGATTTTTATATAGAATGCTAAAAGAAAAGAATGAGTAAGGAAATCTTCATATTTAGCGATTTTTTATTCATGTTTGAAGGTTAAAAATATATATAAATGGTAGAATTAGCATATTTATTATTTAATTTTAATAATGGCTTTTCGTGCCTTCTTACTTGCAAAATTTCGTATAACATCATCAAAATTAATAGTTCTGGCAGTGTCAGATTCGTCTTAGTCTTGCTAAGTCTACAAGTCGTTCTTGAGACATGGTTGATCTTAACCCGTAAGCACGCGCGCTGGGGTAAATTTCACCCCAGCGACATTTTTTCATTGTAAAATGTGAGAAATTTTTTGAGAACAAGTTTGCCCCATCTTGTACCTTTCAAGGTCAAGGTCTAGTTGGGGTGGGTAAAAAAATGCAGTTTCCTTGTTATCCGGAAGGGAAGAAAATTCCACTTTGGGATTAAATACTCCCGCACGACTAACAACGTTTCATTATGCTGTTAACGTAAACTAAATATAAATGGATGTTACACTACTAGTATGTACTGACAAAAGGCTATTAGGTATAATTAATATCATATTAATAAAGTAATTAGTGTTTTTAGGTATAAAGCATATCCTATGAAATTTTCTCCTCAGAAAGCATGATATTTAAAGGAACAGCTAGAAAAATTCTAAATAAATAGAAAAGCACGATTTTCTACCATGAAATGTAGTAGAACTGATGTATTTTACGTTATAAGTCCACAAATTTGTTTTTCAAACGTTTTTAGTCAAAAATATAAAGAAGACAAAATGGGGTAAGATTTACCCCACGCGATTGCCTAAGTTACAAAAGTAGACGTGCCTGCTTACGGGTTAAGAAATTTTTTTATGAGTTTCAATTTGCTGAATGATCATTCAGCAGAAGCTACCATTGCTCGAATGGTTAAAAATACTCCAAGGTCAATGCAAACATTTGGAAAGTTCGTTCAGTTTATATTCTGTTAGTATGTTCAATAAATCTAGAGGCTTTAATTGATGAATTCCAAAATTAGCTTTGTGGACGGATGGTAAGTGAATTATTTCTGAAAGAAAATCTTCACTATTCAGATCATCTTGGTACTGTTCCGATATAATTTTTTTCTTTCAAACTACTTTCGGGTATTGTTAAATACTGCCATATTTCAAATTTACATGACAAGTTTATGACAGCATCAAATCGTACACATAGTCCCCCATGACACTATCTACCAAAAGATAAAATACGTAAATTTTAAAATATTTTTCTTCATTATCTAACTGTTTATCAGTTTCTTCACTATCCAGATGATGCATCTTTTGTTTTTTGCATCTCTCATCATATCCACGAGAAAATGTTTTCTCGATCTCCATATTTAACCCTCTGAGCGTCTTGGGAATGGGCAAATAATGTAAAGTTGTTTTCACTGCAAAATTTTCATGCAGCTTTAAAATTATTTAAAAAATAAAATTTTGATAGGAAGATTTGTAATTATTAAAAAGTTAACTCCTAAAATACCCATAAGCTTTAATACCGAAATATATTTTATGATGCCTTGGTGTTATAAATAATTTAAATTATAGATGCATTGCAGTGAAAACTGGAATGAAGTGAACGGGATTTTACGTCTCAGCCGCTTGGAGGGTTAAAGCTACAGTTTTAGCTTCAGACCAGACTGAATTCCAATCATTTCCCAGTGTTTTCAGATCGGAGAGCAATGCTCCTATATTTTCAGTTTCAACATCAATTTTATTTCTGGCTTGAATGACTTTATTGCACATATCGATTTGAAGCAATATTTTGAACCACACAGCTGACAGTAATACACACGCACGAAAGATGACTTATACCAAAATACCCCACTTTATACTATGTGCAAGTATAAATTTGAATGTCCATATATTGCTGAAATTTTCGTTTTAACCCCTTTGAAAACTTTTCTAGCTGCATGTGTGAGGGAAGGGATGTATTTTTGTATTTTGCACCACTTAGAAAAATTGCTAGGACTGGCACTGCGTTGGGCTGTGATTTTTAAAAAATAAAGATGTAGAAAAGAAATTTGTAGTGCATTTTGAAAAATTCATGGGCCCCTGCTGCCCCCCCCCCTCTTGCTGGACCTGACTACCTGAATGAGATTAAATCCTTTTGAATCTCATTCATAAGCATAACCTGGAAGAAGGCTATCCAAATTTGACCACAGCCTTAAAATTATTTATTCTTCCCGTAACACTTGCAGCATCAGGTGAGAGAAGCTTTAACAAGCTGATAATTATAAAAAAAAATTATGAAACTATGGAGCAAAATAGACTTTCCAATTTGAGTATTATTTCAAACGTAAAAAAGCATCATTGATTTCTTACGATGACATTATTAGAACTTTTGCAGCAAAGAAAGCTCAAAAGCCAAACTTTCCAAGTTAAAAAAATGCCATTTCTTTATGTAAAGTAAAATAAAAGGATTTCGATGTTTCTACCACTTTTCTGCATAAATACTTAGATTTTTTTTTTTTCAAATTTTGATTTTAAATTGTAAATTACATCCTTAATTTAAAAGCAATTGTATGTAAAGTTAATTTGAACTGAAATTAAAGAGATTTACAGTTTCACTTACTTCCAAATTGATAATAAAATGACATCTTCCTGATGTTTCAACTGTGACATTTTAAAAAGGGCACTTTGGGGTTCCACAAGAATGTACAGGTAGATAACATATATAGAAACTGGTTTAAAACTATCTGATCCTCGATATTAACATGTAGAGTTGTAATATGTGTTCCAACTTCCAATGCATAGTTAGATTTTTTTCCAATTTGTCTTAGTTTTCCCTCCCCCTCCTTTTTGGAGAAAATATCCTGTAGAAGTAAGTGTAAGCGAAATAGGAAAAATGATTTGTTGATAATATTTTGCTCTAAACATGTGAATTAAATCTGTACATAACTAGAAGTTCTTGATTAAGAAAGAGGAAGTTTTAAAATACGTAATTTTGAATTTTCTGCTTAATTTTTTTTTCTTCTCAAAATTATGTGACATAGATGTTTATTATTAGAATAATACATTTATTGAAGAAGGTTTCAGAAATTTTTGTTCCTCAAATTTTATCACACTATCACTACTGGACTACAATTACTGGATCGCATTCATATACAATATTTCACCTATATTGGTACAAACTTTTAAACAGAAAAGGACTGCCAGTGTAAGTGGATTAGGATTGCGGGTGTTTAGCATGTAATAAAAATAAAATTTCTGCAGTGCAGGTTATATAAAATTTAATAATATAAATCAGAATTTAATTTAAATTCTTTTGTTCGCAATAATTATTGAATGACTGCAAAGTAAAGATTTTTAAAGTTACTGAATATATACCTTTATTACTATTAGACATTATTTGGAATTTCATCAAACAATTTAACTCATCCATCAATTGATAGTAATAGAAATTTGGAAAATTGAATTCAGAATATAGACGATTGCTAGAATAAATGACATAGTCATGCAAATTTTGTATTTCATCCAATCGTTGAAATGTACAACACCATATCAAATCAAATTACTGAAATATTTTCTTTTTCACTTCTAATTTAATGTTTGCTCATCCATGAAAAGTGAATACAAGCTTTTTAAAAAGCACTATTCTTTAAAATAAAGATAATTACCACATGTAAGTTTTTTAGCAGGTATAAAATAAGTATATTTAACTCGCAGAATTGTCCAAAGGTGTGAAATAAAGTTTATTTTTCATAAAGCTTTATTTTAAATTTTTGTAACAAACTTAAAAAGGTCTCTTTAAAACACCGAATTTTCTTTCTTAAACCTTGCTTTGATCTTTTGAAAATGAAAAAGTATTAATTTTAACTATCAAATGTTTTTAATCAGCTTAAAATAAAAATAATTAACCTATTGCCAGAAGTACTCTTAAAAATTATATATTAAAAAACCTTCCAGAATTATTTCTATTTTTTTGTTTTGTAGTTTTTAAAAACTGAAAATAAGCTTAAATTGATGACAGTTTGTTTTATGGATTACCTAGCTGTTAACTTATGACACATTTTGTTTTCTTAAGACATCCTTTCCCAGAACTAGCTACATCTTGCTGTTAATTTTTTTTTTTTGTTTGCTCATTAAAATGTTGAGAATTTTTGAATAAAGAGAAGATATATAATATGAATATTTAGAATGCCAAATCTTGTCTCAATAGTCTGATTTACTAAATTCTGCAGTTACTCTAATTTTATATAATTAAAACTGTGGCATAAGAGGGGGGGGGACCTGGGTGGCAAGATAAAAGATGGTGGCTGGCAGGGCATTTAAAAATATGGTGGAAAACTAAAGGACCGAAATGGGGACAGAATGCTGAAACTTGGAATGAATGAAGTGGCAAACTGAAGGACCGCACTATAACCCTAGTGCTACATTGCTAAAGCAAAAGATCATTATTATGCTCTTTTTAGCTAAAGTATAATGTGTTTTAATTGCTGTATTCGCAAATCATGAGATTTTCAGATCGATTTAAGTGGATAAAGCCACTGAACATGGTAGACTGCTGAAGTGCACAGCATGGCTGTCAGTCTGGAGTTTTTGTCAGTTTCATCAGATGTAACTTCCAATACACATTAGACTATTTAAAAAAAAAGTCACTCAACCAAGGCACCCCCCTTAGGAGGTATCCCTTGTCTAGGCTTGCCATAACAAACAAGCAAATCCCACAGAATTTTCAAATTGCAAAACGTCATTTTGCTATGGCATACCTTCTGTATCATCCATAATTATACATGATTAGTAAATAACTGTTATACATTAAGAATAGCATGTACTAAGAAAGCCTATTAAAAAGAGGACGTCGTTTAAGGGGAAATAAAAAAATTTCTAGTGTGCAAAACTATTAAAAACATTGGGAAGAGCAATAACTATATACAGCTAGCGACAAACTCTGGAATAATGATTGTTTGATAATTTGCACAAGATTTGCGTTTTGGCACAGAATTAACATCCATATCCCTCTAAATTATAGCATAAACAATGGATTATATTATTTATATCAAACATGGTTTCATATTCAATTTGACCTATAAAAAATCAGGAATTATGTACAAGCTTTACAAGAGTAAAAAGAATTTTTGGGACCACTTCACTGTTTGATAGTTCCAAGATAAGTTTTTTTTATACTATTGTCAGTACACAAGGCTATTGGTAAAAATTTCCATATTTAGAGCCAAGTAAAACACAGCAATCCCATGCTCTCATAAACAATGAAATACGAAATGGGCAATTGCAAGTGATACATGATTCATCTTGTATACGAACATTTCCGATTGCATGTGTGCATCATTAGGGAAGTAGTTGGCCATAAAAATAAAGACAGAGTGGTAAATTTACTTAAAATTTCAGGGTTGAAGCTTAATTTACCAGGTTTTTAAAGGAAAATTACAGTCTTCCCCATGAGATTCCCCCCCCCATGAGATTCTGCAGGAAGACAATAGAAATTCATTGAACACTCGCACAATTTAAGCATTCTTTAACATTTTCACCTACTTGTTTCCTAGCAGAAAATTTTTATCAAGAGAAAGAAATGTAGACAGTAGACTTATCAAAACTTTAGCTGTCCAAGGAGGAAAGGACATTCTACTCTAAAAGTAATAACTCAACAAGTCCATGTTCTTTAATCAATTTTAGTTAAACAGCAAGAGGCTAAGAAATGCATAGTCTAAAATTAGAATGATTGGGTGAAATAAAAATTACTTTCACTTCAATTCTCTGCTTTGAAGGTTTTTTGTTGGCACTTAACTGATGCTTTTGATAATTGGAAACAAACATGCAGATACTTTTTTTAAAGAATTAAGATAATCAAAAACTGGTTTAACATCCCTCAGAAACTAATTTTTCTAAAAATACCAAACTGAAATGAGCTAGCACTTTCTATCTTATTTTGTAATACAAGAATCTTCAAAATAGTTTACAAATGCATTAAATCAATCCACATTCAAGATTTTTCATAAAGTTATGTCAATTTATTTTATGAGCATGTCAAAATGTAGCTTTATTTAATATGTACAGAGTTTTACTCTTCAAAAATATTCAGCATCAATACATACAAAGAATTTTAATAGATAAATCAAACCACAAAATGATATATACAGATTAACAATCTTACATGAAAATTTATTACAAGCAATTTAAAATTTTTGCAGTCTTGTTCAATTGCTTTAAAAATTTGTCCACAATTTCTTGTCAATTATAATGAAGTTGATTCAAGAATTTAAAAGAATGGACGATTTCTAGACTCCAGCTATCTGCTTCACCATGGGGGATTTTAGCTGAGAGATTGTACTGATTTTAAGCAGTTTACTACTAGCATATTTTGAATGAATAGCCTGAAAAAGAAAGATTTTTAGTATATTAAATTAATTTTAAGATTAATATAAAAAGTAGCCAATAGCTGCCAATTTTCCAGAAAATAGGAAGATAATTTGCATGAAAAACTAACTACACATGCAAGATTTTAAAAAATTCAAAGTACTTCACCATAACTGAAATGTTTTGATATCTGCCACCAGTAGCAACTTTGTTCTCTGTCAATCATGTGCGCATACATCTCCAATCATTTTGTATTAAGGTTCATATGAAAACAATTCTCTATATTCATATCAGAGTTGCCAACCTGGCAAAGGCAAAAACCAGATACTTGTTTCCGATGACAAAAATTAATTGGGATGTACCAGCTGAAACCACATCATTTTAGAGAGAAAAGGCATGTTTGACACAATTTCAGCAGGTTCTCAATAATTTGATAATTTTCTCCAGATTTTTGTCATTAGTCTCCTAAGATTTTCCAAATTTGAAATCATTTTTAAGTTCAGTCATAGCAAGCAACCCTTCAACATTTATCCTTTCCTGCAATCAAACGGGTTCAGAAAGCTGCACCTTCGTCAGAATAAAGATTTGAGGGAGGGGGTAATTTTGGGTCACGTGTGTTCTGTTAGTCGCTTATAAATTTGGCAATTTGAAAAATAAATTTAAAATAGTGACCAATTTATTCATAAGACATTGAAGGGGAAAAAAAAAAAAACAAAAAAAAACAGCAAAATATTTTAAACAATGATTGAAGGATTGAAACTTTGATGCTTTAGAACCTGAAGCTGTATTCTTTCCTCATTAAACTTTTATTGGAGAAGCCAGTTTTTTCGCCACGAAGGTGCAGCTTTCTGAACCCGTTTGATTGCAGGAAAGGATAAATGTTGAAGGGTTGCTTGCTATGACTGAACTTAAAAATGATTTCAAATTTGGAAAATCTTAGAAGACTAATGACAAAAATCTGGAGAAAATTATCAAATTGAGAACCTGCTGAGATTTATCTAAAATTGGGTTGGATGATCAATGGGGAAAAAATGAGCCTTGCTAAAATTTGAGAATTTTAGCAACTGATAGACTCAGCACGATGGAAATATTTCCTCTATGCTTGTGGTCATGGATGAGAATGCACAGATCAGAGAAAGTGAATGCGCTCTAACTTAACCACCATTAGGAAACTTCAATGTGTGCCCACCACATTGAATTTCTAGATTTCATTTTATCTAGCAAAGAAATTTGTGGCTAAAAAGTAATTTAAGAACTCTAATATTTTAGAAATTTTAATAATGAAAAATGGGTTATTTAATTTTAAAAATATGATTTTAAACAAATTCATAAAATCTATAGGTCAAGACAAAGCTCTTATAAAATTTCAGATTATCTTTTAAGCATAAAAATTAAACAAAAGGACCAATTTGGAGATTTAATCTTATTTTCAGATTTGAAAAACCTTTAACAGAAATACAAGAGTTGCATCTTACTTTATGAAACAAAGATTTGTAATTGTTTAACAATGTAAGTTGTTAAACAATTTAGTAATATTATAATTGGGAAAATGTCTTAAAGTGTCTTGGGGAAAGTAATGACCAAGAAGGAAAAAACCGAAAAGTAAGAATTAACAAAACCTTGTTTTTATAACAAGTATTAAATTATGAACAACATTCAAAAAGCCTGGCAGTTGTAAGTACCTTCAGTTACTTACAAACTAGTTCAAAGTAGTTAAAATGTTAGCTTACGAAATGGCAGCTTTGCTCTGGAAATTTAACTACAAAAACCCATCTCATTTTGCAAAATGATCAAAATTGCCAGAAACAAATCACGAGATGGTACTTTCACTATACAAAAACATTAAAGTACAGCAAGTCCATAAAAGAAAGTCTATGCTAAAATTTTAACAGAGACAAATTGTTCAGTCACAATTAAAGAGTAACTCAGTTTTAGAGAAGTGCATGCATGAGTGTTTCATTGTTTTCTTGATTACAGGGCCACTTAATACAAAATGACAACTCTAGTGTAAAAGCCCAAGAGTCCATTAGTGTTTCATAATTTGTTAAGAGTGAATCTGCTATTTCAGTTTTTATTTAAAGTAACCGATACTCTGGAAAAAACATACGATGATAGCATAGGATTTTCAAAATGACTGGATGTGTTTGTAAAGGAGAAAAGCACAACAGCTGAAAGTGTTTACAATGTTGATTGTATCAAAGCATATGATTTACACAATTCTAAGAAATCAGGAAAGCAAGTCTAATTTCAATTTCCAGAGATGGGAGTGTGAAAGCTAAGAACATACACATACATTCACACCGATTGCAGTTTGCTACAGTTCTTTATGGGCTTTATGGAAAATTGCTGGTACCCAACCTTTAACAGAACTGTAGAGGCTATTACTTGAATCCTGGACTTCTTATTCAAAGTACAAGAAGAATTTAATGAAGTTGGATTTGTGCCTTATAGTTAAAGGTGCACATTGAACATTTGTAAGAAAAACTAAGTCTGTTTACCTTCAATTTGATTTACAATTTGCATAGTTTAACATACTATCAAAATTAAGACTATCGATATCCTCTACAAAAACCAGGAATCTAGGTCACTACTGAAATTACCACTTCAGTTAGCAGTGGCTAATACAGGAATTTTTGGGATGACTAAATGGGGTGATAAAATTGCGACTTATGCCCCACCAGTGGCCGTGCATTGCACACTGAACTGGTAGGCTGAAGGTGCCTGGTTTGGCACCAGGTTGCACCTGCCGAACTAGCCGTTCGGAACTTAGTGTAAATACAGGTTAGGACCCTTTAGAAAGACTGCATGGAGGGCACCTCCACCCACAGGTTATTATAGACTATTGAGAACATTAAAATAAAAGTGAACAGTTTTGCCGAAAGCTTAAAGATTTTTTTACCTGCAGTTTACACGATTCTTTTTTCAAAAGAACTTTACAGATACTTTTGGCAACAGGAAGAACATCCTCTTCTGAGTAATTGCTGTAATATTTCAGTGTATCTGACCATGGAGATTCAGTAAGCAATGTCAGAGACAAATAAAGAGCTGCAGCAGCTAAGAGAGATGGTTGAATATGAGCCATCTCATATTCTGGCAATCCCACTTCCATAAGATATTTAGCCAAGGTGTGAGTAGTAGAATCAACCTGAAATTTAATAAGTGTTTTCCAATAAATATTTGGCACTTTATCTTGTTATACAATAGGAACAAACTTTTACACAACTATTTCATTACTCTGACAATTTACTAGCAAAAGACAAAACAATTGCACAACTTTCAAAATTTTGGAAAGTCATAAAGAACCTGCTCTAAAAAGCTTCATTGAATCTCTCCCCTTAATTCCGTAAGGGGGTTGGGGTAAAATTAAATTTAAATAGGAATTCTTATAGTACTAGAGCTTTGAATAAAGGGGACCCTAAGGAAAATACACACATAAGAGTACAAATTTGCTAAAGACTGAACTTCACGGATAAATACAGAATTGATAATTATACAATTAACACAATGCATATAAAATAAATTAATATTCATTCATTCAGTATTAAATCTCGAAGATGTGTTAATATTCAACTGAAAATTCATATTTACCATATTAATCCGAATACATTACAATATTTTTGACTAATTATTTCCTGTTAAAAACCCAAATCGTGCTGAATGCGAGATCTAGATAGATTTTTCTATCTTTAAAATTGAAGGGGGTCTTGCTTATATTTGGGCCAATATGATATGTAGCAAGTTACAATGCATGACTTATTTCAATAGGAACAAGAAAAAAATCTGGTCAGCTTTTTGCATCCATGTTAAAAGATGGCCTGAATGATGTTGAAAAAGACTGAAAACTTTCATGCTTGAAAATATTTACTCAAGAGACTGAAGGTTAAGATTAAAAAATTTGAGAATATTATATGGATGACAGTTTTAAACAAAGTTAAACTGAAATTAAAATTTTATGGATAATCCAATACAAGTATAAAAGCTTTAGGCTTAGGCATGAGATCTTTGCCAAAATCCATTAAGTACTCTCCAAATTTGTATGTTCTATTGGATTGGCCATATTTACATCCTTTCAGAGTTTAGGCTTAGCTTAGAAAGTTGATTTCTTGGATTAACTGAAAATTTTCTACGACTTTGATATTTATTTAGTAACCATTTCACATGAGATTGGCTTCAAGATAATTTTACAATACTGTGGTTCCCACTTTTTAACTATGGCTCCCAACAAAGATTGTTGACTATCCCCATGCTTAAAGATTAAAATTTAGAATTTATAAAATAAGGTAAAAATACTGCAGAATGATTGGGTAGTACAAGAGTTTTTTTACACTTCAATTGAAAAATGTTTCATCTGTACATGGCAGGAAAGCTGGTCTCAAATATAATCATTTTAATAAAGGCAAAACCTATGTCAATTTATCTTAATGCAATTTGATTGCAACTTAATGTAGTTAAAGCAGTTTTCCAGTTCAGGAACGCCCAATTTAACTTTGTTACTGAAGGTACAGGACAGAGGGAAGTTTAAAATTTCCAGTTTTTCAAAAAGAAAAAATTCACTCTAGGCCAAGTTTTTGGGTTTGTGCATATAATAGTTTAAACTGTCATTAAAGTTAACTGAAGTTTGATCAACATATACTCAACATTTATAAAAGTTAAATGGGACTACAGGGAAGAATTGCATTAATTTCTTTTGCTTATTAACAGCAAGCACAGAAATAAAAAATGTCATGCATTCAAAAATAATGCAACATTGCAGCCACAATTTAGATAAACTTTTGAAAAGTTTGCAAACAGCCCTACATAATTAAACTAGACATTGAACAGCATGATTTCTATAACAAGATATAATCACTTTAACAAATATAGTAGTAAAACTTACATAACCAGCTTTTGAATTTCTTCTGAGGAAGTGAAGAGGCAGAGGCTTGCTCAAGTTAAAGTCTAGTTTAAATAGTATTGTCTTTTCCATTTTCAAGATGTCTTTCTTAGAGTATGTGTTGTCAGTGATGTAGACAAAATCTCCAATTTCTGGGGCATACATTTCTTCATATTTTGATGCAATGAACATGGCTGTTACTCCTACTAGTTGCAATTCTGATCTTTTGATGTAATCAAGCTAAAGAGTTAGAGTACAAGTTCAATGCATAATTACATACAACAGTTTTTTTTCTAAAATAAAAAGGTTAGAAATTAGAGTCCTGTTAATCTGAGGTAGTGCTTATCTTTCTACTCAAAAATAAACTTTAGATTAATTTTTTAAACATTAAATGAAGTAGTAAGTGTGATGCTATTTTAAACACATTTATAAATCTGTGCTCATTTTTTAGATATTTGATCTCTCCCACATGTACCGAACATAATCCAATTTTTTCTTGATTTTATAATGCAGTCCACATAATCCAAGTATGTTGGACCTAATCAACTCTTACTATTGGAACCCTATTTTAAAATGCAGAATTGTACTGCATTAAAACAGTATTTTAAGCCAATGCCCCTTATAAACCACGGTTTTAGTTGCATTTTCTGTTGTCCTCTTTTACAGGTTTATATTTTTTATACAGCACAATGTGCCAATATTGAATTCTGCAGATTTTGTTCCCGCATCTTATTTCGCTAATTATTTTAGCTGAAGTAAGTAGTACATTGTAAGTTATGAATTTAACACTCATGTTCGGGCAAGCTTTCAATTAATGCCTCCAGAAATCTGAAACCGGCAGAAATTAGACGAATGTTGCCTTCCCCTTTCAGAAATTGGATGGGAATTCACTGCAGGTTGCAGTGAAAATCCATACTTCCTTGAGAGTTGGTGTTTATAATGACCGTGTTAAACAATAACTGGAGATATTTTCATGCAACAAAAAAGAATACATCTGGGGGTCGTGGGAGGTATTTGTGCCTCCCATATTGGCTATTGTCCAGCAATCTTAAAAAGTTCCACCTGCTGCAAGTAGGGGAAAGAAATGTTTATTTCTCTTGGCCAGCCAGCTGGTTGTATGAAGAGCTGTTTGGCTGACTTGACCACCAGAGGGTTAAGTATAAAATTATTGCAATTCAATAAATTGTTGTAAATCGAACATTAAAATATTTTCTGCAAGAGCAAACTTAACTTATGAATTAATGGAAATAAGCACTTCAAAATCAGATTTAGAATTCCAGTAATTTGACAAAGACTCCAAACAAATGAACACTGCAGCAAGATTAATTTTAAGGCAAACCAAAAGATTTGTTTTAAAATTTTCATACTTTGCATAGGAGTACTATTTTATCATTAAATATTCTTAAAAGCTGCTTTCCCATCTTTATAAATCCAGACAATTACTTGTCATGTTTCTGTTGATTCTAAAAAAGGATCTTAAGATGCTGCATATGCATAACTTGCAATTTCAAATTACTTTGAAAATATGATTACTGTACCAGATTGATCAGAAACTAAGGTGGTTCAAACTAATTGTTTTAAGTGATTTGTCTACATTCAAATTATTACATATGTGCAGACTTTCATGTTTTAATCTTGAAAACTGAAGTTTTCATAATTCAAGGCTATTAAGTTAAAATTAGTCACTTATACTGTAATGAAAGTGTCTAAACTTAATGTTTTAAATGGATTTCCTTTAAAACTGGGCAGATTAACAGAAATTATTCCTTGAAAGAAAATTTCATTGAATGAATTAAATATTACAAAAGCATTTCATACATATCTGACATTTAACAAATTTGTTACATCTTTCAATAAGATAAACTAAAGGAAAATTGTCCACTAAAGTTCTCTTAAAATATTTAAAAATGCACACGTTTTTAAGCATCAGTAGCAATCCTAGCATATCCAAGATTGAAACATAAGACATAACTTAATTCAAACATGTTAAAGCATAAAATAATACATATCATTAGCATCAATATATTATTGTAAATAATACTTGGAGATATCTGTCAAGAATAGACACTGTCATATAAAGTGTTTCCTGAAGTAAGTGGAATCTAAGATGGACTTGAACCAGCCAGTCAATTAGAACTGCTCGCATCTTCCCAGTAATTTCTGGCTGGAGTTGTAAGTGCTGTTTCCTAATAGGAAATTGAGCCTGAAAAACAAATTAAACATTTATTAGATTAAATAATCCAAGTACAATACTAAATTTACTGGCTTTACATTTGACATCAAAACTTGTTTTTGTAAGGCGGCAACTTATGAAAGTAAACAAGAGCTCATGATTTGCACAACTGAATAGCATTTTACTAAATTATATTGACAAACTAAGTTTCAATCAAAAAAGCATCAATAAGATTCATTTATTTTCAATCAAAAATGCAAAGTGTTAAAAAATTTTAAAACTATTGATGAAACAAAATATAAATAATTTATTAAAAATGTTTATTTACTGTAATACTAAGCTCAAATAACTTTGCTTTTGAATTTATATTTTGGTTTACAACTTCAGGAATTTAATTGACATACATTTAGATTTCGGTTTATTTGACCAGCACTTTGGTTATTAAAGAAATATGTTCTAACAGCTTTTACTCATAAATTTTGGAAGTGTACCTTGATGGTACCTTCAAGGTACAACATTAGCTACCTCCAAGGTACACTACAAGCAAGTGTTTTACAAAATGGCTTCCATACCTTATGTTAACAGTTAACCATTTTCAAATATACATAAATGTAACTGAATTCATGCTTTTAAACTTGAGATTATTAGTTCAAAACAAAATTTAATGCTTACAGTTATGGAAGAAAAATGTCCTTGAAATTTAACTTTTTGATGCTAAAACAAATTTTGGTTTTTAATCAGCAACACATGTGTTGATCAGTCAGAACAACTTCCTATGAGCCTCTAATAAGTATATGCAACTAATATTTTAGTTGCAATTTATCTCTCCTGGTGGATGCACAATCAATGTGCCTCCAAGGTGTACCACCTTCCCCTACTGTATTCATCTTTGTTCTATAAACAAATGGTCTTCGGAATTAGAATCTATTAAAGTTGCTAACAAACTATTTTACAATATTTGCCAGGCATTTTCTCAAACTACTCAATATATTTATAACAAATTGTGTTTTAGCACTAAATTTAGCGATCAATTATAAAAAAATTGCAAACCTTGCAAGACTCAACATTTTATTAATGGTATAGAAATCAAACATTGGAAAAATACTTTTCTTTTGAATTGAATTACCAAAATGCCTTTCATTTTAATTTAACAAAAGAATATTAAAAACGAATTTTAAAAACAAGATTTAAAATATTCATTTACAGAAAGGATGCAAAACGATTTAAGTTCAGTTGACAGATATGGAACACAGATTGGCGATAGTTACCATAGTTTAGCACTAGTCCATAATAATTCGCAGACTATGCCTGTCAAAAAGGGACACTCCCTTGAGATGCAGACTATCTGGATGAAACACTTATGCAAAAAAAAAAAAATCTAGTATATTGATCTAGTTTTCTAATCAATAGTTAGCATGCATGCTCCAGTCAAGATGATGCTAACAAATTTATTTCCATACAAAATAAAGCACATCAAGTGATGTCATGCCAGTATTTGAATTTTCTATTACGTCCTTAAAACATTGATGTAGTTACCTATGCGGACAAACTTCACGAAACCATTTTAGAAATGTTTCAGGTCAATACAAAAGAGTCAAATTTTCAATGTGTTTTTTAAAATAATTTATGTAATATGGGAGAAAATGGACCTTAACAAACTAAGGCACCCTCAGCCACTGCTACATGCCGATGTCCCAGAGTGATGTTTCACAGAGTCTTAGAAACTTGCTACTGTTTTGTCTTTATTTAGCATACTGGCTAGAGGAGCAAGAGCAAGTTCTGCCGAGACATTAAAATGGAAAACTGACTTGTTCTGGATCAATCTTCCCCTCCCTAACTGCACAGACGAATTTTTAACAGGAGTGTTAATTAGTCATTTGGAACCCAGAGTATCAATTAAATCTTTAAAATTAAGCATATGATTAGTAAAAGTAATCTTATTTAAGGGGGCGATACATCTTGCTCAGAGATTGATTAATTCAATTTTTGTGGGCAGCAAGTTTAAATTTGTCCATTTTTATTAGAAGTAAAAGGATTACTTTCGTTTTTTATTCAATCAATTTTTTCTCTTGTGGAGGAGTAATCCCACTTTAGTCCATCCAATGCCTTGTTAGTTAATTTTGTACAAAGTTATGCATGTATTTAAGTAAAATCTAGCTTAACATGGAAAATTTTGGTGCCCAAGAGCAGTAATCCGAGCTTTTTTCTTATGGATTTCTGAAAGAACTTTCATAAAAAAGTTTTCTGTTATTCAGCTGAAAATAAAGTCGTACATGTTTTAATAGTTATAAATATCACTATTTCTTGTGACTACTATAGTATCATTTTAGTTGAAGGCCTTATTACACTACGAAAATTTGGCTGCTGCTCACATTTGTGACCAAATTTGGTTGCTCAGACATTTGTGACTAAAGCTGAAAATTATGTTGCTGCAACCAGTTGCAGAAACCTATTTCCCTTGGTTACCCAGGGAACGGGCAACTCCAACTTTTTTACTCAGAGGCAAAAATATTGCAAGTTTCTGAAATGCCAGCCATTGCAATTCTTCCTATTCCTAAGTAACAAAGATGACAGAAGACTCTGCGATACCGATAATAGTGATGAGATAAAAAAATCTCAAATGGAATAGAGATATGGAAATAGATCTGACTGAAAGCAAGTGTGAAATTCTGTATTTATGGAACCCTCCAGATTCTAATCATTTTAAAAAAGTTGCCGAGGCAATATGCCACCTATAATTATATGCTCTAGCAATTGCAATTCAGCAAATCTCTGGGATTTTGGAGCACAGCAGAGTTTATTATGGCAACCCTGCCTTCTCATAGATTTGAAAAAAGTTTCAGCAACTAAATTGACCGGAATTTTTGCACAAGGCTTTTATACAAGTTGTGCAGACTGTCAGTTTGCTTTATTTAAACAAAAACTCCAGTTTTGTATTCATAAAATGCCTAAAAGTTCTTATTTTACTCATGATTTTTACAAAACCAAGCAAATTTTTGGGTCTGAAAAATGACCAAACATTTCTTTTTCAATTATTTTTGGTATTATCTGCCATTTTTTCAAATAATCCACAATAGAAGTGTCTTAATTTGGTACATGTCCTTGGAAAAACATTCATTAAGTGTGCAAAACAATAAAAATGAGTCTGGATTAACAATAGCTTACACCAGACAATGGTTTTCCAGAGGCAGAAGCTCTAATTGTGTAGTAATTTGCCAACTACATAAATCTGTAACATATGACTAAAAACTTCATGAATCTAAAATAAGACCTTGGCCCTTTTAACCAATTTTTGAATTTACGAACTGAGGAAATCTGTACACCACACTCTACGCTAGGTATGGTGCAAGAGTTAGTGAAAATGTACAACTCAGGCACACTTTATCACCCTCTTGCTGATGAGAGATCCCGTGATAAGATTTTATTTCCATGGAAGGGCCGCGAAACAAATCCATATTTTTCTTAGTACTACTGTACTGTTCGAACCCTGCTCCTTTTTCCCTCACCGACAATTGTTCTGTTCAATGAAGCACGTTGTCAACTTGGGACATGTTTTGCTTTAGGTTGGGAACTCAATTTTTTAAAAACTCAGAAAGTGGAGGTCTGCTGAAAGGCAGAAGATTTTCAGGCCTACAATAATGATCTCAAAAAATGTTGGGGAAAAAAGTTGATTATGTTACAATACAATCAATTATACTGCTTGAGAAGATGAACCTTCCAAACGGATTTTCTTCAAGTTGACCCAATTACATGGGAAAATTTGCATTTCCATCAAGCTTTCAAAATTGTGAAAGCAATGGCATTTGGATGATCATCCTTAATGATTTATTGCTCATTATTTAATGAGTACAGTGGATTATTAACCAAATACGAAACAAATTTTCAGCTCTTAATGCAAGTCACTGAGAAGCATAGATTAACTTGTCCAGATAGCTGAAAGCAGACATTGGTCCAGGCCAGTCCATGGACTAACACAATTAAATTCTCATCCCTGTAGAAGTATTTTCTGCATCAGCCTGCAATGCAGATTTAAAAATGCCAAAATAGCCTGCAAGGTAATCTGTTGAAAAATAAAAACTCATGCAAAAGATTAAGCAATTTTGACGAAGCAATTGTTATTTATTGAAAATATGCAATTTTAAATTTTAACTGTTGAAACAAAAGTTACTGTAACCGCTTGCAATAAACTAAAATTATTCACAAAAAGAAAGGCGAAATAATTTTATATTAAATCAGTAGATGCAGTAATAGATATTGCACATTAACAAGAAATATTTATTAAATATGTGTAGTAATTTTAATTGTTGAAATAAAAACCTAATACAATGGCATGCAATGAATGAAAATAAGATTCTTCTCAAACAGGACAGGAAAGATTGCATACGAAATCAGTGATGCAATTGGCAATGTTGATGCATCTAAAGTGAGTAGATTCTATACACAAAAGATTAAATACTGGGCTTTGCATGAAATTAGGTATTATGGTCCATTTACATGAGGGATCTAGGCCGAAGAGGCAATTGCCCACCATTGGGCTTCCTTAGTATGCTAGTGGCCATATTTATGCGAAGTTTCAATGGAAGCTATACTGCTAGGTTGACAGATGCAATCTGGGTTTGTACCAGGTACCTTCCGTCTCCCAGTTGAGAGTGCAAATGGTCTATCACGGGTAGGGCTGGGCTTTCAGCAAATCAGCAATTCTGGCAGTTTGCATGCACAAACATGCTCCAACAGCATTGTGTTGGAAAGAGCTTTACGTGTGAACCATCTTTGGACAAGGTGCACAACCTGCACGACATCGTGGAATAATAGGCAGTGGAGCAGCCGATATGAACTGAAATAACCTGCAGACCTTGCAAAGAACTTTGGATGGGCTTTCCACGGTTTCTGTGACCAGGATTTGTTATTTTAGTAATTGCTACACCTTACACAAAAGCAAAATATGTAATATTAAAGAATTTGCCAAAATATTGTTAAAATCATTAATGTTTCCCCCCCCGTCTAATTATAAATGTTAAGCTTCAAGCTGCTTGAGCAACCTCTAAATTTAAAAATTTTTCCTACTTATTTTGTATTGGTTGTTCTTTTAAGATATACACAAGAAAAATACAGCATTAGCTTTATAAAATCAGACCACATGGAAATGTTTGGTTTTGGCAACTTGCATATACAATGCAAGTCGTTTTCATTCTCAGCAATCTCCCCAGAAATTTTAGTCAGCCTGGCAGCATTATGAAGCTATGATGTATAATTTTATTGAATTGCAGTATTTGAAATGATATTCCTAATGGCTGGTCAGTAAAACTTGCCTGGCAATGCACCCAGCCAAAAAGGACTGGGGAAAAACCCAGATTCTTCACAAGAATGAACATTAATTCACATTTCACTACAAGTTGAACAGGAACTCTACCACCATAGTATCGGAAAGCTTTCGCTAGCTAATACATCATGCCTTCTCTTCTCATGATGTCACAATCCGAGAAATATCCGATATGCCCTACTACGATCGTATCGTGATAGTTTCACCGTCATATTGACTATAGGAAATATTGCTGTTTTTTCCCCCCCCCAACACATTGGATGAAGGCGAAAACTCACTCCAGTACCGGATAGTACAAGATGGATGGGGTTTTATTGTGTGGATCGTGGAGTGTCAAGTACTTCCACAAAAGGACCCCTCTCCCTAGCATGTTAGGTCTGTCAAAAACGGGCTTCCACTCGTGATGGATGTCTCCGGTTTCTTCGGAAATTCTGAAGACAACGCCTTCGTTTAAGAAAAAAGGGGGAAAAGCTTAGTGTTTTGATTGGTTGATCGCCCTGAGTGTCCGATAAACCTCTAGCAAGCACAAAAATACTCGCTTGTTTTATTAGACACTCATCGTGGTAGTGCCAAAAGGAGAGTCGCGGCTATTTATTCGAAGTATCTGACTATCCGTGAGTGAGAAATATCGGTCAGATATTCTACGACACCATGGTAGTAGAGCCCCTGGTTAAACTAATTTGTTTTTTAAAGTAAAGCTATTAAAATAATTTGAAGCACTGATCAGAAACCAATTGCTTTTATTTAAAATGAATTCTAGGCTTGCAGTAAAGCTAGCTCCTTCAATGATCTTTCTTAAAACTGCAAGGATTAACATAATTAGCCTGAATAAAATGCAACACTGAAATTTTATCAAGATATTTAGAAAATCCTGTAGACATTGAGCAAGAATCAAGTTTAGTGGGAAATGATCAGTCAAAAGAATATAGAGTTATATTCAGGCTAATATGGTAATAGAATTTTACATATTTTCTTTGTGCTTTTAACATGTATACACAATATTAGGGTTTCAGTATAAAAAAAAAACAGCCAAACTATAGTAAAAGTAGCAAGAAGAACTTTCAGTTAAACAAACTTGCTTTTTTAACTGAACTGCTTTGTTAAACAAAATGCTTTGAACACTTATTTCCACGAATGAAGTTTGTCAGTAAGGTTATCTAGTACTTTGATAATCTAACTTCAGGATAATACAGATTTACATTCCACAAAATAAGACAAGAAATTTTATATTACCTCTAGTTTCCTCAAGTAACAATAAATATCCTTGACATATATACTGACAAGCTGTGGGTTTCCAGAATCTTCTGCATCTATATTTTCAATATTTTCCGGGAGCTGCTTAGTAGAGTGAGATTCTTCTATTTCATGCAGCGATTGTAACAACTGAGGTGTTATAGTTTCAAGAACCTAAAACAATTTAAGTATTTCAATGCTCTGAATTTTCAAAACATTGACAGCAGTTCAGGGTGGCTACAGAAATAGAGACAAAACAGTTCCAAAAATTTTCAAACTGACAATGATCGAAATTGTGACGGCAGGAAGCTTGAGAGTGAAATAGGGGGACAGAGGTCACAATGACTATGAAATTCTATCTTCTCCGTGTTAAAGGATAGTCAGCAATCACAAGGGGGTAAAAATTTTTTGATATTCACAATGATTCATTACCAACTGGCCATATCCAGAAGTTTTGTATTCCCATTCATGTCCAATCCATATCTTAGTACAGGTCCAAACACTTATGTTTTGGACTTGTACAGTGTCTACATCACTGGAGTCATGGATTCGTAAGTACCTGCATCAGTTTAGTATTGTATGATCCAGAACAAACCTATGACCCAAGAGTTAGATGCTGATCCACAGCTGAAACCGTCTAGCTCACTAGGCAGAAATGAAAGTTTCTCCCAATTTTTGGGCATTTTCATGAAATCCCCCCCCCCCCCCGACATTAACACGATCTGTTATCACCATGTAGTTTTCAGGAATCACTATTTTAAAATTTATGGGTCCTAGATATTCACAATCATTTAGCGTGCCTTCAAAATTTAATGGGTCTTTTCTGGTGATGAGGGAGAGACCAATGTAAAGCTTTCAGGAGGCTATATACCTCATAGCATAATTTATCGAGGTGGTTTTTATACTGTGATCTGCAGAATACTAGGACTCCTTGCGAAGGTAACAAGAGGTCCTCTCAAAAGACTGATGCTTTAGATTAATTCACACTTTGGTAAAGAACTGAAGTGTAATTTTGGCACTCCACCGAGAAAAAGTTAGAGAAACCATGCTTTATTAATAAACCCTTCCCTTACAGTGACAAACCAACAAGATTGTTGACCAATTAACACTTTAGAGAGGATGCCTAATCAATTTCTGGATTAACAGGAACTTTTCCCAAGACTAGCCAAGGCACATTGTACCCATACCCAGGGTTGGGTTTTTTGTCAAAAACTGAGGCATGTAATTTTTATTGGTCATTAATAGCATTTTAAATGAACTACAAGGCTAATTATATTTTATTTTAGAATTAAAATTACATACCACCATTCAAATCATTTGTCATGTTAACATTAAATATCTAAAATTGAAAAGTGTATTTTTGAAATTATTTTCCTTAAACCAGGTTGCTTGAAGTATAAGCATTTGAATTTCTTCATTTTTGAAGTCCTTTTGAAGTTGTTCGTAAGTACAATTTATTGCCAAAATAGTTTTACACTATTTTAGGGCAGAATTTTATGTTTTTGATGTGACTGTTAAAATCATATAAACATCTATTGTCAAAAACTTTCTTGCAATTTAAAGATGAAGATCGATTTTGGCAGGAAACAAGCATTTACAAGTGTAACCCTTGAACAGTTATTTAAGTTCCAAGAACTATAGTGAGAATAAGTTCAAACATTTATCATACTTTCAAACCAAACATAACACTTAACTTTTAGTTCAGTAGATAGGTGCTTAAATTTCTAACCCAGTGTCGCATCAACTAGGAAAGAACATTTCTGGTGGCTCCAGGATAGCTACCATTGAAATTAATTGAGCTCAATTTGACTTTATAATAAAAAATAACTAGCTGTATGCAGCTTCCCTATTTTTTGAATTGTTGAAACAAAATGCAACAAGAACATCAGACACTTTTAGAACAATTAACTCCAGACATGTGGACGTCTGTTTTAAATATTTTCAAGAAATAAATGACGAAGTCAAGATACAAGAAGCAACTTTTACCAATCTTTCCTTGTGTGTTTAGCTATATTAATCTACAATGCTAACAATAAGTCTCCGGCTCAGTCTGTACTTGACTTACGTTACCGACCACGCGGACTAAACTCTTAGCGAAACTGGTAATAATTAACATGCCGACTAATAAAATAAGGTTAAAAACTGAACACCGGGAAGTCCCAAGTAGTTTTCGGCGATTGACGCTCAATCACACAGTTTGGAGAAGGAATATCGGCGAAACAAGCCATCGGGATAATAAACAAGTACCGTTCGCTTCCCGCTTTTTATGCCTTTGCTCATGATAAATACAATAAATTACCTTGGTCTCTTTCACTTCAGGAACTTTAACTTCTTTCTTTTGTTTCAGGCCTTTTGGAACAACGGTGGCATTTTCTTTATCAACTGTAGTCACCTTCGCTTTAAGAGAAGCCTAAGTATTGAAAATATTAAAAGAGTATTATGCATACAAAAAAAATAATATATATATGCTTACAAACACACCGAATGAGGCTTCCGGTGAAAGAATTCAAACGAATGTATTTACCTTTACAGGAACATTTTTCACTTTATTCTCTACTCCTCGTAGAGGCTTTCGAATAACCCTTTTCTGTGGTTGTACAGCTTTGCCTCCAAAATTATTAATGTTTGTTCTATTCCTGAGAGCTTCCTAGAAAAACCAAAGAGCATCATAAAACGAGGCTTAATTACTTAACCTAACATGCTATAACGATTACAATCGAATAAACCCATCCCACACAAACTTACCATTTCTTCTTAACAATAATATAGACTAGACAAATCTCTTATCAATTTTACAAAGCTCATTAATTTCACAATAAACAATTCATAAACCAACAGCAATCAAGCAGAGTACATGCATGCAATGCAAGAAATATTTTTAAAGTTGGCCTCCAACGAATTTGATTGGACAAGAGGAAAAGATTAACATATGCCAGATTCTAATATTATCGATTTTTTAAAAAATAATTTTATTACAAAAAATTTTTTATTTTACTCAAAAAAGTATTGAATAACTTTGAAAAAATTTAATTTTAATTTATTATTAAAGTTTTTTAGTTAAATGCTTTTGTTTATAATTTTTTTATGCACTTGAAAGTTGAAAAATGTGTTTTTTCGGAAATATGAAGAATTAATATTTTAAAGTTAGATTTAAATCTTATCAATGTAAAAGGACTTTGTTACTTAAATTTAAGATGAAAACAATAACATCAAAGACATCAAAAATTTAATGAATTTCTATTTACGTGTTGGGGTTTTGCTTTGCAAGTTGGCAACTTTCGTGCGATGTGTGTGATGTAACGTAAACAAGTATTAAAGTTGCATGACATTTTTTCGCGTTTTGTGTGATTTTTCATGCTTCTTATGTATTTTAATTTTTTATCCAAGCCCATGTTTGATTATTCGATAGTTAGATATGTTTTTCTTTACTTTGTTTTTGTCTTTTACATGAGTATTGTTTGCCATACGGTAAATTCCACGGATCTCGTGCCGCAACAGAATGAATCGCTGTCTAAAGACTTTAAAAATGAACAATTTAAAAGAGGTGATAGCACTCAAGAAGATTTAGAAACTAAAAACAAGAGTAAAAATATCAGTATAAATGGAAATAAAATTGCGACTCCGACAGTAGTTAATAATGTAACTGAGCAGACCTCGCCATCATTGTTTGAAGATGAAATTAATTCCACTGCAAGCCTTCCATCATGGATGCTAAATATAAAAGACGGTGCTCTGCAAAGGACAGGTTATGTTGCGATTGGTTTTATGTCTATAGTTCTTCTGTTTTTTGTAGTAAGAGCAGTTAGGTAAGTTTTTGTTGTTCCTAATACATGAAGCTGCATCCTATTATTTTTCCCTTTTGAGATTAATCGTTATATTGCTTTTTCACCTACCCCGTTGCATTTTTTTTCAACACTATTTCAATCACCAGTAACTGAGGACAAATAGGTAAATCCCGAAATGATAGAAAATCTTGCATCTAATTAGTAACGTTGACGTAGGCTTACAGTGGCCTCAACTGAAAAATAACCCCCTCCCTTTCCTTTCTACTCAGTTATGATATCGCGATATTATTTAAAAAAAAAAAAATAAAACAACTTAGTACATTTTCTCCCCTTAAAGCCAGGAAGTTAGTTTATTAAAATTAACTTCTCCTGGTTAAAGATTTTCTATTCTTAATAAAAGTCTAAATATGTCTCTAAAAAATAGCTTTGCCTGTGCATGTGAAACACTTTTTTTGGGTCAAAACTTCTGCATTTGGGCTTTCCAGTAACGAGTCATATTGAAAAGTAATGATTCTTTACTTGTAGTGGTCAATTTGAGAGTGCCCTATTCACAAAGAGGGTGGTCATTGGGACCCTTATCCCCTAATTCCATCCTGGAGTTTTCTACAATCAGAGCAATTTTGATCGTCAACGGGTGTGCATAAATCAGGGACCTTTTTTTCTTAATTTCAGTAGCTACCCTGTATTACCTATTTGAAAATGGTATTTTCTACAATAGGAAATGTTTTCTATCACTGTTACATGTCAATCCCCTCAGTGCCAGTTTATGCCAATGTCTTCATCTATCCTTTATGAAACTTTCTGGCAAAAACATCTTTTCCTGTCCACATATCACAGAAAAGGATAAAGTACTTAAAAAAAGACTAACTAAGCTTGAAAGAAACATGAAGTCCAATTAATAGCTAGACATGTTTTGGTACCAATGGAGAAAGTGAAAGAAATTGAAGACATTATAGATGTTCTGTGACTTGTATAAAACATTTTATCACTTTCCCAAATGGAGCTATGTACATGAAAAATCATAATTTATATAATAACAATTAAATTTCTTTCAGAAATCATTAGCCCCTCATTATATTGCGCTTGTTGGGAGACAAGAAAAATATGCAATATAACTGGCTTAGGGGGCAGGGAAGTATGACATGTGGTTTGATGGAATTTTACTTTTGTGATCACATGCTCTTAAACTGTAATAAAATTTGTAGTATGAGTACTGCAATGAAGAATAATCACACTTAAACAATAAGCATAGAATTTACCTTTTTAAATTTGTGTACAAGTACATATTTCATTTCCTGCTAAAGAAACTATTGTCATTCTGATTTAATTTTTCTCTCATAACTTGTTTTTCAGAAAAAATAAGTGAGAGAAAATTAATTTATTAATTCTATCTCTTTTATTTGATTGGAGTTGTATTTTTCAAATTTGTGCTTCTCATGTTAATGAAGCAAAGGAGTACAGAAAATCAAATTAGAAGACAGAAAAAGCACAATATATTCGAATGTGCGATATCACGAGAAGGTACTGTCAGTGGCACACACAAGGGAGGGGTCTAAGGGGTCCGGACCCCTCCCAAAAGAGTTATGAATTTTCCCTCGTTAAATCGTCATGTAATTTTTACATTTAAGTATGTTGGAGCGCATTATCAAATCCTTATTTTCACCAATTAAGATGAATAAACACAGTAAAAGTGGGGTTACAATAAAAATCCATATTTTTTCAGATGGTTGGGATCGCAGCTTTATGGGCTGGACCCTCTCCAAGAGAAAATCCTGTGTGTGCCACTGGGTACTGTAATACTGAATCATACATCGCATACGTAACAAACAGCCTTGTCCCATTCGTAGCATAAGTAATTAGCTTTAATTAATTAATGATACAATTAAAAAAGTAATTTTAAAGTTAATTAATAAGTGTATATTTCTTCTTCTACCCATTAAATTTATTTGTGAAAATACTTCATAAATTCAGAGCAAAATCCAAATTGCTGAAAAAAAAAAAAAAAAAACTTTTTCGGATGTCCTGTATGTAACAAAACTTAATTAATTAAAAGAAAACTATTCAGTCCAATAAAAAGAAACTTCACAGGAATCTAAAGTTGTATATAAAGCATTAAGAATAGTTGCAAACTTTATCATTTATATTTTGACATTGAAAAATGTACAATTATGTATCAAAATTTTGCTGTGAAATGTCCCATACATAAAACATGAATACTGCAGAATGATCCATGAAACCATTCGAACCTATGGTTTCACTGGCTTTCCAACAATCGGAGCTACCATGATCAGAACCCCGAAGAACATCGCTTCATCATAGTGCTGTAAAAGTAACGACAAAATGAGTATCCGTATGTATTTGTTACTTAGATGTTCACTATTCGTTACTAAGTATTCGTTACTCGTTACTTTCGTTACTACTAATAGAATAGGATCATACGCATCCGAATACCAAGGAATCTAAGGGATTACAGATATGTATTCTAATAGTACCAATACAAAGTACATTAAAATCAGACATTAGAAGAAACAGAAAATTTATTTAACATTTCAAAAAGTATAAAACTGAATGTGTAGATGAAATACATAACATCAACCACTAGAATTATAAAATTTACTATGAATTTGCCAGTAGTAGTTTGATACTGCTAGTGCAGCCATCTATGAGCGTATTATTTGCTAGATTATACTGAAAAGAGGAACAATAAAAATAAATATTTAAGAGATTGACATAAAAATTTTGGAAATACCCATAAAGATTGTAAAACAAATCAGCTTACCAAAAATCAGTGGCAATGTTTCGAAATATTTACAATGTGAATATGAAATAAAAGACGTAAGCATAGCAAAATAGTTTTACAAATTTATAAGAATAGTAAAAATAATAAAATAATCACACTACAAAATTAAATGAGAATATGAAAAAAAAAAGAAAAATTTAAGTTCGCAATCCTGCTTCGGAACCACCCTGAAAGAAAGAATTCTGATTGCACCACTATTTAGTACTAAAATGTTAGAAAGCCCGAAATTAGCACCCCTTACTAACGTGCTTCTCTTATATGTATTGCTCCTCTACAATTATAAGAACACCCCCCCCCCCCCCCCCCCCGCAAAAAAAGAGTTCAACTGCGCATAATAACATACTATACACCGGATCGTATCCCCCCATTGTACGACCCATATCAATAGAGCAGCAGATACTATTCCATCTCCATAACTGTAACGAAACATACGGATTCTTCCAAACCTCATCAAAACGATTCCATTCGGCGCGGCACAAACGAATTGCAACCAGAACATACTACTCCTCAAATACCGAAACTGATTTTTTCCTCCCAACAGCGAGAATCCATAATACTTCCGGTATCTAGTAACGGAAAGGAACATACTATTACTCAAATACCGAAATTCATTTTCTCCCGTTCGAAGTTCGAACCTGGTCGATCCGAAATGCAAACTCGAAAGTCATTTTCCCCATTGAAACCGCGATCCGATATTCAGTAACCCCAGTAACAAATAACGCCTCGCCTGGCAGTCTGTATTCGAAGTTCGAAGCTGCTCGATCCGAAACATCTTCGGATCGAGTAGTAACGATATCAACCGAAAAGTAACAATTCGTTACTTCGAGTCTGAGTGATTATCCGTATCTTAGTACCGAATACATGCGGTTTGCTTCAGCTCTACTTCATCACTTCCAATAAAACATACGTACTGCTGCTTTCAACCACCTCAAAATAGGGTTCTTAAAAACCTAGGTTCTTTCAGAAAAAGCCCAAACTGAAGTTTTTTTTTTTTTTCAGGTCTTTTGGGGTTTTATTAGTTTTTTTTAAGGGAAAGGGTGGGGTTTCAGAACATTGACAATTATTGTTATTGATTTGTACATTTTTTAATCATGGTTTGCTCATAGATAAATTGATTTTTAGTAATAATTTTAACAAGGAAATTAAAGTACTATACTAGTGGTGAATTAAAACTTTTAAACTAATGTTTTCTTATGGTTAAAAAGATCCTTACTTATTTTAAGTCAAATGAAAGGCATAAAAAATTTTATCTAGAGTCTTTCTCATTTTTTTTTCCTTGGGTAGTGGTGGTATTTTTAAACCCACCCAGGTTTTTTTTGGGTTGGGCAAAATCATAACAGACTTGCCTCAAAAACACCCTCTTTCAACACCTACTTTTCACAAGCTTATCCCTTTTATATTTCATCTTTCCAAACTTACTCTCATAATTTCTACTATCACACTCTGTCTGCCCATAGAAACACTATCAAACACTACAGCATCCCTTAGAACCTTTACTAAAACTCATCCAGTCAGTCACAGTATTCTTATTCACTCCAACCACAATCCAACTTGCTTCCAATTGCTCAATCCATGCACAATATGTAAATATACTCATTCAAATCAAGTAACCCCTCACACTTCTTCTCACATGCGCATTCTTACCCATCTTACACACCCATACATATCCACCACTAAGATCCTTCCTTTTACTGAACTTTATATTCGCACCACATTTGCAACAAACATATGTACTTTGCTATCAAACCAACTTTCATACACCAGTTAATAACATGTTTCATTCCTTTTCCTCCTATAACATGAAAAATTTCTAATTCCCAGTCTAGCAATGAAAATCTTGAGACAGCTTATTGATTCATGATGTCTGTAAAAAAAATCACAAGGAAAATTTATTTAATTTGTTCTCATGCTCGAAAATGTCCAAACATGGTGAATTTTAAAAAATATGTGCTGAATGGAATGAAGTTATTGGTGTTGAAAATGATAGTTATTTTCAAGTATCGTAAAAATGTTAAGCATGAAACTTTAAAGAATATAAACATCCAAATAAATGCACAGGGTGGCCACCAACCTGGAATTATCAGGGAATGGAGGGAACAGTTTTAGTGTCACCCACCTGCCATTTTTGGTGCCGTTTGTTTTTCGCCAAACTGGCACCAAGTACCATGTTTTGTAAAAGGTTTGCCCTTCAGACGCTTCGCATAACTCCTGAGTTCCAGAATAGCGGCCATCCCTTTTCTAGACACAAAATCATATTACACTTTTATCCACAGTTACTACAATATTATTATCCAAAAGCATGTAAAAGTAAATACATGTTATTTGCCATAGCTTCTTAAATTTTTTTTTTTTTTTTTGTTCAATTTTAAAATTTTCACTTTTTTCTCCTACAGAAACCTTTTTTATAACAACAATACGAACAAAAAATATCAGCAATCCCTATTCAACAGAAAACTCCCTAAACCTTATAATTGAAATTCTCCCAATTGATATCCCTTAGTACCTCCAAAAAGTCATTGCATAAATAAATTTTCCTATCGTAAAAGGCATATTCAAAAAACTTTACCACTTAAATTCTAAATGCAACTCCAGGCTTGAAAACGGTGGCCATCTTCTTTCTAATTACAAAGTAGTGGACAATAACATATTTAAACATAATTCCTCGTATGCTCATACATGAAATATCTATTTGCAACTTCTCACTTTCCCGAAAACTTGAAAACGCAAACGTAAAATGCCTAAATCAAAAAAGCTTACCTTTTAACTTCTTGATGCAAGTCCCGATTACAAAATAGTGGCCATCTTGTTTCTAAACACAAAATCGTCGACAATAACATATTTAAATATGATTCCATGTGAACTCATACAAATCCCTTGGCTTTTTGGCAATAACACTTGGCTTCCCAAAACTTTTTCACTATTTTGAAAACTCAAAACTCCTACTCTTTATATTCCTTTAAAATCCATTTACTGTACCATCACAACACTACTTCGTTTTCAATAAGCCATAGCAAAGCATATGTCTTACATGGCTGATACGCACACGAGATGCTAAATCCACCAATTTTCAAAACATAACTAATTTAATTCCCGAAACTATCACAAAAAGCGGCACTGTAATCAACGTTTGCTGATTGGCCAATATATCTCTCTTAGTTGAACCTGGCGGCATAAAGATAACTCATAAAACCGTTTGGGTTGCCACATTTGAATTTACCCATCACACCATCAATTTACACAGGCTTGGTGACGTCTTTTGGCAAGGATTTTGGGTGGGTGATACTAAAGGCTAGCCTAATAGAGAAATATCAGGGACACCAACCCCTGTTTAAGTGTAAATTCTAAAAGACGCTGAAATTTATATTTAGGTATTTTTGTTTATCACATTTTAAAGCCAGAAATATGGAAATCTCTGTTTTCCTTTAAGATATAAAAGAAAATGTGAAAAGAATGTTTTGGCCTGCCACTCCCATTTGGCTATGAACTTTTAAAAATCACTTCTTAAATGACACCTTGTGCACAAAAGAAATAAGCTCCTAAAGTTTTATCTGTGTATTGCTAGTAGATTTGGCTGGTCATTAAAGGGTCAATGTGTCAGGGTATCTTCTTTTATGTATAAAGATTATAATTTCTACATAGTATTATTCTGTAACATATGTTTGAATTATTACATGTGTGTATATATATATATTTTATTTCTAGACATCAAAAAAGAGTAAAAAACCGTAAGTATGGCATTATTACATCTACAGCATCAGACTTGGAGATGGAACCGTTGGATAAGGATGATGATGAGGAAGAAGATACAACTCTGTTTGATGCTCAGCATAAGTATTCATTGCAGTAATACATGAAGAGATGTGCCAAAAAATATTCCATGTTAAAACAAAAAAAGCAAGGACAAAAAAGACAACTGGCTTTCTTCAAATGTTATGCTAAAGGAAATAAGCATACAAACTATTAAAAATTTTAAATTTTAAACAATTGTCATTTTTAAACATATGTTTAAAAGTGTATGAACTTATTTTTTTATTAGAAATTAAATATGACTTAAAGGAATAAATACTGGTGTTATTTTTTTATATCTAAAGTAGTGACCTATTTTTAAAATGGAATTAACCATATAAAAATCCCTCTCCCGTTTCCAAAAAGATAATTTATAATGCTTTAAATTAAAATAAATAACAAGTATTGTTTTGTTATTTAAAAGCTATTAGTTTTAAATTTTTCATTTTTGCTTAGTTTTAATTTAAAAATACTTTTAGATACCATAAACTTTTGTTTTATTAAAAAACTCACTCATAAATGTTTTTAAAATAATGCTTTGACTACAGAGTTTCAAGGAATTGTATTCTGAAATGCAGCTCATTGTTAGCGGATTTCTAGTATCTTTGTTTTAAGCATACTCAATTGGTTAAATCAAAAAATCTTTTTTGGCTGTCTTTATTTTTGGTTACAGAATAACAGTGTGTTCAAGTAAATCACTCAATAAATTTCTAGTAAAAATTATACCTTTACCTACATAAAATGCCTTTGCAGAATTATAATAAATTAAAATTTGACCTTTAGTAAGATTTTTTCTTTTTCCTTTGCAAAACACTTATTAAAATTTTCAAAAATGTTACTCTGTTATTTTCTCTTAAAAGTGAAAAATCAAAGTAGAAAACTAAATTCATATATTTCTAGTGTAAAATTTTATGGACACAAAAATACTAAGAGATGCATTTCATAAGCACAATGTGTGTATAGCAAATTTATTGTGTTGATAAAGTACAGTGTGTGTTTTGATAAATGTTATAAAAATGACATCAAAAATAGATTTTTTGCTCATTTTTATTTGAAAAAAAAAATAATTGTAACTTATTTACTATAAAAATATTGTTTTAATCAATACCTGAAGATCCATGTATTCTTTTCTTTCTTTTTTTTTTTTATGTTTTAAATGTGTGAGATAAAACTTCTAATATTCCTAATTAAATGTGCCATTTTTTTTAAACCCCTCATTTTTATATAAATGAAAAGAAAAAAAAAAACTATAAGAAATGGGTTGCAGCATATGTGTATTATAAAGCATTCTGCTTAATCTTCATAATTCAACTATTGATTTTCTATTCAATAGAATTTGATAAATTAACAATGTACATTCTTAATATACCATTAAAACACTAATTTTGGAGTTTAAAGTAAAAAGAAGAAAATATTTAGGTGTTGGTGAATGTTAAAGAAGTAAAAATCGCCAAGTATATCTAACAAGGTGGCCACGCTTCCTTGAAAACCTGGAATGTCCTTGAATTTACAAAAAAAAAGTTCAAGGCCTGGAATGTGCTTAAATTTTGAATGGATGTCTGGAATGTCCTTGAATTTTAAAAGAAAATCTGGAATATCCTTAAATTTTACCATCCAATTGCTGAACTTTAGTAGTGTTATCGGTTATTCCCAGCCCCTACGACAATGAAACCACGTACCCTGGAGGAAAAGAAAAATCACAATTGTTGAATAATTGCAGTTAAAATTTTTATTATCCTGAAATTTGTTTGTAAATAGTTTTCTTGTTTTGAATTTGTTGATTATATTTTATTACATTAAAATTAATGGAATACATATTTCCATGCGAGTATTTAAAGGCATGTGTTTCCTTCCCCTCCCCTCCTTCAATTTAAATTTTACAGGAATTCTTTTTTTATCAAGAAAAGAGAATTAAAGTCATGTCCAAAAGAATTTAAGTCATGTCCATCTAAAATGCATGAGTTTTATTCCTACTTATGAAAGCTGCTATTTTGGAATCGAAGAAGAAATATTTTTACATAAACATGCATATTCCCTTTCACTTATACTTTCCTCCTCATTTAAAATTTATATTAAATCAAATAATACATACAAAAATGTGTTAAGTAATATCTGGTATCAAAATATGGTGTATGCCAAAATCAAAATATTTGCTTAAAACAGTACTTGCTCCAATTTACATTGTCTCTCAACAATTATGAAATAGTATTAAGTGTACATATTTTTAGAAAGACTTTCTAAAAATATGTATAACTTCCACGGCGTAACGGAGTTGTCGCAAATTAATTGTTTCGTCTGTTCCTTCTGTGGTTTGCAAAAGATGATGATAAATGCCAATGGTTCTAAGGCAAAAAATTTCATCTGGAAATCGTCCCAGTGTAGCTCAGTGGTAGAGCACCTGCACGTTAAGCGGTAGTCCTGGGTTCGATCCCCAGCTCTGGAATTTTTCGCATAGTTAGTAAAAAATAAAATTAATCAACCTAAACACTCCAACTTGCCTAATATAGTATTAAGTGTTTTTGAGGAATTTTCAATAAATGTGTGTTCATGAAACCATGAGATTAAATTAGGTTATAAGAAAATAGAAATAATGACAAAAAACTCTCAAAAATATGTATGCTCATTGTGCGTTTCAGGATATCCTTGAAAGTCCTATGTCCTTGAATTTTTTCTCTGAGAAAGAGTGGCCACCCTGATCTAAATGATTTGTAAAAAATCTGAAAACAACCAAATATGTTATAATTTTTTTGGTTACATTTTAATAAATTTCCTAAATTGTACATAATGCTTATTAAATATACATAATTATGTTTCCGAGAACTTACTGAAAGAATAAGTTTGTTGAAAAGATTCTCTTGAAATGCAACTTTCAAGCACATATTTTTTGTACAGTGATCTATAATAAGTGAAGAAAAATATATATATGTCATTTTCCTCTTAATATCTAATTTTATAATGCATGTTGGGATTTATTTCATTTGCATCTTGATTTTTTATTAAATTAATAGTTTTGGGTATTATCCTTAATGAGTGGAAAACAAATTTCATTCATTTGTTTAGTAAATTAAAAGAAGGTGTTTAAAATAAGTGCTTGAGAAAATTAATATCTATTTCTTTTCTTCTATACAGAGTTGTCTACATGCTTAAGCTTGAAACAGTAATTCAATTTCAAAAGTTTATATTCCCCCATCCCATTTTGAATATTTAACATTTTGCACATTAAAATGTTCAAAACTTGTCAATTGGTGAACAAATATTGAATCATCAAGTATTTCAACCATTTTTATTTTTTAAGCTGGAAAATTTTGCAATGCAAATCTTTTCATTGAGAGAGAGAGAGCACAGTAAAAAGCTCATTGAATTTATTTTCACTCTACTTCAGTAATTTGATAGTTATATAAAACGTTAGATTTCTTTTTCTCCTAAATTACAGTTTATGAAATATCGTATGTGTTGTGCATGAGACTTAGCACTAAAATCAATATCGTTGTGTTTTTAAAATAGCAATATATATATATGCTGAGGTATTCTAAATAGATAAATAGGGGAAAACTTGAATACTATTTTAGTTGAAAATCTTTAAAGTTGTAGGACAGTAAGCTGGTATCTGAGAGAATGAGAAAAAGTGGAAGAAGAGTAAACTGGAACTATCTTATCTAAATTAAGTTGCATGGTAACTCTGTCTAAATATGTGCGATTATGTTCTGTACATATTTTAAAAAGATTTATGGTATAATAAAAACATATAAAACATTACTTAATACGGCGGATTAATTAGTTAAAATTTTTTATTTGGGAATACCTTATTCCCCCGTACACGATATATATTTCGGTTACACACATAACCATCTTCAGTCGTTTCTGGATCTCTCACTAATGGCGGCTTCTTTTTATATCTTCTTCGTTCTTCTTCTTGAAAGTTCGATGCATGACGTCATCCCATGATTGGTCGATTGTATGAAGCGTATCGTTGATGCTGCCCTCTGTCGTCATTATTTCTAAGCTCTCACGAATGTAGGCATATATACTATTTTTAAAGTTGGCTATTTTTTTAATATTTTTAAAATCAATGGTAATGGGCTCTTTCAAAGCAAGACGGGCTAGAGCGGTACTTTGTTTCTGGAGGTTAATGTCTTTAAAATGTTCGTTTTTTTCGCTCTTTAATTTTCCTTTCGGCGTTACAAAAATCATGGGATGACGTCATGAACCGAACTTTCAAGAAGAAGAACGAAGAAGATATAAAAAGAAGCCGCCATTAGTGAGAGATCCAGAAACGACTGAAGATGGTTATGTGTGTAACCGAAATATATATCGTGTACGGGGGAATAAGGTATTCCCAAATAAAAAATTTTAACTAGATTTATGGTAACCTGATACTTTCATTTTGTGCTTGGTTGCTTTATTTCAGTATATCTATCTCAGTCATGTAAGTAGGTATGCAATTGATATCGATTTGATTGGATGCTGAACTTGAAGAATTTCAACTAGATATATGGCAGCAGTGTGTATTCTTCCTTTTCGGTTTTATTTTTACTAGTTTTCTTAAATTAGTCGGCAGTTAATATAGATGATAGAGGTGCACTACCTGTTGCTTCCCAAGACCTCTTTAAAAATTTACTGTCACAATTTCACAGATTAGTTATCATTCTTAAGGAAAAAAATCATGAAAAGGAAATTTTTTTCAATTCTCTCACTTATTTTTCCTTCCTAGTCTCAGCAGGAAAAAATCATTTTGAGAAATGTTTCAAAGGTCCCAAAAGAAATGGGCTTATTCACATACTAGTAAGCTGGAAGAAATAAATTACTTCATTCCAAATGCTAGGGCATGCATGTTTCACAAGTGCAAGAAAATGGTTGTGTCATTCTTTTAACTAAATATTTCAAACTTTGTTAGTAAAATACAATTTCAATTTTCACACTTATATTTGTATTGATAAAATTATTAAAGCTTAGTCCATAAAATTTAGTTTTAATATTTTATGTGATAAGTGTAATGCATATTTAAGAAATATGTTTAACACTAATACTTAATGCAATCAAACGAAATATTACCCAAAAAGAATTTTTAATTCAAATTTCTTAGTTACCCTTTGTTATCTTTTGCTTGGTTGAGAAATTTCAATTCTCTTCAATAACTTTGCATAGAACACACATATGTAAAAACAGCGCAATATGTACATTTCGTGTGGTATAAAAGGTCCACCCTCTTTTAGTTGCAAAAGAATTTCAACGTCCACACATACAAGAAAACATTCTTACTCTTCTTCCTGTATAAAAGTTGGGATGTTTTTGCAGTTGAAAAGGATGGATGATGGGGGAGCAAATTTCACACTTCTAACAATTTGAGTCCAATTTTTCTTTGTGATGCATGTTTGTTTACATCATAACACAATATACTAAATCTCCAGGGTGGGCAAGTGCCCTATCTTGCTCCCCCTTGTGGGCGTCCATGTCTGAAACCAGTATTTGATATAAATTGCTGTTAAAAAAGGAAGTATTTCTTTTAAAATGATTCCATATTTACTCATAATGGGAAGTGCCATGGGTCTTCGTGTTCCTGGTGATCTTTGTTGTAGCAATTCATACCAGGTACGAAAGAGCTACATCGTGAGTAAATAGTCCTATCCATCCAGAGGGTGTGCTAAACTGCTCTTGGATAATGAAATTTTGTCCCACATGGTGGATCAGCATTTAAGATGATGAATGATAGTTCAAGAAGTTCTCGATAATTGCCTCGTGCCTGGAATTCCCTAGCCATGCTACTGCGATGCCAATGACACTATCTTTCCAGGAAGCTATCAATGCTGCCATGTTCTCATTGTCAATAGCATTCAAACATTAACATGGATCTATTTTTCACCAAAAATTCTTGAACAATTCCATATTGGGAGATTTTGAAACATCATACAGATTGAAGACTTTTTAAGCATGATATCTGAGATAGGGTTGATGGTAGACTAAATGTAACATTTCCCTGCCATTCTCATTTTCTAACAGAACACAAACTTTACCGTGTATTCCAGTGTTTGAAGCTGTGGTAATTATATTCAAAATTATCAAGTTATCACGATCACAACTGCCAAAATTATGAGCATAAAAATTAAAACACTAAAGTATAAGCAAACACGTTTGCACAAAGTTCTCTACCTCAATCTCTAAAAGAAATCAAACAGAACTTTAGCAGCTCAACCCATGTTTCTTACCAATTTGTCGCACACTGTTTCTCTTTCAGTAAAGTTTTGATTTCCTAGCCTTTTTTAGCTTCTCAGCTCTTCAAGGAGCTCCTATAATGTTTCAAAATGCATTACACTAGAACACTATAAGGAATGATGCCCTCTATGATCAGAATCAATTATTCTGCAGATAAGCTATTTCTGTAGTTATAAGTACAGTAACCCTTCCTTATATCAAGCTTGTCAGGAGACAAGGAAAATGTGCGCTTTATCCAGGGGGGAGTGATGTATCCAGCGGTTGGGGGTAAATGATAAAATTTTACTTTATGAATGCATGCACTTAAATAATAAAATTAATAGTATAAGTACTGTAACAAAAATGATCATTTAACAATAAATTAAAGGTTTATTTACTTTTAAAAACTTTTTGTACAAATACATATTTCGTTGCCTTAAAAAAAGCTATCCAAAGTCGTCGTCTTTGTTTTTTTTTTCTCTCATAACTTGCTTTCCAGCAAAGATTGGCGAGGGAAAATTAATTAATTGCATATCACTTATGTGCATACACAGAATTTTTAAAATGCAGTGTATGCTTTTTTCTGTAAAGTAATGAATCAAAATAGTTAAAAAAAAAAAAGACAGAAAAAGTGTGATATATCCAAATTCACGGTATAGTGAGGGGGTACTGTATCTAATTAGCTAAGAAATCACATATACTTAATTAATGAAATTCAGTTAATAATTTTGTAAAATTCTTCATGAATATTTTCTTTGTTGTGACAGTAAGAAGAATCAAACTCTCACTGTAAATGCTCATAGTGGACACTTTTGCATAAAAAAAGTGGCCTTTAAGTGAATTTCAGTTGAAGTGGTCTTCACTTCAGCTAAATTTCAGTTGAAGTGAAGTCTTAAAAATGGTTCAATTTTAAAAACATTTTACATATACACTCCCTATATGAGGCATCACCAAATGGCACCCTGGAGAAAGTTTTAAAAAATAATTTGAAATTTTAACATTGTGGATGGAAGCAACCCTAATGGTCATTCTATACAAAGTTATTTACTTTTATTTTGATATTAATGCCTGATTTTCTATCACTTTTATTGTTTTCCTTAATTGTTTTTACATATTTTGAATTAACGCTTCTGAGAGGAGAACTATTCCCTTCCCACTTCATTTTTCATAGATTTTTATGCATTTTTATTATAAACTTTTATTTCACTATTCTGTCTTTCTTACAAAAACTCTGGTTTCCAAACAAGCATTAAACAGCGAAAAATTGCTGACACAGGTTTATATTAATGCTGTTTTACTTTCAAACTATACAAGGGATGTAGCCTTTGATGGTCAATCATTTCTGTGAGTGGCCCTTCTTATATAAAGGTTGTATGCCCCTAATATATAGCATTATTATTTTTATTACTTTTACAAAATCACAGTTTAAAATTTGAGTTCTTGATATATTAATTTAACAATGACCATACTTTATAAAATCATTAGTCAGTGTTTCAATTCGATTTTATTATATTTGATTTTATTTAGTAAATACATTTTTATTTTTAAAAATCACATGATAAAATTGAATACTTTACCAATTTTTGATAATGACATAAAAAAAAAAAATCTTTTGGGAATTGTTGGCAAGAAATTAGTGCTATTTCTATTCTAATAAAAATTTATGCAGTCAATGAAATTCCTGTATATTATGTATAGTTATTTTATTTCTTATTAAATATATATATGTAGGTCAGATAAATTGGAATATCTGGATTCTTCCAGTTATCAGGCATATTTGCTTAATCGTAATACACCAGGTGTGTGCTTGTTGGATATCTGTTGCATCCCTACATATAAATATATCTCTTGACTTACAGACTATGCAGTTGATCTATCCTTAAAAGTGGCAAAATTTACTTTATTCCAAAAATTGATTATGTTTGAATAAAGCATATTTTAAAGAGTTTTTATTCTTAATAAGTGCACTTCTCAACAGCGATTTTAAATTTTACTTAAAAAAAAATTTTTTTTAAAGACCGATTTTTGTTTGTAGGTAATCTTGTTTATTTTATTCCTCAAAGACATTTTCACACAAACATTTTAAGGTTGCAAAATTTTCGACTTTTTGTTGTTGGGAGCAATTGTGATTTAAAAATTCACTGTGCCTTCATATCTCTAACAATTGTGTAAATAAGTCAGGTGAACTGTAACTTTTTATTTGGTCTTTGAGTATTTATTTATTTTGCATTGATTTATATAGAGTATGAAATTAAGTTTAGCAATACATAAATAAAAGCCAATGAGAAAGAAAAAATATGTATTACACTCTAGACATTTTTATGTCATGTAGCATTACGAGGCAGGTGTATGTACTTCATTTGAATTAAAGTGTTAGGAATTATACTGTCATTTTTCTGCTAACCAGTCAGTGGAACTTGCTGGGAGTATAGCCAGTCAAAGGCTTATAGAATCCTGTTACATAGAACAAAGCTCTCAAAAAACAGAGCACGAGCACTAAGTGCTGCACTCGAACATTTTATGCGAGTTATTAAAATCTAGGCATTGAATAAGATTGTTAACATTCTGAATAAAAGCATTGCATTACATGTGAAAATTTACTGTAAAGATTATGTTTATTTAAGTAAGTCCCTTTTAAAGCACAATAACAACATTTACAAGATTCCCAAGAATTTGAAATGTGGTCTTGTAGGCTAACAAATGCAAAAGCTTGCACATATTTTGAAGTTGGCAAAAATCTGAAATTAAATTAAAAAAAGAAAAGACAATTAAATGGTAATAGTTGGCAATTCTATTTATTTCTTATATGTGACATATTGAGAATGAATAAATGCAGCATATAGGAGGAGCATGTCTCCTTAGAAATAGCAGTTTCCAAGGTCATTAAAACTATTCGGAAACACAAAATACTCCTTAGAAACTCTTTAAATCACCTCTTTAAAAAATCAAAAATTATTAAGAGCTGCTCCACAGCATTCAAACTTAAATTCTCCAGTGCAGACTTATCAGTGCAAGCTGGCATCGATTTTTAGTAAAAGAGAGAGACTGCAATGGTGCAATAAAGTACAAACTACTTCTGATTATAATGCTTGCTGCATTGATGGTCCCATATTCTAATTCTTCATATGAAGGATTTTTTTAACTTAGTAAGAAAGAAATCAGACTGACTTTCAACCTGGTTTTTAGTAAAGAAACTTAAAAGTTGACTGCTCTGGGAACACTGTCTGTTTAATAATTTTAAATGAAAAGACAATTTTCTACAGAAGAAAATCAAAAATTTTTGTTGGCTTAGGAAAAATAATTTTCTCCTCATGGTCACAAAAAAATACCATTTTTACTTTACTGCAGACTAAAACAAACTGAAAGATTAATATTCTTTTTTTCAATTTTTACACACGAGAGCAGTGTTATTTACACAAGAACAGTTTATAACAGTATCTAAATTTCATTCATATAGTGAGTTTATATATAGTACTCAAACTAAAACAGAAATTGTGTCCGCATAGTTGATCCAAGGTATTTTTAAGTTATAGTCACATGAAAATGGGCAAGCAAAGTTATTTTTGGAAATCCTAACAAAAATATGTACTAAAATGAAATATATTGAGAGAGATCTGTTATTTCATTTATTGTCAGATTGTGTATACATTAATATCCTCAACATAATTCAACATACACAGCTTAAACTTTATTATTATTATTATTTGTTTAATTTACACATAACTGTTTGATAATGCTGTTGAAGGCTGATATGTATATACTTCTGAAACTACTGCAATTCAGAAATATGTAAAAATCATAAGTGTATTAAAACTCAATATACAATTTCATGAATTCTTGGGTAAAATAAAAAAAGTAGCATTTATAAAAAAAATGAGTCAATAATTTGAGGAGGTGGTGTTCATAGCATTGAGAATTTTTAAGTTGTCAAAAGATGTTGAGGTATTTTTCCAAAGAAAACAATTTTCGATAGTAACTGTGAGCATTTTATTTTCTTGATACCCATTTTTGTCCAATAACTTGCAAATAAAGTATATTATCTATTTATAATAATATTTTAACTGTTTCAAACACGAATACATTATGATTTGGATAAACTAGTAAGAGAATTATCTATACTATCAAATTTAAAACAATACAAAATAGTAATTTTTGTATTTTAAAACTTTTAATTTTTTTTCCCAGGTGCTTTTAATCATGAAATGTATATTTTTTATTTCTTATATCACCTATGAATTATAGCTAAGGTCTTTTACCTGAAGATTATGAATCAATATTGTAATATTTTTAAAGAAAAACCATTGAATTACATGCATAATGTATGTGTTCGTTGCAAAATAATTTTCTTCAAGTGTGTGTGCTTGTTATACATTCCATATCTGGAATATTTGAATTGCCAGCTTTTATATTTCTTTTCATTTTCGGAATATTAATTGCTAGATTGAATATATGTTTGGAGCTTTACTATTTCTCCTACTTATTTTGTGATGTAAAATCTAGTCTAAAGTTGAGTGTTGTATTTGCATTCTTGATAATTTATGTAAAGTTGCCATTGCATAACTCATTGTTTTCGATTTTATGTCTAAAACAATTACCATTTTCCCCTTTTATGTTATTATAGTTTCATATTATGTGCTGACTGTATCCATTGTGGTTTTTAATATTTTTTGTTTTATAAATAAATATATTTCAATAATGTGAACTGTCATGTTTTTTTAAAAATTCTTTTTAACATTAAAACTCCTTAGCAAAATTAGCTTTAAAACAAAAGCTGTTTAGTGCTTTTCTAATTAAACTAGTTTTTGCAAATTTATGAAGACCTTTAAGGTACAACAGTGTGTTGAATAATCAATAAGATGACTTAAGAAATTTCATGGCTAAAATTTTGAGTTATCATTGCTGGGAAAATTGGTGAAATGGCATTGTTAATTTGGAATCTAACAGTCAAAGTTTGAACTATTTGTATCAAAAGTTTTTGCTAGCCAGTGCAGTGTTTCATAAACACTAACACTTTTGTGAATAAATGGCATAATGGTTTTCATTTTCATCATTACATGCTTTGTTTCAGAGACAACTATGTATACATACATCTGCTAGTACAATTTCCTATAAATATTACATGATCAATGAAAAGAAGAAACATAAACTCATCCTTTTTGTATAAACTCATTCCAGAACAGGAATCTGCTGTTTGCTTGATTTGACATATGGAAATTAAGGCTTATTTTTGAACAGTAAAATAAATTCGTAAATACGACAAAATACATCATTTATTAATATTCATACTTGTGAATTAATGTAATCAATTTAATTGAAGCTTTTTATTACCATGAGATTTTGGAATAAAAAGAACTAATGTATCAAATAAATACACACAAACTTTTAAGAGAAATAGCAAATATCTTTGTTAGACAACCAGTTTTGTTCTTTCCGAGGGTGGTCACATGAGACAGGTTTCACCATAATTGTTAAATTAACTATGTGCGGCCAAAAGAACAGTTTTATAGGAGCATTTTGTTACATACTCTTTGAGGGATACATTATTTAGCTGTTAAAACTTTTTTTTTTCTTTCCCCCAGATAAAGCTTGATCTCACTCTGCATGCAAGCATTTAAAAACTGTCATTTTGATTGTAAATCATGGAAAATTTTGGATCACTGTTTCTTTTGCAATCAGTGCTACAAACAGAGATCTTACGTTCCTGCACAATTTACTTTTCTCTCATAGCTCTTGAGACAGATTAGATGTACTTGAAAAACTAAGTCGGTACTTGTTATTTGTGATAGTGCCTTATAAGACTTCTTTTCTCGATTTGGAAAATTCCATAGATGTTGAATGAAAAAAAGTTGCTTTAGAAATAGAAAATGCTCTGGGAAATTTCCCCAACCTAAGGAAGTTTTCAGTGCATCAAGAGATATGCTTTCTGTAACTCTGGTCACAGAATTGGTAAAGATACCATTGTCTTTGGCTGGCTTGGTTTTGAAAAATGTCTTTTTTATGCTGTTGTGAACCATGATATGCAAATGAGAAGCTCAACCTTGAAAAGAATCCCAATAAATATTAAGTTTTTTTTTTTTTTTTTTTTTTTTTTTTTTTTACTGACTATGAACCATTTCTTCATATTTTGTTCATTGTTTTATTTTCAGGTAATTTTTGAGATACAAATAAACTCTTTATAGATAAACTCTTTAAAATAGGTTTACTTTAAGTGAAAATTTCTATCAAAAACAATGTAATATTTTAAAACTGATCATGCTTGTGCATGGCTGTATATTATAAACATAAGCATAATATTATAAATTTTATACCTTTGAAGGCAATGAGTGACTCCTAAATATTATCTGAATGCCAAAAGATAAATTTTCTGATTTTTTATTACAACTTGCCTCACCCAATTTTTTGAAACACCCTACTGTTCATGAATTACTTGTAAAGTTCTTTTACTCCAGAGAGTAATACTGGGACAGCTAAGGGAATTTAGTAGACTTCATAACTTGCATTAAGCTCTAATGTCTGTTGCAGCACTGAAAGTATAATGGCAAAATTTTGAGAACTGGATAGTTGGCAGTTACAACTGGCAGAGGACAAAAAAAGATATAATCTTTTTTCTGTACATTCACTGTAATTGAAGGGCTCTCAATAAGAAATATTACCCAAAAGTGAAAGAAAATAAAGACTTAGACAAATGATGTTTTCACAGAATTGCTGAATCTTTTTTGCATCTTAAAGAGGATATGTTTCGTTTATAGCAAATTAGTTTAGGACCAGTGGCGGATATCCCAGTAGATGCATGCCTCAGGCCTCACAAATCTCAGTTCTCAAAAAGAAAAATATATATAAATTTCTGTTCAAAAGACAGGAAATTAATCCATAGTTCCAAGATTGCTACTAGTGCAAAAAGTGCTCTTGAACAGTATTTTCTTTGGTTCCCTCTGGCTCTTTCCCTTGTGACAGCCTACCATGGGTGAGTGGATAAGGCACTCAGAATGGTAGACAACTGAAGTGTGAAGGTCCCAGGTTTGGGCACTTCGTGTGGGTGTTGTTCTAATAGTCTGGAGTTTTAGTCGCTTACTCCAGATGTAACGCAAATATGCATTAGAACTCCTTAGAAAGTCCTCCAACCAAGACAACCCCCATCCTAGAAAGATACCCAGCGAGCAGGTTTGCCTTAATACACACAATACAATATAATATTTTAATGACTAATACGTTCAGTTTTTAAATAATTAAAGCTTTAATTCCTTATTTCCGTGTAAAAAATCTAGAAACATTCCTTGGAAATAATAGGAAAAGAGATTAACAAATATCATACAGAAAGTAAACATTTCCATCTGAAAACTTTACATTTTTCCTTTAACCTTCCTTAACTGAATATTACTCTCACGTTTCGCTTAAAAGACATTCAAACAGAAAGCGTTTCACTTAAAGATGACCAGAACTATAAAAAAAGTTCAGAAACATTCCTTGAAAATAATAGGCAGCTGAGGTACCCTAAATTCCAAGGGAAGTTACATGAAAGTACCAAGAACTTTACTGAACAGTATACAATGCAGAGGAGCCTTCCTGAGTTATTCAGTATAAGTTCTTGGTATTTTCATGTAACGTTCCTCCTAATTCTAGGGCATCTCAGTCATCCATTATTGCCAAGGAAAGCGCCTGGATTTTTTTTTTTATAGTGTTTTAATTTGTTCCTATATTTGCTCCTATATTTGTTCCTATATTGCCTCAAAAAATGCAAGTGCAGAGAGACCCTATGCCCATTTTCTACGCGGAATGAATCAGGTTGCAGTGCAGTCACTGGTATTGCAGCAGAACATTCAAACACAGCTCCTTTAAAGACTTTTTCCCCCTACAACCAAAAAGTGAACGGGGTGATAAGAATATTTCTCATTTTAAAAGAGAAAAGCCTGAACTGCTTCATTCTATTGCTTCTGATTAAAAAATTAGTCAAAAATTAAATATTTCATATTTTTCAACCATTCTTCATGTAAATGATTTAGGAAAGGGCATTCTGTATTCAGTGAAATTTGCAAATGTACTTAGAATGTGTAGTTTTTTGGATCTCAGATGTAAAGAAATTTGAAGGAATAATTTATCTTCTTTTGCAAAATCACTAAAACTGAAAATGTAAGCTAGAGATAACCGAATTTATCTTCTTTAGAATAAGAAGAACTTTCCGAGGATGTAAGGATAAAAAATTGTTGACCAATAATTAAGCAGATACAAGCTGATATGCATGAGATAACACAATTTTTAGAAAAAGAAATATTTGATGGTTTAAAAAAAAGTATTGAAAAATTAAAATGAGTATTCTGTGCCACTAGAATTACATATGCATGCAAATTTTCAGATAGATCGGATGATAGGAAGTGGGTTAAAATTCATAAGCGAATTTTGAGTTAGAATAACATACATATGCACTTGGAAATTAGCATAAGTTACTGCCTTGATTGTAATAATTTCATAATATATTTATGACAGCAGCCCTAAAATTTACCCTATCAGTGACTTCTTGTGCTGTTTATACTTCCTTGTACGGAGTATAAGGAAGTACAGTATAGAACCTGTTATCCGGAATGGTTGGGACCTGGTGAATTCTGGATAACTTATTGGGGATTAACACGACACCTACTGATTTGATTGGTAGCATAAATGTTACTCTCTATTTTTGATTAGAATTAAACATTAGTTGTTAATATATTAGAAAAATAATATAGAAAAGCTCATAATATGATCAAGATAAATAATAATCATTGAGAGAGGAAGTAGTAAGTATATGATAACTTCTTGAAAACTTAGTCACACACTAAAAAAATAAAAAATCAATAAATAAAATACCTTAACAGATTGCTTGCTTTATAAATGCTGTAGTAAGTACTCAAAAAAAAAAAAAATATATATATATATATATAGGAAATATTGAAAAAAAAACTCAATTTTTGCTTTTCTTTTGGAAAAAATAGGAATTTAATCGATTGAAAAATGATTCTGGATAACTGGTTTCCAGATAAAAGGTTCCATACTGTAATGTGATCCTGAAAAATTTTGGGGCCAAATTTCGACGATAAAATTGATTTTGACTGCCTCTAAATTTAATTTAAGAATTTTTTCTATGCATCTCATCGTAATCTAGCATGCACGATCGTATAAACGCGTCTGCAACTCATTTTGACCAGCGGCGAGTCAATTTTGGCCAGTTTTTCCATGCCGTCTGTAGGTATGTACGTACATATGTATGTAACTCGCATATCTCAAAAACTATTGGTCGTAGAATGTTGAAATTTTATATTTAGGATTGTTCTATGATCTAGTTGTGCACCTCCCCTTTTGGTCTCAATCAAATGGATAGTTTATGTACAGGACCACCCAAAATATTCGAAATACATTACGCTCTATGGGCCGAATTTCATTAAATTTGCATATCTCAAAAGCTATTAGGCATAGAATGTTGAAACTTCATATTTAGAATTGTTGTAACATCTAGTTGTGCACCTCCCCTTTCGGTTCCATTCGACTAGATAGTTTATCTACAGGACTGCCCAAAAGATTCGAAGTATATTACGTTCTATGGGCCGAAATTCATTAAACTCTCATATCTCAAAAACTATTAGGCGTAGAATGTTGAAACTTTATATTTAGGATTGTTGTAACACCTACTTGTGCAGCTCCCCTTTCGGTTCAATTAGACTGGATAATTTATCTACAGGGCCGTCCAAGAGATTCTAAATATTTTATGCTCTATGGGCCGAAATTCATTAAAGCATATCTTAGAGGTATTGAGCTATTTTAAATGACTCAGAAGTGATATATGCTGTTAAGAGTTACAAAATGAATTTCTCCATTAAAAAAAGGGTCTTTATCATTTATAGTTCTGCTACAGGAACGCTCTAAAGATTTCCAATACATTACAGTCAATGGCAATTTTAGGAGCATTCATCCATTTCAAGCACAAAACCGTCCTACCCATATAAGTTGGGTAATGGTCCGACTTCGGTCATGTACCTCCCTCAACAACTATACCAAAAGTCGTCAAGCTTGGCGACTTTTATTGTGCGTGTGTATATATTTAACTCTCAAATCTCAAAAACTTAGTCGTAGAATGTTGAAATTTCATGTATAAGATTGTTGTAACATCAAGTTGTGCACCTTCCCTTTCGGTTCCATTCAACTAGATAGTTTATCTACAGGTCCGCCCAAAAGATTCGAAATACATTATGCTCTATGGGCCGAAATTCATTAAACTCACAAATATCAAAAACTATTGGTCGTAGAATGCTAAAACTTTATATTTATATTGTTCTAACATCTAGTTGTGCACCTCCCGATTTGGTGTCAATCAAATGGATAGTTTATGTACAGAGAGGACCGCCCAAAAGATTTGAAATACATTACGCTCTATGGGCCGAAATTCATTAAACTCACATACGTCAAAATCTATTAGGCGTAGAATGTTGAAACTTTATATTTAGAATTGTTGTAACATCTAGTTGTGCACCTCCCTTTTTGATTCCATTCGACTGAATAGTTTATGTACAGGACTGCTCAAAATATTCGAAACACATTATGTTCTATGGGCCGAAATTCATTAAACTCGCATATGTCAAAATCTATTAGGCGTAGAATGTTGAAACTTTATATTTAGGATTGTTCTAACATCTACTTGTGCAGCTCCCCTTTTAGTGCAATTCGACTGGATAGTTTATCTACAGAGCCGCCCAAGAGATTCTAAATACATTATGCTCTATGGGCTGAAATTCATTAAAGTGTATTTTAGAGGTATTGGGCTATTTTAAACGACTCAGAAGTGATATAAAGTCAACTCTGGTTACAGTGAACTTTCGGCTATAGTGAACGCAAATCGTTTGTCCCTATTCACTTACATTAGAAATGTGTATAGCATTTTTCGGTTTTAGTGAACCAAAAATCTGAGCTTCGAAAATTCTGGAAATGGCAGAGATGAAGTTTTTTTGATGTCTACATTCTCAAAGGTTGTCTATATTGCATTTGATAAATGCACAAAGATATTATCAAGCATCTGTTCTGAAATACAGGCGAATTGTCAGTGGCTAGGCTGATGTCTGTAGGCTAACATGACAAGGGGGAGAGGGGAACAATAGCACACTACAGAAAGGGCTTTTAGACACTTGACCGCTGTGAAACTAGTAATTTATACATTGCAGTGATGCTTACTAATCTTTGGCTCTTCAATTCCCTTGCAAAATAGCCCAAGTCTTGTGGCATATTCCTCCCTGTACTCATTTTGCCCGATACCCCTAGTGCTTAATAGATAAGCTCATCTCTCCCACCCTGCATGAAAGCCTGTGACACCTGCACTTGCACAATGACAATTTTTAAAAGAAACATGCAACTTTTTCATTCTCATTCTTGACCAGAAAGAAAAGACGATAAGTGCTTCAATCCAATTCATCAAACTGTGCCCCTCCTAATTGTATTCACGCTTGCTATCCGGGGATGTCTAAAAAAAGGGGATTAAATTCCTATTCGGTTAGAATCAATGGCATTTTCGGCTACAAAGCACTTAATAAAAAGTAGGGTACAATTCATGGTGAACAAAAATGGACATATCTCTTATCCTTGAACGATTGCATATCCATTCCCGGTGCATTGAGCACAGGTTAAGGATTACCACTGCTCGCTATTGCTTGATTGGCTATAGCACTTTCCGGGCAATTGAATGGAATCTCCCAAATTATTGTAGCACTTAGGAGTAATAAGACATAAATACAAATATGTTTGATTTACACAAATATTCAGTGCGGGTATAAAACACTATTTTTTACTTATGCATATAATGTATTACTTGCTGATATTGAGGACACTTCACTTATAGTGAATGAAATTTGCCGGTTCCCAGAGGTTCACTATAACCGAAGTCGACTGTGTGCTGTTAAGAGTTACAAAATTAATTTCTCCATTAAAAAAGGGTATTTATCATTTATAGTTCTGCTACAGGAACACTCAAAAGATTTCCAATACATTACAGTCAATGGCAATTTTAGGGGCATTCATTCATTTCGAGCACAATACCATCCTACCATATAAGTTGGGTAATTCTGTCTGACTTCGGTCAAATGCCTCCCTCAACAACTATGCAAAAAGTGGGCTTGGACGCCAATTCAGTAACAGCACAATACTAAAGTAGTGTATATTTTCTGTTGCTTGGCGACTTTTATTGTACATGTCTATGTATTTAACTCTCAAATCTCAAAAACTATTAGTTGTAGAATATTGAAATTTCATATATAAGATTGTTGTAACATCAGGTTGTGCACCTCGATTTTTGGTTCTAATCTACTGGAAAGTTTATTTTCAGGACCACCGAAAAGAATTTCAATACTTTAATGTCTATGGACATCTTCAATATAATACAACTGTAGACAGTCATTGTTTGGTCCACGCCGAAAATATCGCGATCTGTCGTCGACCTTAGCGAGTTTTACCAAAATATCGCCAAATTTGGCAATAATCAGTCATTTGGTCCTTGTCCAAAATATCACCATTTTTCTTTGCCCTTGGCGAGTTTTGGCAAAATGTTGCAAAATTTCGCGATAGTCAGTCATTGTTTGGTGCATGCTTAAAAGCTCGCCATATGTCGTCGACCTTGGCGAGTTTTGCCGAAATACCGCTAAATTTGGTGCCAAAAATTATTTCGTATAACTCTAAAACTTTAACCCATGCAATTTTGAACTTTGTATTTAGAACTATGATAATATCTAACTGTTTTCAATATCTTTTTTGACTGCAATCGAATGGGAATTTATTTACAGGGTCAGCCAAATGACTAAATATATTAAGGTGTATGTATGCATGCATTCAATTCATTGAAAGTCTGTGGTCAATGACTACTTTGGCTATCCCCAAAATCTCGCAAACTATCTCAAGCTTGTCGGCTTTTGGTGAAATATCAACAAATAAAGTGTCGGAAGGAAGTCTTTCAAACTGAACTCCACTTGGCGATATCGAAATATTTGGCTAGAAATTGCTAAACCTTACTATTACAGTATGGAACCTCTTCTCTGGAAACCAGTTATCCAGAATCATTTTTCAATCAATTGAATTCCTATTTTTCAAAAAAAAAAAAAAAAAAAAAAAAAAAAAAAAAGCAACAAATGAGGGTAAGGTATTTTATTTATTTTTTTAGTGTGTGACTAAGTTTTCAAAAAGTTATCATATATTTACTACTTCCTCTCTAAATGATTATTATTTATCTTGATCATATTAGAGTTTTTTTTATATTATTTTTCTAGTATATTAACAATTAATGTTTAATTTTAATCAAAAATAGAGAGTAACATGTATGCTACGAATCAAATTAGTAGATGTCATGTTAATCCCCAACCAGTTATCCAGAAAATTCAGTTATCTGGAATACACCCAGTCCCAACCATTCCGGATAACAGGTTCCATACTGTACTGATATTTTATCTCTTTCAAACAAAATAAGTTTAGATGAAGTGCACAGAAAATATTTTTGATTTACTAGACGTGAAAGGAAGTCATGCGTTGTCCACATCAGATTTTTCTCCTAGTCTGTTTGTGTTGTTAAGGCAAAGCTACACATGGGCAAAAATTACAAAATTTCAATATTTTAGGTCAGGTCAATTTATTGGAATTGGGTACTATGGAACCAGAATGGTTCCATAGTAAGCATCATTTCCATTAGATTCTATCCACAAAAAAAAACTGAAATAAACTTTTTGAACAGTAAATTTTTAAATTATTTTATTATCCCACAAAACAATGATATTAATGTTATTTACAAGAAACCATGCCATATCAACATCTATAAATGCTTATCATTGCTACAAATAAAATACACTAAGAATACTTGCCAAATATAAATACTAAAATATTAGTAATAAGAATGTATAGTAAAATATTAACAATAAATACAGGAAACATTAAAGAATATAAAATCCCAAAAAGTAAGTAGTATATATAAAACTTAGGATACTCGATTTAATATTCTTTTGGCCAATTTGCCATCAACCAACACATATACTGGAGTTCATAATTAACTTTATGGTAATGTGAAAAATTCATCATACCTAATTCTTGATAAAATATAAAAAGATCAAATTTAATAAAATATTTAGCTTAGCTCAATATTTTATTAAATTTGATTTAATGGAAGTATCAATTACCCCAATTTTTTTTTTTTTTTCATATTTATCATACAACTTTATAATTCATTACATATAACTGTAGTCTGATAGATTGTTAAGCTTAAGCAAAACTGTTTATTGTTAATGCATTCTTATTAAAATGCTACTTGTGACGTCATTTGCCATCATTGTCGAAAAAGAAAACAATCCAACATAAGTTTTAAAAACGATTAAAAAATAAAAAATTCGAGCATGATGTTTTATCAATTTTGTACATTTTTGAAATCTGAAATTTTATAGGAACAATGCTTTTTAAAATTGGTCATTTCCTTTGATGCATTATTAACACAAAAAATCAGAGGTCTAAACACAAGAAAATAACAAGAACAGCTTGTTTGCAACAAGTAATAAAAACTAGGACAGGTAACATTATATTACTTCAGTTTTTATGTTAAGATTAACAAGTCATTCCTTAAAAAATTAATATAGTAGTTTTCATGAAAACTCTGAATTTGATACAAAATAAGTAGATTTCTATTCTTTTAATTAGAGTTGTATGTTTTAGACTACTTAAAATTCATAAATTTAAGTTAATGTTAAAAATTATGTGCAATGTACTCAAAAACTTTAGAACTTTTTGGTAACTAAAATTTCCCGAAGACTCATTTGAAAAACTAGGATGCTGATTTTCATTCTTTCTACAGAACTGTTGAATCAAAAATACATTCTAGTACATTTTAAGTAATGAAACTAAGGGTTTTATCACACATTTAATTTTACTGATAAAATCAGTTTTACTATTATCAGACAAATAATGAACTGTTAATTACTAATAACTTTAAAAAGGTAAAATTTCTTGAGTTTTATAAAAGCATGTTTAATAGTAATATCACAAAGCTTTTAAAAAAAGTTATGCCTAAAGTGTTCGATTTTGAGGTTTAGTGACAAAAAATAACATTGCAGTTTTTTACCCCACCACCTTCCATCAAAAAACAAATATATACAGCAGAAAATCTTCTTTCATTTGAAAAAGCCATTTTATTTTTTTAAGTATCTAATAATACACAATTGAAATACCCAATTTCAACTGTGATATCACCATATATTTTGAAAATGATATGGTAAAATATTTCTTTTATCTGGCACCAGCCATACTTGTTTACAATTCAGAAAATTCACATGCACAATTTATTGGGCTTCAGAAATGATAAATTTAACTGGGGATGCTGAATAACAAATATGAAAAAGTAAGAAATGAACTTTAACACGAGAAAAGCATTTTAAATACAATTACAGAATTTTATAATTGTTATTGTTTGAAATAGTAAATGGGGAAACTTGAAATTATAGTTTAATAGTTATAATTTGTAAAATTCTTCATATTAGGGTTGCCCAAATGAAAAGTGGAAAGTTGTATAAACAAAATACCTTTATTGGGAAATCAAAGGAAATTGCCATGGGCATTGTAAAACAGGTCCCATCAATTTGACAACTTTGCTACAGAAAGATCATGGTTCATTCTTGAAGTCCTGCATAGCTTCCTTCGCTTCATTGTCCAAATGAAAATGGTTCCCTTGTAATGCTTCTCTTAACCCTTTAACTCGCGATGTCCTCGCCGTGAGGACACCAAACTCTTGACGTTTTGACTGTTGCATTGTCACGATTATGTTTAACAGACTGACATCTACTGGAAAATGGAAGAGCACGAGAACAGCTGGATAGATTGCCCAATGCTGAAAAAAGGGCAGCCGTTGCCATCGCTCAACTTAACTATCAGCAAGATGGCGGATGAACGTTTCCATCGTCTGCCATCTTGCTGGTAGTTAAGTCGAGCGATGGCAACGGCTGTCCTTTTTTCAGCATTGGGAAAGGGTTGCGCCTCAAAGGGTTAAGTGACCAAGATGTGGAAGTAATAGGGCGACTAATCTGGACTGTCCGGCAGGTGATTTAAACAATTCCCAATGGAATTTTTTGAAGGTTGTCCGAGTTTCAGAGGAGATGTGTGGACAGACATTGGAGTCATGTAAGGGAGAAGGATCACTTATTGTGTTAGAAGGCATGGCTGCTTGCGTTTGATTCCTTTCTCTAATTTTGTCAAAGTACTACAGTAGTTATGTTGAATTGATAGCGCTCCCTTGGAGCAGAGAAAAACAATCAGGAGAGGTCAATGGAATGAATCATTCTGATTTGCATACATCTATGTATAGCATGACTTTATTTTTGATCAATTTCCTCTACCGCAAACAGGTTTCACTGTTGAACGATGTATGCAGTGCAATCCTCCTATCGCCCTTTATATCCCTGTTCGGTGACACTGCTATAGCACCAGTCATTCTAATGCAATTGCACCTGTCCACTTTTCATTTGGGCAATCTATATATATCATGTACAGATGTAAGTGGAGAGAGGAAAGATTAAAGATCATAATGATACCGATATATTCATATGCAGAGCCCGATTAGAGAAATGTTCGGTAAGCTTGAGCTTCCCCTCAAAATTTTAAGGATATTTAAAGAGTTCAAAAAAATGACTAAAATCTGCAACTATAAAAATCCATTTTTCATTATTTTGAAAGATTTTAATTTTGAGAAAGTTTGTTGAAGCAACAGAAAATATACACTACTTTAGTATTGTGCTGTTACTGAATTGGAAAAGATGAACATTTTGAATCAATAAAAGTTTTTATTATGTCAACAAACCATTCATATGCCACCCTGATGCTCAAACCACTCAAAGTATCTGTAAGTCCATAGGGAGATCTGAACCAGCTTGGTTATAGTGTACTTCTATAACATTTAACCCTTTGGCGCATGGTGGTTACGGCATGAAACTATCTTATTTCAGTTGATCTTTGTTTATCACAAAAAAATAGGTTTAAATAGTCCAAAAGCTGAAAAAGTGCAGCCATTGCCATTGATCCATTTAACTACCAACAACATGGCAATTCGATCAAATAGCCCGTCTGATGCCACAGAGCTCAAGAAGTTTTCTAAAATTTCTGACCTAGTTGGTAATTAAGTCGATTGATGGCAATGGCTCACTTTTTCACAGTTGAGACCAGTTTTTGTGACAAGCAGTGAAAGAAATGAAATAGGGTGGTTTCATGGAGCAACCACCACATATAAAAGGGTTAACAAAGAAAAGACTGTAATATGAATTATTATTTTTTTTTAAATTACAATTTCCATTACAAACATGTGTTAAATAATCACAAGTTCTAGAAAAATGATTTTTCATTACTAGAAAATTAAGAAAGGCTAGAAAATTGTGGCAAAATTGTACTTTCTACATTGTGAATAACAAAATTCATTTGCTGACTTTTTGAAGAAATGACGCATTAGAATTTAGAAAATTTTCTCCAAATAGAAAGTGGTGGAAGGACCAAAACGACACAGCGTTTTCTTCTAACTTCAGAGGCTATCAAGGCCCTGTTCACATGAAAGAATTTAAGACATATATATATATGTATAAAAACAAGTATTCCTGTGCATGCAATTCGTTAATATTCCATAAATAATTTCATTCGAGTTTTAAAAAAAGAACAGAAATTACTGATTTATATATATATGTGTACACAAGGTGTCCCAAAAACACTGACCTAGGCTTTTATTTCTTAAGCGTTGATCAATATAAATATACAATAATTTCCAACGTTATATAAAAAAGGTACAGAATTTTGTGGTATCAATTAAAATATTCCAGATTTTAAATAAATACTAAATTTTAATTTTTAAACAGCCTATGTACCAAAAAAAAAATCCCAATTAATAAAAAGTGCCCCATACATTAATAAGCTGATGTACAAAATTTCAGCCTTTCATCATAAAAGGGCTCAAAGATATGTTAAACAAAGTTGGTAAGGAACTATACAACACCAATAATTGCAAAATTATGCAGGCATGCAATCTTAGGTTTTTTTGTTTTTTTTTTTTTTTTTTCTTAATTTGTGCACAGCCACCGAAATATGATCTTCCATTGCAATTTTTTTTTCAAAAGTTTCAAAACTTTGTTATTTATTGTATATATTTATGATCAATATTTAAAGAATAAAAGCCTAGGTCAGAGGTTTGGGGACACCTTGCATATATATATAGATATATATACAAAGATAATATCCCCCCGATCTAGAAAATTTCAATACTTTAAAAATATGGCACCCAAGTATGTGTAAAATTATAAATGTTATCCATAATGTATTTCCTCCATAAGTAAAATTATTAATTCATTCTTTTAAACCTAAGTTATAGTACATTTAATTGCACATCTAGAATTTTAAATTCACTGACTTTTCCACCCCTGTCATTTAATTATTTTTTAAAATCTCTTTACAGAACTGGATTCTTCTGAAGTCTCTTACTTTGATGCACTGCTAAATGTAAAGTGAGAATCATGCCAAAAGAATTTTAGAAATGGGGGGGAGGGAGGATATATTAAGCTCAACACATTGATTATAAACACTTTCCAACACAAGTTTTATTTGCACAAATACTATTACATAACAGTTAACCTGTTCATATTAATAGTATACATAAATTTTGTACCGATCAATATTATGACATACTACAGACTAACAAACACTTATCTTTGTTGGAAAGTGTTAAAAAGTAACAAAAAGCAATATGATATGTAATATAAAAAATCATCAAATATGATTTACCGAATTAATGTCAGCAACTCAACAATAATTTACAAAGTTATATAAAAAGGGTACAGAATTTTGTGGTATCAATTAAAATATTCCAGATTTTAAATAAATACAAAATTTTAATTTTTAAACAGTCTATGTACCAAATAAATAAAATAAAATAAAATTTCAATTAATAAAAAATATTTTTTTATTAACAGGTAATATTTTTTATTAATAAGTGATATTTTTTTTTAATAACAAATAAAATACTTAAGTTTTAATAATTTTCTACAATTTGATGAGTTACAAAACTTCTGATAGAGTAACAGCTTGTCAAAATATACCAAGAAACAATGATATTTTTATTAAAATGAAAATGTAAATGAATTAATGTCAAAATTTGAATTTCAAATTGTAGAACTTTTGTACAGCATCAGGAGTACAGGAAAAGATTATACATATTTTGTTAGGGGTGAAAAACATATCAGTATCTGCCAGATACATACACATACAACTTCAATTTTTTATATATGACATTAAAAAAATACATTTAACAATATTTATATAACATTTCAATTTAGAGAAAAATAAATGAATGGAAGACACAAAACACAAGATATTACAAAAGCAAGGATTTTGAAATATGGCACATAAAAACATTCAAGATTCAAAAACTCTTTTATTAAATCACAGAAATGCATTGGCTATATAATACATAGACAAATATAACAAAATAATAACATTAAAAAGAACTGATTAGATCCCTTGCAAAACTGAGTAAAAACTATAAAGTTTGAAATCATTCACCATTTATGTATATATGTTTTTAAAAAAAGTCTTAAATAATAAACATTATACAAATTAGTCTAATATAAGCTCGTAATATAACATGCATAATTCACATAATATTGAACAAAGCAAACAAACATTCAAATAACATACAAAACAGCTGATACCTCCATATCTCTCTTCTAAGAAAATTCATTAAATTAAAAAACATATTGCAGTAATAAAGTTGCATCAATCTAAGCAGAAATAATATATTCTGATTTTCTTTTGTTTTCGATTTAAATTAGTGTTACTAATTTATTATTTATGACACCTTTCTATTAATTTGAAGTTTACTTCATTGCAACATTAGCAAATCTTGAGGAAAATACAACCATTCCTGGAAGCAAATTTATGAGATAAAAGACCTTTGGGAATCAAAGTTTTTAAATGTCAAATACTTTGCCAATGAATTCTTTTACAGAACAGACACTGTAAAAAATTCCCTTCAAAATATAACTGAAAGGAATTTAAACATATAAAACTGAAAATAAAATATATTAAGTTTAACAATATTTTAGTGAATAATTATGCAAGTACTCTTTAACTTATTTAAACAGATATCTATAAAAATATCCACATAAAAATTATTTTAAAGCTACACAAATAATAACATACAGTTTTGTTACAATACATCATAGTTTTCAACAAATTAAAATACTTAAGTATACATGGCACAAAACCAAAAACTGAGCATTAACACAAAATGAGGTTTTAAAACTCCCCAAAAGTTAAAATATAGCTGCTAGAACAACATAAAAATGTCAACATAGACAATAAATAGTGGAAATAAATCGGAATTTGTAAACATCTGGAAAAAGTAAGATAAAGTTTTAATAAATAAATATTTTTTTTTTAAGTAAAAATGAGCAATACTACTTTTATAAATAAAAATTCAACGATCTTAAAGTTTTACATATATCTATAGAGAACTAACTATAAATAACATAGGAATTTTTGCAACATGATTAAAGAGTTTTAACCCTGTAACCTTATGAATGGCATTTTAACAACTTTTGAAATATTATAAATGTGCTGAGAATAAAAAAAGATGAGTGAAATGCAACATTTTCCCAATTCATATGGTGATGCAAACTTAACTTCAATTAAAACATTGAAGGCGTGGTTATCACTTTTGTCTTTTAGATCTACACAGGACCTGCAAAACCACCCGATTAAAAAAAAAAAAAAAAAAAAAATTCTACATAATGTTACAGCTTATAAGTATTTTATAAAATTTAATTTAAAAACATGAATATTATCTTAAAATGATTCAAAGCAACAATTTTTCACATAACATTTAAGAAAATAGATTAAAATAGTTATAAACTACCTATTAGAATTATCTTTCTGTTGCAAGTAATAAAAATAAAATCTCACTAATCTTTTATTTAATAATAATATAAAAGTTAAGATTATAAATAACATTAAAAAAATAAATAAAAAGTTTTGCAGATCCTTACATTTAGGGTTACTATGTTTTTGTGTATTTGTGTGTGTTGTTTAATGTGATGGCATCATAGTCCTTGGAATAGGATTTCGCAACACTAAAGTACTTTCAGCTGATATTATTGGCAAGCCATTATCACTGTGAAAGCTCACTAAGTGGGTAACACTTTCAAAAGTTCGATCCTTTGTCCGAACCTAAATGGTGGAAGAGAGGAAAAAGCATGAATATTGTATATCATATAATAAAATTTTGAAATCATGCAGCACAGGAATGCATATAATACTAATTAGATAATTTTATGAATAAGTTCTTTATTACATATGTCATATTACAGTATTTTACATTGCACTCTCAAAATAAATTAGTATTGATTACCCTATGTACTTGTGTATATCACGCATGCATGTATAACGTACACCCTGTATTTTACAAGAAAAAACGGTAATTTTTTTAATCTCATATATAACATGCACCATAAATTGGAAGTACCATAATACTTTTAACATACTATTCCAGAATTCATTTTTTGAGGGCTTGAAAAGGACTTTACCATAGAATTAATCATGCACAGCAGAAGTATCAGTCACTTTTGCAATGACTCGATTGCAATTCCTTCATTTCATATGTCTTTTGACCACATGCATCTAATCATACATATATCGTGTTACATGTTGTAGTAAAAAATTATTCCATGTATAACGCGCACCAAGAGTTTTTCCCTAACTTTTTGAAAAAAATGTGTGTGTTATACATGAGTAAATAAGGTATAACTGATGTTAGAAGAAATATTAAATATTTTTACATGTGGATTTTAAACTACTTTAAATGAAATATAAACAGTGTATGCTTTATGCTGAAATTACATAAAGTTATTTTGATCAACTATATATTCTAAAGAAGTAATTCCATTAAGCATTACAGTATAGGAAAATGAGTTGCTATCAATTGTATTCCGGGTTGTTATAGTCTAATCCAGTGCCAGGCAGTCATCACAAGATATTCATCGATCAGCAGTGTTGGCGACCGATCCCAATCTGGCAACTTGTAAACTCTAATTGAATTATCCCCACAAATTTTGATTTTCCAGTAAATTTTGCAGATATTTAAGAAAAAAAAGTTTAGCTTCTCACATGTAAAAAATGTAAAATTAATTTTACACTTAACACAATCATGTATAATGCCATACAACAAATGAAATAAAATAGTTCATTTAAGGCTGTTTGGAAATATGAAATGTGTTTCACAACCCTAGACCACAATTTAAAATAAATTAAATATATGAGGGATGCCAAACATTTCAGGGTATCTTCAGTATCAGTGTGGCCTCTCTATGTCATGTACAGGACAAAAATGTAAACTTTTTTTTTCTCTTTCTAAATATACATGTCACTTTTCAACATATTATTTATTTCAGCTAAATATGCTAATAATATGTCACCTGAACTGAAAACACAGGATTTTATACTTTAAAAGGTCGTGAGTTTGTATAACACAACAATCTGTAACTACAGTCTATCTCATAAGTTTTTATAATTTTGCATTTTGCCTCCTTGAATATGCTATATGTATACTGATGCAATCTGCAGAAGAGATATATTATGTCATTTTTAATAAAGAAAGAGTGGGATACGACAGTATTCTTGTTTGTTTAATGCCAATTTTTAAATTTTAGAACAATCAGATTTTTGGGGATACCTGATATTACTATCATAATTGAAATTAAAATTGTTAATCTTTCTAAATATTCCTTTGAATACAAGTCATTTATAGAGTAAATGAACATGTCTATAAAATATGTTTTTCTATTTTGCTAAAATATGGATTTTACCAGAGTCTATAAGCTTTTGGAATAGGTTGTAGAAGGATTTGAAGTAGGACAGTATCTTTGCCTCAGATATGACCAGTTCCAATTTCAAAGCTCAATAAATTTTCAATTTAAGTATTTTCAAAAAGGCAGAATTTTTAAAAAATGTTATCTTTGTTAATTTTTAAATGAAGATTAAATTTTATGGAAGCACATTTGAGATTCATGCTCTTTACTAATTTGAATCTTAACTAGAGTAACACAGATGGAAAATATCCACACTTTTTCATCTTGTTATATTTGAAAGATAAAAACACTAAGTTAAAAACCAGGGGTCTGTCCAGGTCGAAATCGGGTCCGAAAACGGACTCTTCACAAAATTCAACGAGTTAAAAACGGACCCTTCACAAAATTCAATATCAGAAAAACGGACCCTTCACAAAATTCAATATCGGAAAAACGGACCCTTCACAAAATTCAGTTTGACCAAAACGGCCCTTTCACAAAATAACTATTGCACTTTTCAATTGAGTTTAGGAATTATTATCATTTAGTGACGGCACCCAATAATATCTTGGCCTAAATGTAAACAATGTTGATGATGATGACGGGAGGTAGGTTGATTGGAGGCCCTAAGCCAGGGGGGTAAATTACACCGCCTACGATTGCAGTTTGAAGCAGACGCCTGCACTTGTTTGTTCTTCCTCCTAAGTTCCCCTCACCTGCTATGTAGGAGCTCTCTTTCTGGGAATAAAAATCGGACTAGTAGCGAGCGCTCATTTATTATTTCTTTTCATGTGAGTTGTGTTTATGCCAAAAAATTAAGCATCAAGACATATTCCACTATAATATTAATAAGGCTCATTGCCAGAAGAATAGGTGATGACAGCTGTCATTCTTGGATAATTACAACGTTCTTCATGAATAAAGCCAGTGGCGTATGTAAAAAGGGCAGCCAGGTTGGGGAGGAGATTAAAAGAAAGCACTTTGTTTTCCAAACTGGCACATTTATGCACCATGTATTAAATGTTCAGAAATCCTTTGATGCAATCTCAAAATGATTAACTTAGTCCTAAATCTTACAGACATAAATCAACAGACATAAATTCAGATCAATGCAATGTTTCAAAATCGTGCAGAACTCACAATAATTCGTTTTGCATTTTGAAATGAATCCGTAATTCTCTAATGTTTAGTAAATATCTGTAATAACTATAAATAATCTGAAGTAGAAAGGCCATGTAATGATTACACTAAAAGCAATCATTAAGAACAACTTGCAAGAGTGCATAACATCCAATGGGAGCTGCCATCATTACGTGGCTAAGTCTAAGCTTATTGTTTACTAATTCACAACTGCATACTTATCAAACATAACATCCTTACTGGTGAAATCATTTTCAACTCCCTTCTTTCCCCCCAACTGAAAGCGTAATGTGCCAGATGGCCCTTTTACATTGCTGAAAAAACAAACATTCCAAGGGCATCTTTCAGATCAAGCAAATAAAAGAAAACAGAAAAAAATAATTATTTATAAAAGGACATTTTATCTCGTTGCATTTAAAAAAAAAAAAAAAAAAGCTGATTGGATTTTTTTGAAGGAACAGTTATACCTCCTGTTTTGTAAAGGGTCGTTTAAACATCAATTTTGACTTCATTGTATCATTGTCTCCTGTATAAGAAAACTGTATGGTAAGGAAGGAGAAAAAGTTTTGGCAAATAAGAAAAGAAAAACGGACCGACATACCCAGGCATACAGGGTTCATACTGGTTTCAAAAAATCGAAATTAATGAGTTTTTAATGACTTTTTAATGACCCTAGAAAATCGCATTTTTTTAGTTACATATGTACTACATTTTACACAATTTGTTTAGTCAGTATAATACAAATGTAAATTAGAATATCATTATGAAATTATGCTATGAAAAGTATAAATAATACAAAAACGAAGTTGTGAATGAAATCGTAAAAACACTATAATACTATACACAAACGAAATTTACACTCACCATATAATAACAAGCTTTAAAAACTTGTAGGAAGTTAGCTCAAATAATTTTAAAATTACGCTGAAATAAAATATTGTTAAGACCTTTGGATAATATAAAGAAAGAATCAATAAATCTTAAGTAGACTTTATTCATAAAATACCACGTAAAAATAAATTAATGAAGTCAAACAAGTTTAAATAATTAGAAATTAAAACCTGAGCCGAGCCATTTTTTTAATACTGTTCTTTCAGCAGACATGCTGAATTGAAAACACACTTTCCGGGCATTTTTCACAATCGCTTATTAAGAGTTCCTAAGCACGTGGTTGTACACCAGCACCAGCAATTCAAATAACACCGTGCGGCATATTATCTTATCAGCTTTTCAATAATTCAGCTGATGCAACCCTGCTCAGAGATATTTGGCGAGATATGGCCTACATTCCTAAAGGAACAACCACTGGAGAAAGGAAAATCCCAACAATAATAGATGCAGAGCAAACAACGGAAGCGGTTGAGGAAGAAGGTTGGGGGGAGGAGGAAGGATTGATTTACATAAAGGCCCCTTCAGTGATCCAGAGACATGTCGCAGCTACAATGTATTTGAACGGGGAAATTTGACATGGTTAGGAAGCTGCGACTGGCAGCGACACTTGGGGTGTCCTCTACCGAACAATAGATGGGGGATGTGCGAAATCACAATATTATTCACGGTCCCCAATTATCTTTTGTTGGTTTAATACCAGAGTATCACCACCTTTTTAAAGGCAATTGTTACACTATTGAAGAATTGGTTCTGCTATCGGCACCCTACTGCTAGCGACCCGCTACATGTCTCTGGATCACTGAATGCCTTTAGGAGGATTTTCTTTCTCTCCCTCTCCGGGAAGAACGACAGGAAGAAAAAATATCTAAGCCATATGTTTGGCGACAGCGCAGTAGAAATTTGTTCTGCCACATTTGGCAACTTATTCCACATTTGGCGTCACGGCACATTTTTATATGAACATTTTCAAATTTTATGACCGCAAGTCAAAATTAATGAGTTTAAAGGGCTCTTTTTTTATGACTAACCAAAATTAATGAGTTGTTTATGACTTTAATGACCCGTACGAACCCTGGCATAGGGGGGAGAAAAAGGACTGCCAGACGTTAAAGGATTGCCGGGTGCCACGCCCTGTTTAATCGGTTGAGAATCCACACTGTGGAATGTGAAATGGGATAAATATAGGTCAATCACTGCTCAAAGCTGGAAAAAGGGGGGGGTAGAGATAGTGTAATACTGCATTTTTTCATTCTTGGGAGTGAACAACAAAGCATAGGAGTGATTTTATTGGGATTTAATATCATTTTAAAGAGCGGTCATAGGGGTACACTACAGAGAAATGCTATCGGCATAGGCAGGGCCGTAGCGAGCAATTTTTTGCTAGAACCTATCATTTTTGATAGAAGACTGAAAATTTATAACTTAATTAAATTTTTTAAACTTAATTAATGCATGGGCACATCTTACAGACTGGGAATTTTCTGTTTGGAGACCATATAAAAATGTACATTTGTATTTATTTAGATTTAATCTTCCAACATTTATTATAATCATTACTGTAAAATTCTGTGCCCTTTTTTTTTTTAATATAAATTTGTGATTTACTGTAAAATATTTGTGAAAAATATTTAAGGAATAAAACCCCAGGTCAGTGTTTTGGGGATATTCTGTGTACACTGACAAGTAATTTTTCTTTAATGGTACAAGTTGAAATTAATTTTTAAAAATGTTAGCTAATTTCTCCCATCTGTAATTATCTGCAACTTATTTTTGCTTTCCCTTCAATTGTTGAAATTTAACTAGATTTAAAAATTGCATTTTTCACATCGTTAGTATTAGAGTGTTTCTAGTCGAAACTGACAGACATTGTAATATTTAAAAATTACTAAAGTTTGAATTTGGGTTGTAAATAAGTGTTTAGTACCTGCAATTTAAAATCAAAACTACCAGGGCCTACGTTTATTATAAAATCTGTTTTTTAATCATTTAAAAGTAAAGATTTAAAGCTTTATATTTTTAATTTTAATCGAATTTTTTTTTTTAAAATATTGTTTCAGGGTATGACTATCCCGGATGTTCGGTGAACAGGAATTATTCAGTTTTGGCCAACTTTTTTTAAGGGAACTAACTATACCCATTTTGTTTTTAATTAAAAAAAAAAATATTCAATTCTATTTCGTGATTGCTTTCTTGCTCAAAAATGAAAAAGAAAATTGGAAGAAGTTCACAAAATAAGGAAAGATTCACAAAAATAGAAAAAATTCATAAAATTAGGTATAAATTCACAAAATTAATTATAAATTCACAAAATTAGGTAAAATTTCACAAAAATAGGACCCTGGGAAAGAAACCTGGACTGACCCCTGAAAACATTTGTAAAATTCTTCACTTTCTATAAGAAAAAATATTTTTGACAATCATATTAGTTACAGAGTTAATGGAGGGGTGAGGAGGGAGGCATTAGTGAAAATAACACTTCAAGGGTAGTTCTTGTAGATCAAGTGCTTTAAAAGCTCAGAGAATAATTTAACTATATATAAAGGGAAAATGAAATTACCACTCCTTCAGGATCCACAAGCAGCAAATGTTTACGAATTCCCGACTGCATTCCTGTCAATACATATTGTCCTGGCGACCCTTGAGACTCTCTGACCAAAAAATCTCCATCTCTCACAACTAATGCTTCACTTTCTTTCCTGCTGATTGGACCATGGAACCATTCTTCCTGAAGTAACACAACCCTGTGATTGGCCAGACCTGCAGGCCATTTGTGCTTGACCGAATTCACGAATAATGATGGTGACACACAAGTTGCATGAGGTGGTGGATTAGGAGGAGATTCAGTGTTTCTATGTCTAGGTGGAGGTGGTGGTTGACAAGAGTCAGAGAGTAAGGCTGATTCAAACGGTTCTGAAAAATAATTATGATTTAATGTACTTCAATGTCAAATCTAATGAGTAACTTAACTTATTCCAAAAGTAAACTAGCTGTAATATGCAACTAAATTATTTGAATTAATCATTCAGATTCACAGACCTTGGCAACCCTGGAGAGTCAAAATGGTTAAAAGTGCAAAGAAGTAGTACTTTTCATACTTTTATAATATATAACATACAAACATTACAGGGTGATTACAAACAAATGTCCCAGATATGATGGGCCATATTTACAAAATTACAGAAGGTAACACATTTTGGCGAAATGAAACAAAAAAATATTATTTATAAAGTTAAAAACATTCAATGCAACTACCAGAAGAAATTGAGTAAAATCCATTCTGTAGCAGAATTCATCCCACACTTTTTTCGACATGCCTTCTGTTACAGTTTTTGATGGCTGCAGTTATCCTTGTTTTCAGTTCCACATTGAATTACATAATACACTGCATATAACAGTATGTTTAAAAAAGGAAATAGTAATAATTATTTATTCAAGTATAACCATAATATTTTAGCCAAATGTTGCTATCAATTAAGACTTTTTAAATTGAAAGTTACGTTCAGGGATTTTCATATTTTAAAAATTATTACAACTTGTTATGCAGTAAATAGTTTTGATATTACGATATTTAGTAGAAAGCATAAAAAGCAAGGTAAGTAACAGTTTTTATGTTTTTTATGTGTAATATTACCATATGACACAGAATAAGAGTACTCAAATATTAGTAACAAAATAATTCTTACGCATATCAAATGAATCATTTGTGGTGCTCTGTTCAGCTGCAGAAATAATACTATTAACATATTCTGGAAGAAAAAATATATACATACACATCAATAATATGTATATAAAAAAGCATGAAAAATATGTTTTTAATTCTGTAAATAAAAATTTACCTGGTTCTGTAGGAGGAGCTTTTTGATTTTTTATTTGGGGCATCTGACATGTTTCAAGTTTAACAGTTGTGGAACTTTCTGTACAATGCGACTGAAAAAAATATATATCCAAGTGAAAACTAACACATAAAAATGTATAATTAATCATTCAACCAAACAACTCTTTATGAAGGTTTAAACTAAAAAAAAAGAGCTGAACACAGAAAAAAAATTGAACACAGAGAAAAAGTTGATAAAACAAAATACTCTTATCATATTTTTGATGATCATTTAAAGCTTCATTTATCTAGCAAATAGCCTTTCAAAAGTTTCACTTAAACTCACATTATAATACAGCCATTATATTCTTTATTGCACTAAATCATTATTAGCATAAAAAGAAATGATTTAGAAATTTAAATGTGAGTTTAAAGTCATTCCTAAAATTCATGGTCATTTTCTCAAAAATTTTTACCTCAATTTTGTTGACAGCAGTGACCTTTCTAGAAAATATTGTCAACTAGCTATAAATGGACAGAGCTAAAGCACTGAGCATTATATTCTCATTTTCAAGAGGTAACTTGCAAAGTGATAAGCAGATTTAAAAACACACAAGGACAACTTAGTATGATAAACTAAAGCTGCTGCTTTACCTACAATATGCTAAAGAGTAGGAAAAAAATTAAGTACACCAATATATTATTCGATAAAAATTTTCAAGGAAATATTACCTCAAGACCATTTTGATGATAATCAGGTAATGGAGGTAGAGGGGGTTGTACTTCAGGAGGAACTTTTCCAGGTAAATCATTATAATATTCTGGATCTTCACCCCATGCACAGTCATTGCCATTAAAGACAGGATTTTCCAACCTAAGAATAATTGTTATTAAACTTAGCTGAATTAAATTTAAATACACTGCTTCAAAAGGGGGGGGGATGCATGCACACACATGCACAATAGGATAAACTCCTCTGACAAGAATGTAATAACTCCAACGATTTAAAAAAAAAAAAAACTAAGAGAATAAGCGGATTTGGCTTTGTTCTAGATTTAAATCACAAAAACATATTTGTGATGTAAAATAGTCAGAAATAATTCCAAAAGTTCAAAATAACAAAAGTAGCTAATGTTTAGTTTTGAAAAACCAATGTCAGAAAGAAAATTTAGTCATTTGTAAAAGTTTAAGACCAACAGATAATTTTCATTATTTTAACATATTTTGTAATTTACCTAGAATAGTGCCTTGTCTCGTGTGCTGATTACCAACTCTTTATTGAATATTGAAGTAAATAATGCTTTTGTGTAATTACTGCAATGGAATTGTATCACAACTATATGCAAATATAAAAGTATAGGTCACTATTGCTATTTTTTTTGCAACAGTAAGAGAAGGATTTTCATACATTACAACAGCACTATTATGGCAAAATTCAATAAGCAGTTGGAAACAAAAATGACAGGAATGTTTATAGCAATAGTATCATCTAATGCAATCAACAAATGTGATAATGTAGTAATTTGTGAAAATGGTGATATGTGTGAAATGCCAAAAATTCTTTACTAATTTTAAACTTTTGCAAACAGTTGTGCTGGTCAATACAGTCTGAAAATATTTGAATGATTTTATAAAGAGATAAATCATTAATATGTAATCCTTTAGATAATTAAATCATTCACTGAAGCATCATCAGATTTAACATAATTAATTATAATATTAATACGTAAATTTAACATAATTAATTAACAAAGCAATTATAATATTAATACATAAATTTATGTAGAACTGCAGCACCTCATGCAGTAAATACATCTTAAATCCCATAATCAAGAAACAATATTCAACATTAACCAATATCACATAAATACCTATCAGGAACAGCTATGGCTCGAGGTGTTTTCTTTAAGAATTCTTTGAATCTGAGTTCAAATGCTTGACCAATAGTTGTAATAACATCTTGTGCAAGGCCACCTCCACATTCCAAAACAAAACAAGCTCGACCAAATCGCGTATCTTTTGCAACATATGCAATAAAATCTAAAGTATCCTGAAAATATAATTTTCATCTATATAAATAACTGTATAAATATTCATAAATATTTATTTACATTACTTAATTACACATGTTGTAATCACATGCAAAGAAAGCCTAGCTTATATCAACTACAAAGTAAAATTTTAACATCTGTTGAAAAGAGGTGCACAAACAGTGCCTGAGACATCTTTAAAAATTTATAGTCTGAATTTGACAAATAAGTAGTTTTAATTTTTCAAAAAAAAGGATGCCCCCCACCCCCATTATTATGTCATTATTCTTCATCTGAGCAGAAATGAACATTTGGAGAAAGACACAGATGGAACCGAAACAATTAGACTTGTTCACATATACAAGGAAGCAAAGAAAAAGAATTTATTTTCATTGCAAACACAGGATGAAATGTTTCGCAAGGCAGAACAGTGATCCTTCTTGCTTTGAACTATAAATTTCAAAATTGTTAGTACAATTTAGTAACAATATTGTTTATAAAGCTTTGCTAATGCTTCATTTAAACCAAACAAGATTCCAATGGGTTTGTGCTGTGGCAATCCTACATGAGGGGCATTTGCTTAGGGAGGGGGAATGCCTTGGGCAGAGGACTTTTTAAGGCATTCTAACACATTTTCATGTTACATCTGGAGAAAACAATCAAAACTTTACAGCACTACATCAACAGTTACACGGTGAGCCTGAAAGCAGGACCTTCACACTTGAGCCATCTACCATGTTCAGTGTATTTATATAAACTTGGCCATCATGAAGCTTAAAAAGAAGATTCCCAGTACCCTTTTTTAAGATTAAAAAAATAAATTTCATTTTTTGAAATTTTAACATTCCAAATCAACCCATTTTTGTAGAATCACCAAATACAAGTCACATTTTAGTAATTACCTGAAACACAGACAAAATTATATCATTTTAATTTGATAAACATTCTTCAGTAAAAGTTTGAATTAGGAGGTCATTTACATATGACACATAAAATTTTAAAGATTAGTCTATGTTCCCTATATTTCAATTGGCATTTTAAAAAAATATCATTGATTTTTAATAAATTAAAATGCAGAAAATAACTACATTTTAAAGAAGAATTTTTCAGTTTTCCATAAGCAAAGAGAGAACCAATTTTATGGCATAAATAAATCTTTAAAAGTTAAAAATATATTAAATTTGTCAAAGTATTAAACTGAATAAATATAAAGCTTTCTAAGTATGAGATGAAATCTGAAAGTATAGTATAATACAATACATAATTAACTTAAGATGAAAAAAATACACACACATACATATACATACTTCATCAAATTATTGTAATATTTAATGCATTTCTTTGACTTAATATAATAACTTTGAATAATAATAATAATTATTTAAAAATTTAAACAGAAAATTACTTACTGCATCTCCACCAGAAGCAAAAGATACATTTGGCATTTCATGGTTCACGATTACCTATAATATGAACATATGAATGTTTAAATAATAAATTATGCAATTTATAAATTATCTTATAGTAATGCTGATCAATGACTCTGTCAAAACTACAGTTCATATCAATCCAAAATACAACTTTTACCACCATTACTCTAAAGAGATTCAAAAGTTATGCTCATAAGCATAATAAAATCCATGTTGTTGATACAATCAGCTTGAAATTGTTCATAATTATTTAAGAAAATACAGAAAACAACTTACGCTACTTTAACCCTTTCTGGACTGGCGATGCATATATATGTCAGTGCAAAATTTACAGCAAAGGATGATAAATGCACATGTGTGTCATCATCAAGCAGAAAATAATTATTATGGAGCATAATACGATTTTAAAGACTTTCATGTAAATAAGTTCAGCTTTGTAAATTTGCCTTCATACAGGATAATTCGCACAGAAGCGATTTTATTCCTGTGGTAACTTCTGCAAAATTCAGCAGCCCTCTGCAAAGGGTTAAAAATCTTAAAACCCAGATTTCTAGACATTTTTAATTTCAGAATATTTCTTTATATGGGTAGAAGAGTTAAATCTGTTGCCTCTATCATAGTTTTATTTTCAAATACAATGATTTCAGAAAAAACAGTTTTTCTAAAAACAGTTTTTTTTGAAATAAACTACTTGAAATTATCAAGATTTTAGCTGGCACAAAATCTTGAATTGAGAATTAGTTTAAGAACTTAAGTGGCAGAAGTGTTATTTTCAGAATTACAATATTAAAAATAGAGTATGAAATTATTCATTTTAAGTGGACTAATTAAATATATTTACTCTAGACATTCATTTCTTTCTTTTTTATTTTATTTATTTTTTGGGTCAAATGGTTTTTCTAGCACCTATTGTAATTGCCTATACAACAGGCTTTATCTTCTAGAAATAACAGAGTAATTGTCACAAACTTAAAATCCAGGAAAAATATTTTCAAATACAGAATCCATATATTATATGTAGAGGTATGAATTTTTTGTTTTTTATGAAATAGATGCAAATTTATGCGATATTTTCTTATAACTGCAAATAGATGCTAAGCAATTTGTGAATAGAATCGAATTTATGCAAAAAGTCTTATTTTTGTAATAAATGCAAAATGTAACTTTAAAAAGAAAAAGAATAAAAGAAAAGAACAGAAAATTAAGTTAAAGAATCTTTCAAATGTAAACTTAAGAACCAAATAATCTTCATGATTGAGTTGTGTCCGAAATTAATAAAATTAATTAAAGAATTAGAAGATTCAAGTTATGCATTAGCTCATCACTTGTGGAACAAATTAAAAGGTTTGAAAATAAAGTCAAGGGATTTGGATTTAAACACAATTCTTAAAATCATTTCTGAAAAAAACTTTCAATAAACTTTCATTGTATATGAAATTAAATACAACAAATGAAGCCTATTTTAACAATGGTCAATTACTTTGCCCATTTGTAGTTGAAAGTATGACCACCTTAAATTATATTGCTCAAAAGCTCTTTGGAAATTCCTTTCTTCAGAGAACTTTTTTGAAATGTGCTCATTGATGGGTACACACACTTCCATTGCCTAAAGTTACAATTAATAAACAGGAATGAAAGTCTCAATGTTAAAGACATAGTGTAAGCTAATAAATGCTCTTTTTCAACTTTTGCTGAAGTAGCATTACAGAGCATTTAAAACACAACAAATGCAGAACTTTTCTTTAGTAATAATTATAATGTCATCATTATGGACAGAACAACTTTAAAACAGTCAAATGTTGAAATTGCAACAACATAGCTTTTAATTAACATTCAATATAAATTTTAAGTATATAAAAATGTTTTATAAATAGTATGAGTGAATTTTAGTGAAATTTCAAAATTCCATTTTTTTCCTGCGAAATTTCTGTTTTCTATTTGCAATAATTCTGTACCTCTAATTATGTGGTTTTAGCATAATATTAACAAATGCAAAGAAAGCTTTTCATGCAAATTTATAGCAGCCACACACAAATTCAACAATATTTCTGATGAGTAATACCTTGTGATAAAACAACACTTTTTGTAGATTAATAATTTTTAATCTTACTTACATAAATGTAAAATTAATAGCTTTGTCATACTTATTTTCATTGATTAATAAAACAAATAAAGTTATATAACTATAATTAGTTCTCTTGATGAAGATAATTATAAAATATTCTATTATAAGATGTTGTTATTGTTCATTTTTACTTAACACTTACTCTTAGTTTAAACTAAATTAATCCTTAATATACTAAATGTTGTTTTATTTTTATAAAAAATTTTTTTAAGTGAAAATCAAATTTGTTTTTCTAGGAAATAATTGATAAACCTTTTATGTGAATTTTTTTTCTTACATACTGAAACAAGAGACTATCTAAATTAAACTTTGCAGAGCTTCGTATAACCCCATATTACTTACTTTATTTATGTATTTTAAGTACATTAAATAAAGCTGAACAATTTGATAAGGAAACTTATGATTTACATCAGTGTTTCCTAACCTTTTATAGCCACGGATTGGCATAAATAGGAAAAATATTATGCAGACTGGCATCAGTCAAAAATAAGAATATATGTATTTTAATTAATAATCAAACACTATACAAATATAAGTTATAATTAGTGAAATATTTGCTGCGGTTCTTTTTTAATAAATTTCACATATAAGGAAAGCATCAGTCCAAAGACCAGCAGTAGGGAAACACAGATTTAGATCATTAGCTTCTAATAGCTTGTTTATTTAACTTACTGTTTTATAGCAAATATTTTTACACTACAGCAATTTCATAAGAAAATTCCCTTAAAGGTAATTTAAGCATATTTTAGAAGTTTAAAACAAACATAATTTTGGTTTATATGTTTAAACCTAGGACTTTTCTAAATTTAAAGGCAAAGCATCCAGTATTTTAAAAAAAAAAAAATGTTCACTCTGGACATGCCTACAGCTGAATTTTTACCTGTCACAGCAAAAATGTTACAAAAATATAGTTTACTGTAACAAAACATTAGTTACAACCAGGGGCGTAGCCAGAAATTTTTCAGGGGGGGGGGGTTATGACTACTACAACTCATATATATGTATATGTGTGTGTCATAATGTAGTGAAGAATATGCATTTTGTACGGCAAAAAATTCCTCATGGGGGGGGGGGGGTTATGACCCCATACCCCCCCCCCCTTGGCTACGCCCCTGGTTACAATAAATATGCAACATTGTCAAAAGAAACTTTCTTTAACCACAATTAGTTTTCAAAATGCTTTTTCGTTCTCTCCTCAAAATAGAGGATGTAACATATAAAAGGTGTTCTAACTATTTAATTTTTTCTTAAAGTAATAATAAAAAAATTTCAAAGCAGAGATTTCATACATACATAAAGTAAAAAATCAACTTACTTCACCAGATTCCATTACCGACAGAATCATATAAGAGCTTGTAATAACCAAATTAACATTTGAACCAGCATAATCCATGTTAGGTTTCTCTGCTAGCATACGTATAACTCTTTTATCGACCTACAATTTAAAACAAAAATTTATAAATAAAATGTCTCAAATCAATGTATTAGATGAAATATAGGCCAGATCAACAAATGAAACCTAAAATGCCAGTTGAACTTATAATGTCATCATGAGTATAACAAATATAAAATTTAACAGAACCATTTTAATGAAGTCAGGGATTTTTTTCTACGACAGTAAAGACACAGTTAAAAGGAGTACTGTTATCTGATGTTAAAATGTCTCCATACAATTTTTTTTTAGAACACTCAACCCACTGGCAGAATTTCATATACAACAAGCTGCAGAAAGGCAAAATCTTTCTGCTACACGATATATTTATGCATTACATGAGCGTATAAAGATGCATGTGCATTGGAACATTGTTAATGCAAGCTTCTATTTTAAATATTACAATTTAAAGTTGTCAATAACTAATTTATTAAAATTAGTTATTCAAGCAAATATTTGAGAATTTCCTGTTTGGAGAGAGTACATACATACATAATGCCAGGGATTAAAGACCTTAGGTTCCTGCAAGGAATGAGTTTGCACCCTTTCCTCTCCTCTCATAAGTTTTCAAATGAGATAAGAATTTATAGAAACCTGTTTTTGAAGTCAAAAACAACTACCGTATTTACCTGCGTTTACATCGATCCCACATATAAGTCAACCCCCAATTTTCCCGATCAAGAAATTTGATTTAAAAAAAATAAATTTATTCAAAATTATCTGTAAAAAAAAGAAAGTGCTAATATACAATAATAAAGAAACTTTAATTTTTTAAGCACATTTATCCAAAATCTTCTGAAAAAAGAAATACCAAATGTACAATAAAAGATAATAATATACAAAAAGTAGTACACAAAATTAAACTGATAATAATGAACAATAGTAATATGACTCCACTGATAGTATGATATGGTAAAGTAGTAAATATATAAACTGATTCAAGATTTGATTCAGTATCGGCCCGATCAGTGACCGAGTGCAAAGCGATCTGAATATGGAGACTGAAGGTGCCTGGTTGAAAACCAGGTCCTGTCTGCCGACCTAACCGTAAGGAGTTTTCTGTGGTTTCCTCTGAAACTTAACGTAAATACTGGTTAGGACCCCTTAGGAAGATCCTTTGAAGAGGGCACCCCACTTATAAGCCTAGATGATTCCTCGTGTAGAAAATTTTTCTTAATTCTGCAACTCTGATTCAGTATCGAATGGGGTGGGGATAGGTGTACATACATCACCTGGACCAAACCCATCACTCAGCCTCCATACACCCACCCCAGCGCTGATAAGGAAAAGCAATTCCTACCTCGTGTTATGGAATGTGGGAAGAGAACAACTGTTTTTCAAAAGGGCATTTTTGACTTCTGATAAAAAAAAAGGACCTTTGCATAAGTTAACCTTTCTTATCACCGTCCCCATACACACACTTTAAAACCTTTTTTTTTTCATTCAAAATTTCTCTATTTATACACGGGTAAGTATAGTACTTTAAGTAAACATAATAAACATGCATCCTGTAAAATTATTAGATAAACTAGAGAATGACTTTAAATAGAAGTTAAGAGAGGGTTTATAAAATATTTTCAAAGTCATCAATAAAGATTATTACTTTTAAATGTGTAGATTATTTTACATAATCATTAAAAAGTTTTTAAAAATTAAGCTCAGTTAATGAAATAGTTTTTTTATCAAAAATTATTTTGTTTAAATTATTAATGCAGTATTTTATGGAAAAAATATAGTAATCCTAATTATTAAATAGCACTTTTACATTTAAGCAAAAAGTTTTTCATTTAAATTTTTTAATAACTAATTTATTCAAATTTAATTTTTTCTTTTTATTTATATATTTAGATTACATAATACAAGTACAGTAGAAAACCCGGAATCCACGCAGCTTGGTTCCAGACTTTGTGCAGATTTTAGAATTTTGTGGATTTTGGGTCATAAGAAAACCATTCCATTCTAACCCCACCCTGATAATAATAATAAAATACAGTAAAAAGACAAGGGAAGCAAATCATATAACTTATATTACTATAATCAGATTCATAATATAAAAATACAGAGGACTAATATTATATACAAAATTATAAGATTATGTACAAATTATTTAAACATTTTTTAATAGTAGTTTAAGAGTTAGGAAGTTCTAATTTAGTTTTAGATTTCTCTCTCTCTCTCTCTCTCTTTTTTTTTTTTTTTTTTTTTTTTTTTTGTATACTACCATTATTTCTTCTTTATCACAGCTTGGCTGCTTTACAAATCTAAAATATTTTTCTTTCAGTGGCAAACCTTGAAAAGTTATTTTATAAATCCTTTGATCATCCTCAGAAATGTTATTGTAGGAGAGTCTGAATCTTGAGATTGTAATTCAGAGCAATTTGTCATTGTCAATCACTTGAAGGTTATTAATATTACCATGAGAATTCATAAAATCTAAAATATCATTTTCTTCAAGTGGGAATGATTTATTTAGTTTTACTCTGTGGTTACACTGCTGTTTTATAACCTAGCAGTTGGTGGGATAGATTTCATTATTTACACTGAACAGACAGTGCAGATTTTGGATCGGTGGATTTTTGGTCTTCTTCTGTATTATAATTAAAAAGAAAATTTAATTAAGTTTTAACAATGAAATAGCATTTTATTCAAAGAATATTTTTGATTAATACAGGCTACACTTAATATTGATTAAGAGAGAGAGAGAGAAAAAAAGGAACAGTTAAAATAAGATGAAGGACACTAAAAAGTATGTATGTTTGCTAATTTATTTTAATTAAAAACTAAAAATCACCACTGCTGAAAAAAAAAAATATGTGAAGATTTTCTTTTGTGACATATTTGAGACATCTCTTAGTGTTATTTTAATCTAGTTTCATGTCATTTGCATGTTACATACCATCATAATGTTCATTTATCCTTTGTGCATTATTGAATTATACACATGGTTCGAAAAAAACCCAATCGCCTTGTCGACTAAAACATATCCCTTGGCTACTAGCTTTTTTTAAAAATATAAGTCAATATACATGTGTTAAGAGTACTTCAGCATGGCTGCTACGGAAGGTATGTATAATCATGGATCGAAAAAAGTTGTAAAGTTTTAGGAGCCACATGTACAGTGACTTATATTTTTAAAAAAGCTAGTAGCCAAGGGATATGTTTTAGTCGACAAGGCAATTGGCTTTTTTCGAACCTTGTGTACAATTCAAAAATGCATGAAGGATAAATGAACATTATGATAGTATGCAACATGCAAATGACATTAAACTAGATTAAAATAACATTAAGAGATACATTAAGACGTCGAGTTAGCTGTTTACAGAAGGTGACTAGTTTACAATAAAATTTTGAAAGATAATTTTTAAGCTAATTTTAGTAAAAATTGACATACCTTTCGTTTTTTATCACATGTTTTTAATCCTGCTGTTTCACAAACTTTATTAATACATTCCCTATAAAAAAAAGTTTCTTTTAAACGAATTTTCATAAATAGCATCAGTGCATTACATATTAAATGCTTAATTACAATTGATATAGAATTATAATTAAAGAAAGGAACAAGGTTACAGGAAAGATTACATCCAATAAAGTTAATGTGACATACTTTGCAACTTGTGACCTAAAATCAAAGTCTAAACTTTTCATAGATGTGTTGACTTCCAAACACCCAATGTACTGGAAAAAAGAAACAACACATTATTTCTAAAGAAAATCAGAAAAATTAAATAATTTCCTATCTTTTCTTCTGAAATATATTATTTACATACACACTGTTGTGGGTTAGTGAAATGATCTCTTTCTACTGCTTTTAAATTTAGGTTAAAATTAAGAGTTGTAAGTGTGAAGTAGACAGGGTTTTGTTGATAAATTTACATTAAAATAAAATTGCTTATCTCTTGAAATTATCCAAATCATGGGATTTTAGACACTACTTAAAACCGAATGGATAACATCAAACTACATTTGAAGCATTATTTCTGAAAGTTTACTTTTCCATATAGATAGAAAGATCTTTAAGGGGTAAAACTCCAAACAAAGAGTAAAACATCTGAAATCACAAAAACAGAGTACTCAAGGCTGCAATGGATCACCCAGAATCAACTATTATATATAAATGATTAGTTACATTGAAAAATGTTTAACTGAAGATTTATGCATGAAATGGAGAGGGCAACTTCTGATAAATCTTAGAAGCCAGAGGTATTTCTTACCATTTTTATTTTATAAGCTGAAATTTTAATAGTTCTAAAAATCTAGGAAATTTACTTGCCCCTCCTGTGGTGAGTGAGAGAACATAATTCCGCACAATTGTGCATAAAAATACAAGGGGTGATCAAATGAAAAAGTACGAAACGACGTAAAAACATAACAGGTAAATATTTGCATATTCTGCCATGGGAGAAGGTAGCGAGACATCACGGGATGGGATTGGAGTATCTGAGTGGGATCGGAGCAAGCGCAGGAGAAAGCAGAAACTCTTATCAAAAGCAGCATCCAAATGATGCGGCAGTCCGTATGAGGACAGGATGGCGTTTGCATTGCAAAATTCGACGATTGAGGCGCAGCGAGGTGTTATCCAATTTCTGACAGCGGAAGGTGAGAAACCAGCAGCTATTCATCGCTGGATGGTGACAGTTTATGGGGAGAAATATGTATGACTTAGACAAGTCCGTCCACACGTCTCCAGAGTAGAGCTGAAGATTCCTGGTCACCAGTCGCCAGCTGGCGACTAAATTATTTTGTTTGGCCACCAGTTAATTCACATCCAGGCACCAAGTCATAGATAATGATTTACCGGGATTTTCCGTTGCCCCATTAAGAATATTTTTTTTAATTACCATAAAATACGTGCTCCCCTCCTCAACGTTGAATGATCTTGATTTTCGCTGTCAAAAATACCCCCCCCCTCGCAGAAGCAAATAAAGTGTGTTTCTCAGACGACCACTGGAATGAGTTCTCTGACGCGCCAACAAATCCGAGCGGCGCGGCAAATATCCCCCACCCTGAGGTCTTGAAGCAGGAGGAACAGAGGAATTCGGAACTGTGCCTTCGGCGCGCCGGACTTTCTGTCATGCGGCGACAACACTTCCTCGCTGGCCGCTGTCAAAACAAATGAATGAAATAAAAAGAGGATTCTTTGTAGAATCATGGTATAACCTTCTATTTTGTTCAGGTGCCATTTACACAGTTGCAAAAATGCACTGATTTTTTTAAAAATCAGCTTTTTTGCATATATAAAACTACTATGTGCATATTTTTTTTTGCGTGAGATTCAACAGAATTAGCGTAAATTAATCAAAAATTTGCATAAACATGAAGCATTAATAGCAAAAGAAAAACAATTTTTTATTAATCCCAATTATAACCCCCCCCCCCCCTCAAAATAACCGATTTTAAGTTGAAGTGAAGGGGAAGCTATAATCAGGTTTTTGCGGTATTTTCTTATGTGTGAAATCACTTTCAAACTTGCGAATAAAACCAAAAAATAGTCATAACTGTCTACTTTTGTCTCTTGACCCTTCATAGACGGACATTAGAGGGGAGATATTTATTTTTAAGTAGAAAACAAAGCGATGCTAGAAAGGCAGTCTTCTCCGCAGGACCGATCCCAGCGTGAGCATGATGGTGCACAGCAAGCGGGCGGTCAAGTTTAAGGGCGGCGGGGCAAAAATTAAATCATAATGTTTGTAAAAAGAGGCACCCATTTTTTAATTTTCACGTGGACGGCCAATGGTCTAGAACAGGTTCTGCTTCTCCGAACAGGTTAAACCTAGTTCAATGGTAGATTAAACTCCTTAACAACTCGGCAGATTTTGGTTCAAGTGTGAAACGACCCTTAGATTCGCCACTGCTTTTTAATGGAAGAAAAAATTGGATTGCTGAACTACTTGTAAATGTAAAATACATATGAAAATAAAAATAGAGAAATAATCCCATGTTTGCCTGAGCACGCACTTTAAATCGAAATTAGGGAACTGGGAAATAGTAAAAACAGATTTTTAAAATCCAATATTTAAAAAAAAAAGAACTTTCTACAGCATTCTAAACATGCGATAGTAAGTTATTGTCTTCTAACCTTTTTAAATATTTCTTCTGAAAACGAGTAATTGGCAAGCTCAGGAAACGCTGAGTGCTTTTAAAATAAACCCCAACATCAAAAGTAATAATGAATATAAACATGAAGAGTTATCACACAACATTCAAACAAACAATTTGCTGAAGCACGCTCATTACATAATCAACAGCTGGTCGTCCGCAAGGGAAAAAAAAAAATTGTTTACTTTTGACTGGAGCCGGCTGGCTGTTTTGTTTTAACAGCCATGTGTTATACTGTCTGAACTTTTAGCGAATGCAAGAAGTTTTTTACAAGTTATTTATTTATTTCTATAAATTCGCTTTTGTGTATATAAAAACTGATGTGTTACATGAAATCAGACACTGATTATTTGAAAATGGAAATTGTAAGCTTCGTAAAATAGCGGTAAATACTTTAAAACATATGGGAAGGGGGGGGAGGATGAGATATTTTTAACGAAGGAAGTTGAAGAAAGTGATGAACTAAACTTGTATTATGAGGGTCGCAACATATTTGGATTAGATGCTGCATGTGCACTTGAGGAATGGACTTGCTAAACACATCCTTAAGAACCAGTCAGGATCTCCAACTTTAACCGAAGTGCTTATGAAGTTTAAGTTATCTCCAAACTTAACCTGCTTCAATGTTCTTAGGGATATTGGGACCATTTTATTAACAGTTTCTCCATCAAATGCTCATTTAAAAAGTGTCTTTTCTGCATTAAAGAATATTTTAGGAGAGAAATCCCTATCAATGGAGCAAAAAACTATTGAAAATAGGCTTTACATAAAGTGTTCAGGCCTTACTTTAGAAACTTTTGAACTAGCAAAAAGTATCAAATTGTGGTGGGATGACAGCATCCTACCAAGACGACCAAATTTAATGGAAAAATGACACATAATATAATTTATTTAATAAATGCTATGAATAATATTTTGTTTGTTTTCAGTTTTAGTGTTTGGAGATAAATATATGTGATATTGCTATATAAATGATTTCATAAGTTTAAAATTTCCAACCATTTATTTCTTAATTATCATTAACTTGCACCTTTCAGTAGTCACTTCTTTAAATTTACTTTTAATCATCTCTGTTATCTATTATTACCACTCACTCTCTCTCTCTCTCTCTGTATGTATGTATATATATATATATATATATATATGCATGCTCTAAAGCTCTAGTACAAGTAAATTAAACAGATACTACCAATTATGTGCATACTTATCATAGCCAATGTGTAAAGATTGCGGGAAGTACTGGCTCCTAGACAAAATTGATTTAGGAGCCAGTGGCCACTAGGGAAAAATGGGAATCTTCAGCATTACTCCAGAGTCACACACATGGAACTGGCTAAGTTCAAGTGGGAGACTTACCACTGCCCTACAGTCCGGACATGTTGCCCTGCGATTTTCATGTGTTGGGTCCTCTGAAGAAACACCTGAAAGGGAAGCGCTTCAACTCGGACACGTACTCAAGGACGCTGTGACGGACTGGGTCTCATCATGGCCACCGGAATTCTGGGAACAAGGGATCCTGCGGCTTGTTCATCAGTGGGGTTGTTGTGCTCAGGCCTATGGTCTATATTTTGAATAAAGTCTACATTTGTACCCACCGAGTCGTTTTGTACCTTTTCATTTGATCACCCCTTGTATATTATCTATATGGCAAAGCTGTAGCACGTAAAGAACTGAAACTCATTTTATCAAGACCAAAATTAGGATTCATTTTTAAGTAAATGAATTTTTCAAAATTTACACTTTTTACATGTTATTGAAATGATAGATGTCTAACATGAACCTCAAATACCTATCATACAAAATAATTTATATATCAGGGATTGATCCAGGAATTTTTCCCAGGGCCCCATTTTTGTGAAAACTGCTTATTTTTGTAATTTTTAATATCTATTTTATTGAATTTCAACATGTATGTGAATTTTCATACCTATTTTTGTAAAAGTTGCTTTTTTATTAAAATAATTTACATAACAAATTAAAATATATGGTAAAATGTTAATGAAGGGTTGTTTTAATTGGTTGTATTTTTTAAAAATATTATATAACATATAATTTTGTGAAGGGGGTCGTAAAATGGACCCATATTTTGTCTGCATCAATCCCTGTATATGGTATCATAAACAAATTTATGAAACAAATCATGTGGCCCACTTTTTTTTAATCTGAAAAAAGTTCTAGTTAAAATAAAATGTCAATTATTATTGAAGAATTAATAGAAAAAGCATTTGATAATACACAAGAATACCATTTTATTTACAGTGTCAAAATTCAGATACAGATGAGCAACACAAATCTACAAGAATAATAAATTATGTCATATGTGATTTTCATAAATTCATTCATTTTAATTAAAGATATATAAATTTCATAATTTATAAAACATAAATAAAGGCAATTAAGCAGGAAATGTGTAACAATGCTCAAGCATTATATACTTTTGGACTATATTCCGTATACGGTGCTTTGTTTACATATCATGTTTTTGTTTACAAATCATTGGCGAACAATCTGACGGCAGAGTGAGCGATGCACCGCCAAAGTGAAGATACCTGCCGGTGGTAGTTGTGACTGGCAACCACAAAGAATACGTGTTTCGTCAGGTTTGGGAATTTGAAATTGTTTCTGTTATTGATGGAAGGGAATGAAATGTGTTATGTTAATATATGAAAAGAATTTGTGTGTGTTTGTTAGAAATATAGTGTTATTATAAAGCTAAATAAAAGAAAGCATGCTGGTATTACGTTATAAGCCGGTGGGTGTTGGGGACATTTCTGAGCGATTATTTAAAAAAAAAAATAAAGGTAAGTGCTCTTTTTTAACGAATCTTTGCAATGTTTAAGCTTTTTAATGTGAATTTTAAATTGATATTTGATGTGTTTATGTTTTCGTAAGTGCTATTTACGTGCTATTCTAATCATACTGACTTTATAAGAGGTGTAAAACTAGGTTGTTTAATCCACCGATGTTTTTTTGAGTTGAAAACGGGCCAGTGTTTGCCCAGTTTACATTAGCTGTACAACTAGGTTGCTTAATTCACTGTTGTTTTTTTAGTTAAAAACGGTCAACTGGTTGCGTAGTTTACATAGCTGTACAACTAGGTTGCTGAATCCACTGAGGTTTTTTTAGTTAAGAACTGTCCACTGGTTGCATAGTTTACATAGCTGTACAACTAGGTTGCTGAATTCACTGAGGTTTTTTTAGTTAAAAACGGTCCACTGGTTGCATAGTTTACATAGCTGTACAACTAGGTTGCTGAATCCACTGAGGTTTTTTTAGTTAAAAACGGTCCACTGTTTGCGCAATTTAAATTGCCCGTTAGTGAATTTGCAGACGTTCTTTTGGTTAAATATGGACGTTGTATTTTGCTTTAATGTTTTTGTAAGTGGAATATATGTGCAATTTTAATGTGTTAAAATACTTTGCTGATCGTGCAAAATGGTTGGCGACAGTAGCTGGAGCTTGGCGGTTGCTAAGCTCCAGCGGCTGTCGCCGTGTTTACATGGGGTGTGCACCGGCTTGTATGGTTTTACCATACTTTTTTTTTTCCATTGAGGACAAATTTCAAATATTGCATCCCTTGCTTAAGTATAAATGGTGGTTCTTACTGTACGAGACATAACAGTACAATTTTTGAATTTATCTAGGGTTGAAAAATCACTCAAAATACTGGTGTTAAACAATAAAGTAATTAAAAAACTTTGTAAAAAACACACATAAGAAGTAATAGGTAAGAGGATACGCACGTGTGCAGAGGATACGCACGTATATACGTGCGTATCCTCTTTCCTATTACTTCTTATGTGTGTTTTTTACAAAGTTTTTTAATTACTTTATCTAGGGTTGTTTAACCTCTCAATAGAAAGCTTCATCACTAATACTTGCAATAGAAAATCTAATTTTCCCTTGCCCCTAGTGATGCAACAGATAGCCATTTGGCCAGATATTGGATACCGAATATCCAGCCAAACTTTCAGCTGTATATCAGTCAGCAGTATGTTTTCTTCTTTTTTGTTTTATTTTCACTAGTTTTCTTAGATCATTGAGCTATTACTTTTTTCTTTAAATTTTCTCATTAGTTTGAAATGATTTAATTCGAAAATCAGAAATTCTTTTTGGATTGTTTCCATGAATTTAATACCAGTTTTACTGTAATTAAAGTCATACAAATAACAATTTCATGGACTTTTTCCCTCAAGAGTTAGATAAATATCTTAAAAGACATCTCCATTCATCTGTTGGAAAACCAATATAACAAATTTCCTTACTTCATCAAAATTAGGAGGAGGGCATTTTCTCACCAGCCAGCAGTATACTATTTTCATAAGCAGAGTCAATTTATGGTGGGGGAAAAAAAGGTAACCAAATTCTTACAAAGATTGAAAAACAGTGTTTCTGTAAAATAATTTCTTTCAGTAATAACTTACTCCTATCTTAAAAAAAGATAGAAGTACTTAATTTTTTTCCCTTTTTCTATACATGATAAAAATACATTCTAAAAAGTATTGAAAACAAAATTTTTTCACATTTTTTCATCATTGCAGGTTTTAGAATTTATTCATTTATTATGTTTATTTATGTTATTTCTCTGTATATAATTTTGTATGTGATGTACAGCCGGATATTTGTAATATCTGGCTACTGCCAATTATCCGGCACATTGGCTGGATGCAGTATGTTTGTCGGATATCCATTGCATCCCTACTTACTCCTCACTCAGTTAAGCCAATGCTTATTGTCAAGGCATGTAGCCAGAGATTGAGATGGTTGAAATAATTTGAAGGTTCAAAAGGTGAAAAAGGATGAGTTGCTTACAAAAAGGCTTGATTAATACAATTAACAAAATGACAATACAGAGACATAAAATTAGAAAAAATCAAAATTTTAGCAAAATTTACTGGCCTAGGCAAGGGGGGGGGGGGTCATTCCATTTCAAATCAACCAGTAAATTCCAAAAATGTCACCCATTGTCTCGGATTTCTTTGAAAATTTTTATAAATGTAGCCATTAGTGTTCTAATCTTATAAATAAAAATGAAATTCTGTTTGTTTGTTTGTTTGTTTGTTTGTGGATTTGATTCGTATACAAATCCACAAAAATGGACCTATCGGCCTGAAATTTAGTACAGATTTGTAAAATAATATAGAATAACTCATAGTCCACTTTAAAACTTTGAAAGTCCACCCGTTCCCGGAATTTAAGAGATTTTTTATGCTCTTCACGCAAAAATCTTTCCGTAATTGTAACCCCTGTAGTGAAAAAAGTGTGAAATAAGGATCATGGTTGCCATGTGTGGCGATTTTGCCGAATAAAATGTCGTTCGTATACAAATCCACAAAAATGGACCTATCGGCCTGAAATTTAGCACAGATATGTAAAATAATATAGAATAAATCGTAGTCCACTTTAAAACTTTGAAAGTCCGCCCGTTCCCGGAATTTAAGAGATTTTTTATGCTCTTCACGCAAAAATCTTTCCGTAATTGTAACCCCTGTAGTGAAAAAAGTGTGAAATAAGGATCGTGGTTGCCATGTGTGGCGATTTTGCCAAATAAAATGTTTTAAATTCTCAAAGTAAAAATAAAAGAATAATAATGATTTTTTTTTTGTTAGTTTACATACGTAAGGTTATTTTTTTTTTTAAATTATAATATCGTGTGCATGGGAAATCAGAGCAGGAATGTAATGCTTTACACGCAAAACAATAAGAATTGAAGATTTCCGAGGCTAATAGGTAAATTATTTTAGTTTCTCAAAAAAATAAAATGGCTCAAATGCCGATTTTGTGAAAGTGAGTTCTAGCGGTTTGCACAGATTTCGGCTTGGCTCAATTTATTGAGAGCTTAAGGAAATAGATTTTTGAAAACAAGTGCAAAGGTTTTATTAGAATACAGCGTTAAATTTTAATGATCCGTGAAGAAATAATGCAGTTATTAAGGGATTTCAATTGATCTATCTCCAGAATTCTCGCCAAATGAGTATATTGATTTAAGTTGGGGGAATTCCGCCAAATTTCAGAAAATTGAAATCTTCTCATTTAGTACATCGGAGTAATGATGAATAAAACACGTTATAGTTGATAATTTTAAAAAATTCGGCTGTATTAAGGGATTCAACTTTTCAAATAAAGGCTTGCTTTACTTTTTCGCGGTCGAACCATTTCCCATATATTATTGCTGCTAAGTCAATGTTTCGAATGATTTCCTGAAAAAACGCTTGCAAAATGGCGTATGTTGGCACTTTGGCGAGGCTTAGATTTGAAACTGGATTTTATTTGAGACTGGGATATATAATGACACTGGTTATAGATAAAAATAAATGTTGGTATGAGTGTATGAGGTTGAAAAACTCCAGCACCGTTGAGCACCGTTGCACCATGAAATTTGGTTCACCTAAGTCTTTTATCATGGAGAAGATTTTTATGCTATCCGTTTTCCTCTACTTGCCTCCAGGTGGCGCAACAGAACGGCGAATTCTATTCCGTTTAGCCGTTTGCTATGCGAATATCATCCAACCGATTTCGATGAAATTTGGTACACGCGAATATTAGAACACGGAGAATATTTTTCATTATCCATTTTGCTGTAACTTGCCGCTAAATGGCGCTGAAAAGCATCAACTTCTATACTGTTCGACCGATCGGCATAAAATTTTTTATACTTACACATTTGAGCACGAAGAATATATTCTAACTGTGTTCCTTTTGATGTTACTCACCACTAGATGACACTGCAATGCATTATTATTTTAACTCGCCACTAGATGACGCTGCAGCAGGCCAAATTCTTGACCATTCAAACGGTCGCTATGAAAATCAGTATACATAGCTATTTGAACAATGAGAATATTTTGGCGTTATCCATTTTGCTATAACTCGCCACTTGACGGCGCTGTAGCAAATCATTACTTTAATTAACTACTAGATGGCCCTGCAGTGTATCACTTCTTGACTGTGCAAATGATCGTTATGAAAATTGGTATACATAGATAGTTGAACACGGTCGCTATGAAAATCAGTATACATAGCTATTTGAACAATGAGAATATTTTGGTGTTATCCATTTTGCTATAACTCGCCACTTGACGGCGCTGTAGCAAATCATTACTTTATTGAACCACTGGATGGCCCTGCAGTGTATCACTTCTTGACTGTGCAAATGATCGCTATGAAAATAGGTATACATAGATATTTGAACACGGGGAAGAGTTTGGCGCTATCCATTTTCCTATAACTTGCCACTAGATGTCGCGTCAACACATGAACTTCAGGACTGTCCAGACGATAGTCATGAAAATTCGTATACATCGATATCTGAATGCGAAAAATATTTTCGCCATATCCGTTTTGCTAAAACTCGCCACTAGATTGCGCTACGCCGCATGGCCTTCTGCACCGTACAAACGATTGCCTTGCAATTCGGTATGCATGATTATTGGACACAATATAACGCGATATCCGCTTTGCTATATCTGTTTATTACAATGAATAGTAATCACCACAAATCGTAATATCAAAAAGTCCATTCATTCCCGTGCGAAGAACGGGTACTTCAGCTAGTTAACAATATAAAATTTTACTTCAATATCTCTAATACTTTTTAAGATAAAAATTATTAAAATAATGGGAAAGTGGCCATAAATGGCATTTTTGCATACACTTATTTTAATGGTACTTTTTCAGATAAAAAATCATAACTTTCTTTATTTTCAATATATTAAATTCAAATTGATACCAAACTGTTCACAAAGGTTTGGAGATTATAGAAAAAAATAATTTGAGGGTCCTGTTTAAAACTGAAACCCCCCAAAAATTCATAAACTTTGTTTGTTTTTTTTTTAAATTCATAAAAACAATAATTTTGCAAAAGCTGTTTCAGAAAAAGGCGTAGCTCTTAACAAAGCAAACTATTTTTTTACTTACATGTAAATGCATAAAGTAAGATAATTTAAAATAAAAACGGTGGTAATTTGAGTCTTAATAGGTTAATTTAATTAAAAACCAAATATTTTGATGATTTTTCTTAAAATGTTATGCTGCACGCAAATGTTATTATAAAATAATTGATTTATTTCATTTTAAAAAGCACTTACTTTATTTTAAAAGTTAATAATGAGTTAAAGTTATTTTACTTAAAATTTAAATTATTTTAAAATTAAAAATTCTTTAAACAAAATCGGAAATACATATAGTTAACATGCGTCAAAATTTTTCTAGCTTTTTTCATTGTCAACTACAAATTAATACATTAGCTAAAAACAAACATTTTTCTTGAGATTCACCTATGTTTTGTAATGATACATTAACATCTTCTAAAGCTTGTTTTGAAATTGACAATTTCAAATTTGTGACAGTTTCATCACTGCCAGTGTAGATACTTTGTCACTGGTATCACTGCCAGTTGATACTTTGTCATCAATCTCAGAAATAAGTTTGTTTACGTTCTTCCTAGAAAAACTACATATTTTTTGTCCATGAATCGATTTTCCACAGTTCGGCAATTTGTTAATTACCTCAGATAAATTTAAATTAATGGTTTTCAAACATTTTTTTCTCTTTCTTTTATGGCACTTAAATGGGTCAAAACATGATGTTTGAAGTATTTCAAATTTATTCAAATAAAATAATTTGTGATGTTCACAAATATTAAGTGAAAGCTCAGATTGTACATTTCTTCTCAAACTTATTAAGTTCAAGTCTGAAGGGCTTAATAATGCAGAACTTGATACAGTTTCCACTTGAGTATAAGTCCTTTTATGGCATTCAGTTCCATTTTCTTAGGCAATACTACAGCACGTTTGGGAATGTTCTGCTGCCATATTAAGTGGAATTGATATTCAGTAATAGTAAAAAAAAAAAAAAAAACCATTCTAATTTAGTCTTTCAATTAGATAAACAAAAATGAGCTTATATATCAAGCTGAATAATTTAGCTTTAGATTATTGGTTTAATTCTTTAAAATATTTTCAACAATCCCAGAGAACATCAAAAAGAATTCCAAATTACTCAAAGAACATCTTCACTTAATCAAAGAAAGGCAAAACTGATTCCAATTCTCAAAGCATCTGACCAAGGAAGAGATATTCACACCTGCAAACAAGAGGGTGACTCATTGGAAGAGGGAGTGGACCCCACCCCTTTAAAGCCGCTTTCAACATCGAGAGGGAGCCACTCGCTGCTTGGCCAATTATCACTTGTAAGCAATAAATTTTTCGCACTGCAGAGAAAGAGGAGATACTCCAGACAAAAGGTAATTGGGGACCGTGGATAATATTGTGGGCCCCCCCCCCACTCACCCCATCTATTGTTCAATAGAGGACAGCATATGTGTCACCCAATGCAAGACGTGGCCAAATATCCTCATTCAAATACATTGTAGCCGCAGCAATCACTGGGTGTGGGCAATGGCCTTTACTATCTTACACTACTCAGTATCTCCCCCTGCATCTTCTCTTACACCAGCTCCTTACCACACAACAAACAGAAAGCATGTGATCTGATCTAGTTACAGTCCAAAAGCCTGTTGACTGAAAAGGGACTACTTAATTCTTTTAAACTGATGTAAAAATAAACAAAATTATGATAAAAACAAAACAGTTTTTAAAATTGTTTTATATATAAACAATATATAGATATGCCTTCTTCATGCCTCAGGCAATTTACACCCTTCCCTCCCCCACCCCACCCCAAAAAATTACAGAATTGGCTGAGACAGCATTTAAATTTGAAAAATTTCCAACCATGCAGCACATAAATTTAACTAAATTTCTTTTTTCTGCATGTTTCATTACTGTTAGAATAACTGTTCCTAAAAGTGCATAGTACAACTTCTGAAGAGACATTCTAAAAAACTTTGAATCTCTAAATTAGGATAACTTAATTGCATAAAATAACTTAAAAAGTTGCATCATTTCTGGGGAAAAAAAAAAAAAAAAAAAAAAAAAAACAGCCTGTTTCCACTTTTACTCTCCAACGCCCATTTTTTAATTATTTGTTATTGACACACTCTCTCTTTTTCCTTTTTGCTTGAAGAGATTAAAAAAATACTGATTTAAACATTAATAAACTATTTTAACTTGATTTCCTATGACACACAATTAAATATAAATAAATACCAAGTTTTTACCTGACAGGTGAGGAGATTCCCATTATGAACAAAGCATTGTCTACATTAAAAGAAATAAAATTAACAGTTATATTACTGATCTAAAATAAGTCAGAATGAGTGTAATTCAACTTGTAGTTGACAATAAAAAAAAAAAAAAGAAAGAAAGAAAGAAAAACTTCCAAGTTTTGACACATATTTACTATATGCATATAATCAGATTTTGTTTAAAAAGTTTTATATTTTAAAAATAAAAAAATTAAATTTTAAGTAAAATAACTTTAACTCATTATTAACTTTTAAATAAAATAAGCACCTTTTAAAATTAAATAAATAAATATTTTATAATAACACTAGCTGCGTGCCCGTTCTTAGCACGGTAGGAAACGAAAAATTTCCTCACATGTGTAATTCGAATTAATTCCAGTGATGTGGAATCTAGAAAAAGCAAAATTATTTCACTCTTGACTTAAAATTTGCGTCATATATGTAATAACCTGAGATAATTTCAATATAATGACACACAAAAAAAAAAAAAAAAAAAAAAAAAAAACTATGTCGGCATCATTCGGTATCAAAAAAGTGAAAATGGACCGTTTGCAGTGAACTTCTCACTTTCAAAATGTCTTATTTCCTCAGACATGCTGTCTTTTAGGTTCACGTTTTAGCGTTAAATACCTCAGATACTACATGAAATGGACATTTTTTTAATTTTAAAAATACGTCACCCTCTCTTGCAACCCTTTACAAAAAGAAAAGAGATAAGAGATAAGACTGCGCTATTTATAAAGGCTTTAAAATTGTTTTTCTAGATTATGCAGTTTAATTTTTCTTCTCACAAATAAATCCAATATTTATAAAAGGAAATTGAGCCAAGCAAAGAAATCGTCTGCTCGTGGGGCCCGCTTTTATTTATTTTTTTCAACTGGCAATTTTAATCATTGTTACTGTATCCATGACAACCAAACCGCAAGATATCAAACCGAAATTGATAAGCAGGTGCTACGGAAATGAAAATCCTTCTTTACTTAAAAATTCGTAAAAATTCTCCTAATTTATATTTTTCCTCCGTTCTTCTTTTAAAAGTGGGTTAATTGTGTGCTCCGTCTTTTGCCGAAATATAAAAAAGTTATGACAGATAGAATTCAAGATGCAGTAGTTTTTAAAATATTTTACGAAAGTCAGCGTCAAATTTAATTTTATTTGAAAAATTCCCAAAAATCTGCAAATTATGTTACACAGTCCGAACAAACAGTTTTTAAAAGAAAATTTTCTCCTCTATACGATGATGTAACTATCGTTTTCTTGCGAGTGCAATTACCGGCGTTATTATGTATTACGCAAGAAAAATCGCTAAAAATCGGACAAAACATAAAATAAAAATTTTCTAATTCGAATTTCGCAAAAATCGCTTCGAGGTGTGTCGAGACCCGTCTTGGAGAATTTCCGTACAAAATTTGGTAGGTCTACGATCACCCGTTTCGGAGCTACGCGAGACACAGACAGACAGACAGACAAACGGACAGTTTACACTCTGTTTTATTTATATAGATTTGCATGCAGCATAACATTTAAAAAAAAATCATCAGAATATTTGGTTTTTAATTAAATTAACCTATTAGGACTCAAAATACCACCGTTTTTATTTTAAATTATCTTACTTTATGCATTTACATGTAAGTAAAAAAATAGTTTGCTTTCTTAAGAGCTATGCCTTTTTCTGAAACAGCTTTTGCAAAATTATTGTTTTTATGAAATTTTTTTGAAAAAACAAAGTTTATGAATTTTTGGGGGGTTCCAGTTTTAAACAGGACTATCAAATTAATTTTTTCTATAATCTCCAAACCTTTGTGAACATTTTGGTATCAATTTCAATTTAATATATTGAAAATAAAGAAAGTTATGATTTTTCATCTGAAAAAGCACCATTAAAATAAGTGTATGCAAAAACGCCATTTATGGTCACTTTCCCTTTATTTTAATAATTTTTATCTTAAAAAGTATTAGAGATATTGAAGTAAAATTTTATATTGTTAGTTAGAACACTAATGGCTACATTTATAAAAATTTTCAAAGAAATCCGAGACGGTGGGTGACACGGCCTGGTTGATTTGAAATGGAATGACCCGGGGGGCAAGTAAGGAGGAAGGCATCCCCCCCCCCCCGAAAAACTTCACACATTCAGTTTGCATTTGAATTATTTATAGACTCATTCAAACAGTTCAGAATACTCAGCCTAGAGACCCTCATGGCCCACTCCCTGGTTATGTTACTGTTATTCTCAATAGAAGATAACAGATTTCAGTATCACTTACAGCAAAATAAAAAACATTTGTACCAACATAAACTCAATTCTGTTGACGGTAAACAGAACAGCCACAAAGAGAGCTATGATAATTTGGAAGTCATAATAAGGCAAGTAAGTAATAATACAAAATTCATAAGGTGTGCTTATTCAAACAAGAGCTTACCCTTACACCATACTTCACGCCTCCATCTGCAACTTGCGAGTCAGGATGAAGCCAACCCCTGGGAGGTTTGTTGATGAGGCTTCCATTTTTGGACCATTCACTTGGCATTCCAACTTCACCCAACATAGGCTGAGCATTAGACGACCACTGAATTCGGACCTTTGGCATATTCAATATGATAACCCAATATTGTCATTAAAGAATCCTTCATTGAAACAGTTGCGTACAATATTTTCATAAACTGTAACACAAAATGATTCTCTTTTATTAAAAGACAATTTAAAAAACACATAAACATGTTAATATTTGGTACTAACATACTATAACTGTCAACTATTTCGACCAGGAAAATTTTTTTCCCCGAAAATGAGATTAACCCTTAGAAGACAAGCAGTAGATTTTTCAACCAAACCACAGAACATCTTAAATAACGAACACGGTTCATATTTTGGTCAAGTAATATCGAATGGTCGGGTAGAAATGTCAACGTTAATATCCATCCATCATTCCAGTTTCAAAAAAGGGAAAAAATATACATAAATGGAATCTCCTTGTTCAAGAAATTTGTTTTATTTCATAGGTGGGAAAGAGTAATCTGTCAACTTTTGTTATACAAAAAGCAGTTGCATCTGAAGAATTATTGAAAGTGGGAAAGCATGCTCAAGATATTCCCGATGTTTCAAAGCAGCATGGCCAAAATCTTCAGGCCATGAAAAGGTTCAGAACTAGTATCAAGAAATGATAGTTTCTAATTTTGTTAACTGTACTGCTTTGTAACAGATAACTGTTTACTTTTCTGATAAATGTGATTGTTTGCAATATAGCCAGCTAGTTTAGGCCACCAAAATTTGGCAGTCAACATTATTATGTATGTATTGTATACCCAATATTCAATAAACACAACCTTTTAAGTTCTTGTTTTTTCTTTTACATTTAAATCTTAATTCAAATGTTCTTTCTGGGTAATAACACAGTAGTTTTCTGTAATAAAATATGGCCACCATGCTCACATTTAATGAAATGATAGCTGTAATCCCAGAAGTGCTTAAGTATGACATACGTCACAGAACAATCAGTCTTCACAGAAATTTTCATCATTTAAAAGAAAGAAAAAATGAAATGATAAGTTTTTGAAAACAATTAAAGTGAAGTGCTTTTTATACAATCTTATATCTCTTTACTTTTCATATCTATTTTGCATTTTACCGAGATCTGCAAAATTTGGACAAGATGCCTGCAGAACATTAGTGAGTTGTGGAGGTCATGCGGCAGTTTGAACAGCAATGCGACTGTTTGGGGTCCTGTTGCAGAACACTGGTTATAATTCTGCTCCTGGGGCTGTAATCTTGATTGACACATTTCTGTCACCAAGCAAAAATAGATGCTATAACAAACAAGTACCATATACCATCATGATACTGTCACTGTTGACAGCACCACATTCACTTTAATTATTTTACTGGTCTAAACACTTATACTACCGGATGAGATTAAAATTTATGTAACTGTGATAAGCAAATAAATGGCTATCTAATATGAAATAGGGTAATCAACAATAGTAAAGGAGAATCACATCTCCATTACTAGATTGTAACTACAGTCGAGTGGTGATAATTCAAGTTGACCAGGATCAACACTGATTCGGATTATATGGACTGCATTATAAAATCAAACTGAAAAATCCTGTTTCATGTTTGGTATGTGCAGAGTTCAAATAGCAAAAAAATAAACACACAGGTTTGTAAATATGAAAATGTATTTTAAATAGCATCACACTTACTTTAATTAATGTTTAAAAAATGAATCTAAACTTGTTTATTTCTGAAGAGAAAGTTTAATGCTACAATGGATTAAGGGGAGATCAGATTAGCAGGACTCTACTGTACTAGCAATTACGCACCAATTATTTAATGTTACTGACGCTTAATCACAAATTAAAAAAAAAAAAAAAATTGGTAAAAAAAGTTAACAGGTAGATAAATTCTTTTATCGCTTTTGGTCACATAGTCTTTGAGTATTTACAAAAAGATTAACTAAGAATTTACAATTATACACATACTTTGTAAATAAATTACTAAATAATTCATAATTTACTTTGCTTCTTTCATGTAATAAACGCATGAAATTTATTTCATACAGTAACTTTTGATTACTTAAATATATAGTATTAAATTAATGCAAATTAACAGTTTTTTTTTCCTCCAGTGGATGTAGTTAACAGTTAATTTTTTATTGTAGAACACATCGACTTAATTATATCATTATTTTACACGAACAACTAGTCTGATTACTATCAAATACTGACAGATTATGCATTTTTACAATCATCAAGCATTAGTAGTATGTTAGATGAAAGATGGATTTAATAAGCTTGGTCAAATACACACTGGTTGCTACTTAAACACCTACTTAATTACTATAAATTGTCTTAAATACTATATCCGTCACAGTATATTTGGTTCTTTAAGAGTATGGCTAGTTTAGTGAACGAAATACATGTAAGGCAGAGCGAACATGTAATCAACCAAAAAATAACAAACACAAATTAAGAATGTTTGTGCATAAATCTCGATTACAGAAAGTTTAATGATTTTAATAATGCGTCAAAAACTAAATAGGGAGTTCGGTAATATTTATTTTCCGTTAAAGAAAAAACAAAACGAAACTACACAAAATAAATATTGTAATATCAATATTAGTTAGGCAGACAAGACTTTTTTTACTAACACAGATAATAGTAATACTTCATAATGCTGATAATATTCTGATTCTCAACCTACATAACTTTTCTTCTATTTATTTATTACATCAATATTTACGTGTGTCGTCTAGACGCAAACTTGTTATGGTAATGTCTAGCTGTCTAGCAGCTCTTGATGCAGTTAACTGTTGAAAATTCTAGAATGTTTTTTACTATTATTTTAAATTATACTAAATTTTGTTTTGTAATTCATTAATTCCTTTTACTTTATTGTACTAAATGATACCGTCAGTCTAATATTTTATTTTTCATAAAATTTCTATATTTATATTTTTCCCTCACAGGACCTCATACTACTAAACTTTATAAAAAAAAAAAAACTGTTGTTGATCAAAAAGGCTCTGCGTCTGCTACCGATTCGATTTTTATGTTTTTATTTTTGTTTTCTGTAAAATATTGCGAAAACTTTCCACATTTCAGTTTTTTCTAAAGTGTAAAAGTATTTTTTTGGGGGCACCAAAATATGGAAAATAATGAACTAGAAGGTGTTATAAATGAATTATGCAGTATACCTGCCGATCCTCCAACTAAGAGAGAACAGTGTATTCGTTGCCGGTATGCAACATTTTATTTAAACTTGTATTGATGATTTTCAGTTTCTTTACTTTCATGCTTTATATGATTAAGATTACCTTGGATTATAATAAGATTAAGTTTCTGTAGAAGCTGCTTTTAAAATTCTCACAGCTTAGAACACTGTCTTTGAAAATTAATAAGAATTTTTAAATTTATCGAACTACTTTACCTTATTTTGACTGTGCCAGGGGTGCTACAGTTGCATGAAATGGAATCTTTGATGCATGTGAAACAAAAAGCATAATTTTAAACAAGTTTTTCGTCAAGTTTGTACTGTCGTAGGGTACATAAAGGGTCATTCCATGTCAAATCAACACACTGATTCAGACTTGATATCTTAGATTTTCATAATTTTTGGTATTCAATCAGTAATATATCATTGACTTATGAAAAAATACCAAATTCCAGTTATGTAGCACAATTATTTTTGAAGTTATTAATTTTTAAAGATTTAAATTTTTATGAAAAAAATTCATATTTTGGCACCTTTAGATGCCTATAGGCCGGCAACCAGTGATGGTATAAAGCTGAGAGTGGTCTCGTTTTAAAGCTGTTGAATGGGGCTTTAATATGATATGCCACAAGATAGGTTTTACAATTTTAAAAAATTGAAAATTTTAAAATTTAAATTTCTGAAAAAGTGGCAATTTTAAAAATTCAAATATTATCAACTATAGTTAGTAATGTCTTAATACATACAGCGAAATTCTATCATGAGATCTCAATGGGATCAGGAGATACTGTGCTTCAGAAATACACGTGTTGTGGAAAACGTGAATTAGTATCGTTTCAGAAAATTTTGAATAGTTCATTGAATGAAACAAGCAAAACACAACATGTGTATTTCTGAAGCCCAGTATCTCCTGATCCCATGATAGAATATTGCTGTATGTATTAAGACATTACAAACTATATTTGATAATATTTTGGAATTTTTAAAATTGCCATTTTTTAAGAAATTTAAATTTTTTTAAATTTTCAATTTTTAAAATTATAACCCCTATCGTGTGGCACATCATACTAAAGACCCATTCAACAGCTTTAAAATGAGACCACTCTCAGCTTTATACCATCACTGGTTGCCAGCCTATAGGCATCTAAAGGTGCCAAAATATGAATTTTTTTCATAAAAATTTAAATCTTTAAAAATTAATAACTTCAAAAATAATTGCTACAAAATTGAAATTTGGTATTTTTTCGTAAGTCTGGGATATATTGCTGCATACCAAAAATCATGAAAATCTGAGACATCAATTCGGAAAATCTCCCAAAGTTGTGTTGATTTGACATGGAATGACCCTAAAGTAAATAAAACTTAAAGTTAAATAACTATCACCTCCCCGATTTTATCAAAAAACTTTTATCTTTTTCAAATCGGGTAGCATGTAAGAATATGAACGATTCCGAAATCAGCAAATCAGAACAGCATACGTTATTACATTTAAAGCAATCGTTGCACAGGTTAATAGTAGTAAAAGAATTAACATATAAATTATGCTTTTAAAAAACTAAGAAGAATTGCCAGAGGGGCTTAATTTGTAACCCAAATCTTTCTCTCTCCATATATATATATATATTTTCACATTAATTCTTGCACTTTATTTGGCTTAGCTTTTATTTTTATTTTTTTATTTTCTTTTCAAAATGTGGTTTCTAATTCTTGCTTAAAGCTGTTATATTTATATGCGAGATATGTCTTATTTGCAGTATGTTTTGTGCTTTACTTATTAGTTATATATATCCACTCTTTCATTGGCTTTGAAGGCTCTATTTATACACTTTTTTCGGTTTAAGCTTGTTAATTGGCAACATGTGCTATCTGCTTTTTTTTTTTTTTTCACTTTATCAGTGGATTATCTTGGGATTCCACATTATATAAGTTAGCTATTCTATATAATATATATGTGTGTGTGTGTGTGTATATCATTAACAGTGGCGCACTCAGGATTTACTCTTTGGGGGTGTCCAGGTATAAAGATGTGACACCAACCTCCTGAAAAAATTTGGAATAAAACATTTTTTTCTCGTAACCACCATTTATAAAGACTTCACCACCATTTAATGCTTTATGTTTCTTAATTATGCTTTTATTTACTTATCTTAACAGCTAAAAAGAATAATCTGATAGTCTTATAACATATTAAAATGTCAAAAATTACAGGATTATTTTAAGAAGTTGATAATTTCCTTTGGATGGGGTCCACCCGTGTGTGCGCTACTGATCATTAAAGCTTCCCTAGTGCCAGATTTTGGGGTTGTTCTAGCACACCCCAAAACTCCCCTCCCCCCGGGGAATGGGTGTCCATCCTCACATTAATAGGTAGATAAAGTAAACAAAAAATGTATTAGTGCTAACTAAATTATAATTGGTCTGAGTTATTGTAGTCTGAAGAAAAAATTTCTTTCTTCATTTACTTTTTAAAATTTTTGTTTGGTAATTTTTTCTATCATCCAGTTGTTTTACAAATATTAATATTTTCACAATGTAAGACTCCTTTTTAGGCATTTGTGAGAAGTGCTCAAAATATGAAAGTTGAATAAGTAAGTAAATATTAGGGATGCACTAGATATTGATTTTGCCAGATATCAGATATCTGGAGCTCCTTTGGGTACTTGCGTATTATCCTGGCGGTCTGCCAAGATGAGCAATTTTTTGCCAAAATAAATTAGAGCTGTAACGAATATTGATTAGGCAGGAATGACTGCCGGGATAATACGTAAGTACCCTTTATGCCAAATACCAAATATTACATTTTTAAAAATTTCATTTTAATTATAAATAAAATGTTGCTTTTTACATTTATAATTAAATACTAAATAAAGACTAATTAAAATTCATTTTATATTATTTAATATAAAACTTAACTTGGTATTTAAAAACACACAACTGTATATTACAGTGCAGCATCCATAATCCGGGAACCTATAATCCGGCACTAGTCTCGTTCTTTTTTTTTTTTTTTTTTTTTTCCCGAAGGGATCCGGAACTTTTAATGCTGATTTTAATTGATGTATGGCTATCTCAATTTTTTTTTCTTCTTCAATAGATCGTTTTTCACTGAATATTTTTCTTTTTATTTCGTATTTCGGCCCCAACATTTCTTTGCTGATCACCATTACTGCCGCAAATATTTGAATCAATGCCTACTCTACTACCGAGATAAAAACAAAAGTAAATACGGCTTGGTTCGCTTATTACATTTAAATTAATTGCAGTCAAATGTGCAGTGTAGCTGAATGAAGAATTCAAAGATAATGCGAGTGCTTTCATAGAACATTAATATGTATGAGTTTTTAAAACGAGACAGCATGTTTATGCATCATTGTGAACACGTGGCTTCGGCTCCTTTCAGACACTTTGCCTTGTTTCTAGACATCCTGTCACCGTGCAAAATGTAATAACTATCACGGGAAGGAATTCGCCAGTGCTTTGAAAAGCGAAAGCGAAAGGAGGGGGAATTGGTATGTTTCGATGTAATTAAGAAGCTATGAAGTGACTGAAGAGAGTAATTCAGCTTGCAAAATAAAACTCTATGGTACAGACTACGGAGAGATTTAATAAATCGATTTTATATCTGATGGGATGTATCTGCGAGTCAACTGATGAATGTGCAATTAAATACCGAAAACCAAAAAAAAAAAAAAATGAAGCAAGTCAAATTAACCGATGTATTTAATGTAAATACAAAAGCTAATTAGATTCTAATAATAATTTAATACACTTATTTTAAATTAGTATTTAAATAATTTAATTCAGTTAAATTCAGTTACTAGTGTTATATTTTATGAAAATGCTACATAATCAACGATCTTTTCAGCTTTATAGTTTTTAGTTTGAATTAAACACTAAATTACATTTGTTCCAATGCAGTTTAGTATTGTTTTGGTAGTTTATGCAGCGATTGTATGCATATTTTAAGATTACTTTTCATTGATAAATAATACACTGGTCAATAGCACATGATCGTCGATGGTTTTAATGGAAATTTTCAACACATCTGTAATCCAGAAAAATCGGTAATCTGGCACCGCGTCATTCCTGCCGATGCCGGATTATCGGTGCTGGACTGTATTAATAATATTACATAAATAATGTTATTTAACCATCCAAATACTGTATTTATTTGTACAATACTGGCAGAAGTAAAAAAAAAAAATGTAAACTGTAACACATTTACAGGGTGTCCACTGGCGATTAAAAAGGCGACTTTTGCAACCAATTTAAAGATAAGGAAACTTGGATGACTTTTTTGAATGAAAAACGCCATTTTCATACTATTTTCAAGTTTTCGGCTGCTTGTACCTTATTTCAGGCGAATAATTTGAAAAATCAGATTTCACAGGGTGTTCTGAAGTCGGGAAATGTACTTGAATTTTTCCTAGTCAGAAATTATGCTTGAAAATATAGAATTTTCGGTCAGCATTGGAAAATCTCTCTTCCACCAAAGAAGAACATGGGCAAATTGGCAACAACTCTGCTGTTGAACAACTTTAGGTAGAGAAAGAGCCTTTCATCACCTGCACCTGTCCCTGAGATGTTTATTTTCACTGTACTATACGCTCAGCAGCCCAGTTGTCTGTTTTAAAATGGCTGATATTATTCCAGAGCCATTGAGATTGTTTTGAATTTATCGATTGGAAAATTCAAAATTTGCGCAAGGGGGCTGAGGCAAATTCTTTGCGATCCCTGAAGTGTTTTGTGTTGTGTTTATGTTGCCATCCGTGGAGGAACAAGTGTAACTTACTTTTTCAATGCCCCTTGTAGTTCTCTCTCAAAAACCATTTATACCCCGATTCGGGACCATAGATGCGAAAAATGCAACAAAACACTTGCGAAATTGAACATTTATTATTGTCTAGAAATGGATGTTTACAAAAAGCTAGGACCTAAGTTTTTCCAACCTGGTTTGAAATTCAGGAGAGCGGCTTGAGTGTTTGAGCCAGACAAAGAGTCCAACATGAAATGCTGGTGATGAAGAAGTCTCTAACAAAATTTCAGGATTCGATGATTTACAAATAACTTTTGAGTATGCTGCTTACAAGGGATATGTCAAGGAATGTTCTGCTGAAAACTATATAAAATTTTGGAATTCAGAAGCTATTTTAGAGGTTTCTAGAACAAGCACTCAAAGCAAAGCAAGCACTCTCTTTTTTATCTAATTCTGTAGACTAAGCGAACACTTTCATGTTACAGCCAAATATTTACAAAATAGTGGCAATCATTGGCTACCAGACTAATATAACTTTATTTTAATAGTCTTTAGTGCAAAAGTAAAGTGCACTTATTTATTTTTTAATTGTAAATTAAAATATCGCTTTTCTTTTTAACATAGTTATTTTCATACTCATCCGAATTATTTCAATAAATTTCTGAAAACACTGCATAATCTTAATAAACTACCGCCATGCCATCAATGCCATATAATTCTGAAAAAGTTTCCACATATTTTGTAGGCCCCTAACTCTGATTAATTATTGTAGTAAATATCTTTTCAGGAGGCCTCAGACAGTCTGCTGGTGTCCATTTCTTCCAAGTGAACCTTTGCAGATCAGATGTACTGTTGTGATTCTTCAACATCCAGGAGAGGTAGTTTTTTTTCCCCCCTCATTTATTATTCATAAGTGAAAGTTCACTTTAGAGTCTACAATACTAACTTTAAAAGAAAGAAAAAAAAATGGTCTAGCTAAACTAGACCAAGCTTTTGAAGCATTTAAGTTGATTGATTATATATTGTATCACTTAGGAAAAAAGATGCCTGCGCACTGCACCAATGTTAGAATTTGCTCTTCCTCAAAATAAATTTTTGCTGTACAAAGGAAGAAGATTTTCTTCTGGAACGTAAGTTGCTGGATTTTCTTTTTTATAATATGTATTTGCTTGGTAATGGTGAAGTCATTTTCCCTACCCCATTTTAAACTTTTTTTTTTTTTGTGAAGTGCAGATCAGGGCCGAAAAAATCTATTGTCCGACATGCCTGGGGCATGTAAAATTTTCAGCCGAGCATGTTTTTTTTTTACCTCATGCCATATCAGGCATGTAAAAATAAATAAATAAATATATATACATATATATTGACTGTTAAGAGAGTCATAAATTACTTATGACTCTCTTAACAACAAAAAATAAAAACAAAATTATATATATAAAATTCTGTTTTTATTTTTTATTGTTGTTATATGTATATTAATGTTATCCATTTTTCAAAATTTGGTATGAGAAAAATAAATTTCCATTTTTATTTCAGTGATTTTATCAATGTCCTAGCTGCAATCTCAATACCTCAACTGTAGTGTAAACAGAATACAGAGCTCCAGCAATAGTGGGAAGAGATAAAAATCCCATATCCTGTATGTTTGAGGATTTGCTGATTTTCAGTAAATGAATAATGTAAATTTTGCTGAGCAATAAAATGTAGTTCTATTTTTTTCAGCATGTAAATTTTTGGTTTGGGCATGCATTATTTTAGGTTACATCCCCGACCAGGCGTGCAAATTTCTGGAGATTTTTTCTGTCCTTGGTTCAGATTCATGATTTAATTTTTTTTCCACTATAAAAAAATATAACTTTTTAAAATGCTTTGTTGAAAATCAGTTTAATTTACAAAAAGTTCATAGCCTGTTATGTGTTCTTCATTTAGAAATTTATAAAAATGTCCTCATGGACCAAAAATGCTACTAGTTTGCAGCAAGGTCTGTAAATTTATTCCACAAATTGTTTCTATAATTTTAATTCACATTGTATTTTATGTTTTAAAAATGATAAAATCTAATTAAAACAATAATTCAGTTGTAAAAATGTGTTCCTTATTGAAAATGAGTGTTAACTTATTTTTTTTTTACAAAATTATGCATTGCATACCTAGAATCTCTAAAGCTATTGGTGTGTTTAAAAATAATTATATTTAAATGGTAGTAATCTAAAAATAACTCAGAAAAACAAAATCATGATAGATAGAATTATTATCAGAGAGAAATTTTATTGTATATTTGTGTTCAAGATATGTATGCATAGTCAGTATAATTAAACGATGTTTATCTTAATTCACTTTACATAGTGGGATAAATCATTTCAGATTTGCACAATGCATTTTTTGTGAATCCTTTCTTTTAGTAATCGTAGGGATTAAAAAAAAAAAAAAAAAAACCAATCTGCTCTGCACACATAATCAAAACTGCCTGCAAACTCATAATGGCTTGTGATAACAGAATATGCATATATGTATTTACATACACATGTACATATATGTAGCATGTTTGTGCTATAGTGATTTTAAAATATTTGTTCTAGGTAGGTAATAATTATCTATCTTTTTTTTTTTTAATCTCCACAAAAACTTGGAATCTCTACAAATGTATGTGCACACAATGTGTGTCTATATTGTCTACCTATGTTAGCCATACAACATTATTTATAAATACAGTTATATATGTTCACTATATATATATAACTTCTTAAGAAATGATATCTGATGTATTGACACCATACATTTATAGCTGGAGAAGTTCATTATGCTATATAACAATAGCCCCATAATCAAATTTCAATAAGATTTGAATCTGTCCACTAGTTGAAAGTGGATTAAACATCTTTAAAAAGTTTTAAAAAATCAATATTTTATACAGCTCTAGAATGCGTTATTAAATAACATTGTTTCTCTATTATAAATTTATAGAAATACAGCCTTCGATTAATATTGAATTAATTAATGGTTTATCCTGTATTACCCATTTTATCCTGTATCATTTGTGGCATTTAATTAAAATACATTTTTTTATATCTAATTGCATATTTATAAATTACTAGCTGGAGGTCCAGTTCTTTGCACGGGAATGAATAGATTTTTTATATCAGGGTTTATTGTACTTACTATTTATCATAATAAATAGATATAGGAAAATGGATATCGCATAAATATTATCATCTGTGTTCAATAATCATGCATATAGAGTTTCACGGCGATCGTTTGAATGGTGATGAAGATGATTTGGCGCAATGCCATCTATTGTCAAAGTTATTGCAAAATGGATAGCATCAAAATATTCTCATGATCAAATATCTATGCGTACCAATTTTCATAGCAAACAATTTAACGGTCAAGATATGCTGCAGAACCATCTAGTGCCAGATTAAAATAATAATATGCTACAGCGCCATCAAAGGGCGAGTTATAGCAAAATGGATAACTCAAAAATATTCTTCATGTTCAAATAAGTATGTATACCAATTTTCAGAGCGGTCAATTGAATGATCAAGAAGCTGATTGCTGCAGTACTATCTAGTTGTGTGTTAAAGTAATAATGTGCTGCAGTGCCATCTAGTGGTAATCTACAGCCAAATGAATACTAAAAAATTTTCTTTCTGCTCATACGTGTAAGCATACCATTTTTTAAGGTGATCAATTTTTAGGGTTGAACAGTTTTGAAGGTGTTGCGCTGCATCGCCATGTAGCAGCAAGTCATAGCAAAATAGATAGCATAAAAGTATTCTCCATGCTTAACTATCCTTGTGTACCAATTTTCATCAACAACAGTTAAATGGTATTTTCATAGCAAGTGGTTGAACGGTACAGAAGGCGAGTTATAGCAAAACGGATGCTGCAAAAATATTCTTTCTGTTCACACATCTATGTATACAAGTTTCTATGCCAATCAGTTTAACAGTCCTGAAGTTATTGGTTTGAAATAACATCTAATGGCAGCAAAATTGAGAGTGCCAAAATATTCTCAGTGTTCAAATATCTATCTATACTAGTTTTCATGGCAATCAGTTGAACAGTCTTTATATGCCGCAGTGCCATCTAGCAGCAAGTTAAAGTAAGAAGTTGATATGTTGCAGCACCATCTAGTGGTGATTTAAAGTGATGATGTGCTACAGCACAATGAAGTGGCGAGTTATAGCAAAATGAATAACATGAAAATATTCTCCATGTTCAAGTATCTATGTATATCAACTTTCATAGAGATCAATTGTGCGGTCAAGAAGTTGACGCGCTGCAGTGCCATCTAGTAGTGAGTAACAGCTAAATTAATAGAATACATTCTCCATGTTCAAATGCATAAGTATAAAATTTTTATTGGTGATCGATCGAACGGTATAGAAGTTGATGTGCTGCAGCACCATCTAGCAACTAGTCATAGCAAAATGGATTGTGAAAAAATATTCTTCATGTTCAAATATCCATGTGTACCAATTTTCATCAAAATCGGTTGAACATTATTTTCATAGCAAGAGGGTTGAACGGAATATAATTCGACGTTCTGCTGCATCAAAAGGGATATCGTAAAAATGTTCTACGTCTTCAAATATCTTTGTGTATTAATTTTTAAAAAATCAGATGAACGGTATTTTCATAGCACATGGTTAAACTGAATATAATTCGATGCTCTGCAGCAACATGTTATAGCAAAACAGATAATATAAAAGTATTCTACGTACTCAAATATCCATGTGTACTAATTTTGATCAAAATCGGGTGAACGGTATTTTCATAGCAAGTGGTCCAACAGAATAGAATTTGATGCTCTGGCAGAAGTCATGGCAAAACAGATAGTGTAAAATTTTTCTCCATGTTCAAATATCCATACGTACCAATTTTAGCCAAAATAAGTTAAATGGTATCTTCATAGCAAGCAGTTGAATAGAATTTGACATTCTGTAGCGCCACCTTGTGGCGAGCTAGAGGAAAATGGATAGCATAAAAACCTTCTCTGTGACAAAAGACTTAGGTGTACCAAATTTCATGGTGATCAACGGTTTTGGAGTTTTCCAGCGTCATACACACCCACCCACTTACATATATATACACACCCACAAACTCATATTTATATATATGTATGTAATTTATCTATATTAGAGATTTTCTTTTTCAGTGATGAAAAATTGAAATCAGTATTTGCCTCCCCAAACACTATCTTGTTTTATCCTGGGCCAGATGCTGTAGGATTAGAAAGTTTGCCAGATGTGGAAACAAATTGTAATCCTTACAATATCATAATTTTAGATGGTACTTGGCCTCAAGCAAAATCTCTATATGCTAATTGCGATGAACTAAAGAAAGTAAAACAGGTGAATTATTTTGAAAACATATTTTTGAGCTTTTTACAGTTTAGTCTGCTGATGATTGTTAAGCCTTCTGCTTTTCAAAATATCCACTCTAATGTTCTTCTCAAAAATATAAACAAGGCGAATGTAAATTTAATCTCTTTTTGCATTTACTTTACTTTGACTTGTATAACTCATTCTGTATTGCAGGTACAAATAAATTCCAAGTTTACTAGTGAATACGTAATTCGAACACAACCTACAGAGAAAGCACTATCAACTGTTGAAACTGCTGCTGTTGCTCTCTCAACTCTAGAAAAACAGCCTTATTTCAAAGAAGTAAGATAATATGCTTAACAGATTTCAATAGTTCCTAGAGACCAGTTTGAATGAATAGTTTATTGGCAAAACATAGTCTAGGTGCTAGAAATGCTATGTTGATGAATGGTTAGTCTTTTCAAATATGAACAAACTTGTAACTATGAACAAAGTTGCAACGTTTGAAATGGGAATTTCTAGACCAAGTTCTTATGAGTACTGCTGTAATATGAAATCTTTGGTAGCTTTGCCATAAAATAATTATGCTGTAAACTGAATAGTTCCAGGGTTCAGTAAATATCAGATTTAAAAAAAAGAAAAAGATTATATAAAATTTTAAATCAGTTTTTTTATATCTGATTTTTACTTTAGTATTATATTACGATTTTTTATATATATAATGTATATATATACCAGGTGATTCAAAATAGATGTTAAGGAGATTATTTTTTAAACCGTAAGTGATCAAAACCTTACTTTCAATTAGAAAAGTTCGTCAAATTAAGTGTAGCTTTCAGACATGGCATTTTTTTTTACTGGGGGTTGCATACATATTAAAATACAAAATTTAATTTTTATACAGTCCCTCCTTTCCTACTCTTTATATTTAGAAGAATGTTGCTCTTTGCCTAAGAAAAATAATAAAACAAATCCCGTATTTCTACCTGGAATAGTTTCTGAGATATATCAATTTAAAAATTTTGGCATTTGTCGCCAAGCAATAAGGGGATGTCTCCAAAGTGAGAATAATGTAATTACTTTTCAAACGAAGTTAATTTTAATCATTCCATGGACACAGTTGACTTCTGAAATACTAATTTAGCTATAATTTTTCTATAATGTATGTTTGGCAGTTTGTAGTGAAAGTTACCACACCATAGTAACCCACATCATTACTTTGTCATTCCCTTTAGCACTTAAAAATTCCTTCTCTAGAAGCGTGAGGTAATTACTGAATGCTCCCCCCCACACACAAAAGACTAAATTATTGCTAACCCTGGGGGAAAATGTCTCGATAAAATAAAGCCAGTGCTGTTAATGCCCAATGTATTTGCCATGTTTACATATGATTTCAGGGTTACTACCGGTCAGGGAAAACCTGGAAAAGTTAGGGAATTTCATTTTGATAAAAAAAAGTCAAGGAAAAACACTAATTTTAGCCCAAAACCGGGAAAATCGCATAATGAGACCTGGAAAATTATCAGAAGTGTGTGTTTGTAAGCAATCAATGTTTAACCTTATTTGGAAGCTGAAAATATTAAAGAAGGTATGCAAAATTGATATCATAAATGTAAAAAATAGTCTGGATTTTTATCACAAAAAGGTCTAGAAAAGTAAGGGAATTCTTTTTCAGAAATTGTGTAACAACCCTGGACTTTGAACCGTCGTTGTTGAACATCTTTTGCCAATCCTTGGAGAACATTTACATCAATATCATCCCAGTGTTCAGTGATGTCGGCTTTCAATTCTGCCATAGACTGAGACTGTAACACAGTTGCATATCCATCCTACTGAGGATACCTGCGACGATGATGTTTGATTCTCTATTGTATAATTAATTCAACTGTGTTGTGATGGACTGTTTCAGATTCGTTACACTTAGTTGCAATAAAGAAAAAGATGTTAAAATACTTAAAACTATTTTATTTAAAAGAAACTATTGAAACATTAAGTTATTACAATGGCTGGTAGTGGCTCAGAGAAATAAAAATATGTCATATGGACAGTGAAATTAAGATGGAATGGTTTGAAAATTACTCCAGCAGAGAATTACACATCAGCGAGAACAACAACTTGGCTAAGATAAATAAAGCCAATCCCAGAGCAACCTTAAAACTTAATCTAATAAAATTAAAATAACAGAATCACAGGCAAATAATTTTAAAGATGAGGCAGGGCAAAAAAAAAATAACAAATGCCAAAGAGGGGTAAGCAAAAAGCTGTTGCATGAAATGTAATCTATTTTTAGCACAATGGCTCCACAGGTCTGATGAGACAAATAAACAATTGCATACTGGATAAATAATAATGCATACTGGATAAATAATAATGCATGGAAAATAATGCATACTGGAAAAGCGAATATACAGATTAAAAGCCAAAGTGACAGAAAAATGAGAACAGAAAGGATTTAGAATAGATTACAAAACACAAATTAAAGGCTGATTATTAAATTAGATATGCGATCATCATCACAATACACCACACATTTTTTTGGGGATTGAGATGAAGCGGTAAGGGCAAGACATTTCATGACATACACCCCATTATTGAAAAGCCATTCTCAGGAGGATTTTGCAATGGGAATGGGTACCTTATCCTGATGGAAAATCAAACTGGGCATCAATTCTCACTGTAAATGGCAGTAAATGAGTTTCTAGCATTTCTTGGTAATCAGTAGCTTTTATATGGCCTGAAGGAAAAGCCAAGTTATGTTTACCACCAGGTAAAGCCTCTCAACACCATATAATAAGCCTCTATCTTCTTGTCTTTTGGAAATTTCCTTGTGTCATGTCAACAGAATGTAACACCATGTGGGCCATTCAAATTATTTTTATTAGCACTAGGGTGCTATTTTGCTCAGTACGAGAATTTTGTCGACAAGTTGTGCAGATATGAACTGTTATGGTGAAGATATTTTCAAATGTGTTTGCCAGATAACCTGGAGAAGGTGGGGGGGGGGGGGGGGGACCTATCGAACACTAAGAAAACAATGCTTCATATCTTCTCTTCAATAAAACTATGGAACAGCTATTATAGCTTGCTACTAATGGCGACTTTTCATTATTTGGCGATCTGCACATGCTCATAATCCATAATCATTGTTCGTGTAAGGTTGCTGTGAAAACAGTTATCCATACATTCATATACATAATCCTTCGCAGGTTGGCTTGTTTAGCACCGCAAAATATATCATCTCGCCGCACGGCAAATATCCAAGCTATACTTGCTATAATGGCATAATTAATGCTGCCAAATATTTCTACGGGTGGCAAATACCCAAGCTAAACCTAACCGGCATTACTATAATATGCATTTGAATTATTTTTCATTTTCAAAATAGTTTGTGCTAACATTTTGTAACACATGCAGTATTTAGATTCACCCTGCTTGAGATAGCGTTTTTCCAGATTGTACCTGATGCCAAAATGGCATTTTTAAAATCAGTTACAATTATTATTAGAAAAATGAATTGTTTTCAATTTTAAACTCCTGTTACCTAAGAGAATTTACTATTTGAAAATCTGGAACTTTGTGTAACACACTAGGACCTATTCATTTCATTTACTTTTTTAATTTGGTGTAAAAATGGTGTAATTCTACTTTATGTTTGTTAATTTCACGTAGGAATTGCTTTGTTGCAAAGGCATGAATGATTTCATGCTGGCAAAAATTGCCTAGTCTGGAAACCATTATACTTATTCTTCAGTTTTTTATTAATATCTCCTAAAATAATTCGATTTTCGAAATTTAAGACAGATTACCGGATACTCTGAAATTTTCCGAATCGGTGGAAACCTTCGTCAAAACTCCTATCCCCACGGTTTCGAAGGAGATAGCAGAACAAGCTCTTGACAGCAGTGGCAGCAACAGCGTAGGTTACTTTTTTTTAGAATAGAAAGAAATCATCTATGTAAAATTTGAGGAAAATCTGAAATGGCATGGTGAACTTTTTCCAATTTTGTGTTTGATTTGATGCGGAATAACATTATTTCAGTAACTTACAGCGATGACACACATTATTTTAGTAACTTATAACATGTACAGTTCATCTGAATAGCACAGGTGTTGTGCTATCCTTCTGAAAAGCAGAAGGGAATGTGAGGACAAAGGCTTTAGCTCCCTGCAGTTTCAATATAGTTTTGAGATTTTTTCTGAGAATTTTGTTCTACATTTTGTGAAGCAAATTAAATTGATGTGAGTGATTTTAAAAGAAATCAGGTGCTTTAATTTGGTGAACCCTGAATAGCTCTAAAAGCTAAAATGTGCATGTGTCTCTCTGTTCTAAAAAAAAAGTAACAGCTGCCGCAACTGCTGTCAAAAGCTTGTTCAGCTCTCTCTTCCAAAGCCACGGGGATTTGAGTTTCGACAAAGATGTCCACAGATTTGGAAAATTCAGAGGACATTGATAAGCTGGCTTAAATTACGAAAATCGAATTATTTTAGAAGATATTAATAAAAAATTGAAAAAATAAACATAATGGTTGCCAGGGTTGTCAATTTTCGCCAGCATAAAATCATTCATGCCTTTGCATCAAAGTAATTCCAAGTATGTAGAATCGCGTGAAATTGACCAACATGAAGTAGAATTACACCAAATTTATGCCGAAATAAAAAGTAAGTGAAAAAATAAATAAGTTAGTGTGTTACACAAAGTTGACAATTTTCAAATAAGTTCTCTTAGATAACTGGAGTTTAGAATTACGGATTATTCGTTTTTCCAAAACAGAATAACTAATTGCAACTGATTTAAAAAGTGCCATTTTGGCATCAGGTACGATCTGGCAAAAGGATATCTCTCCAAGCAGGGTGATGGTGAAACCACGTGTTCCAAATGTTAGCACCCAATATCTTGAAAATGAAAAATAATTAAAATGCATATTTCTTGTTCCGTGTTGGAGGGGGGGGGGATAAATTATACTTGGTAATAATAACGATAGAGGTCATCACTATAGATTTTTAAAATGAGATGAAAAAATATGCTGAAAGGGAAAGTTTTGGAAGAAAAATCATGAGAGAAGGTTACCATCACTGCCTATGGCTACGCATAAGACTTTCTTGCTGCATTCATTTAAAATCTTTATTTGCATCAGGGAGTTATTAAAAACCTTTTAATATGTCTGGTGGTTTGTACATATTTTAAAGAGTAATTAATAAACAAGCTATACAAATTTCAGAATGCCTAAAATATATTTTTGGCGTATATTATTTAAATACATTCAGGGGGTCTGGTCATACTTTAAAACTGTCAAATTAGGCTGGGGTATACATATATGGACTATACACAGGGTGTCCAAAAAGTCCTTGACACATTTAAAAAATTCATAGAAAAGCAACAAATTGTCATATGAATATGCAGTTTGCACAATAATACTTCACAGGCTCACAATTTTTTTTTTTTTTTTTTTTTTTTTTTTAACATCGTTTAAAAAAAAAAAAAAAAAAAAAAGAATACTTACAAATTGTGTTCATAAATGGCGCTGTACCATCACAGTCAGAAAAACAAACATAAGGTGTTTAATCATTTTATTAAGCAGAAAGCAATACTTTTCATTACCAGAGTTCAATGTGTGCACCTTCTGTTGCTCGAACCACATCCAAGCAGTACTCAAAGTTCATACCATGTTCTAGCTAGCATGGATTGCGGTTTTTCTTAAACATGTTACCAAACTTCCTCTGAACTGTAGTTATGGATTTTGATTCACATATCAACTTACGCAATGCACTTTCTCAATTGCAATCACTATAGCTGGCATGAATATGCCTGCACCGTCGGTGCTGTTTGAAACTCATGAAAAATCCCTATTGGCTCTCACTGCTGAAAACTGGAGATGCAGTGCCATCTATGAACACATTTTGGAAGTAATTTGTTTTAAGATGGAAAAATAAATTGTCGATTCTGGTAAGCATTATTGTTCAAACTGCATATTCATACAACAATTTTTTGCTTTTCTGTGAATTTGAAAAGTGTCAAGGTCTTTTCGTTACACCCTGTGTATATCCTAAAATAAAAAATCTGGAGTGACTCCACTCGACTTTCCGAACACTTACGATTAAGATCACTGCCAAGCATTTAAATAAATTTTAATCAATGAATACTTCCAACATATATACCAAATTGAAGCTCAATCAAATGCACCGTTTAAACGCTAGCGCACTTTCAAAAATCCCCCCCTCCCCCTCCCCCATAGGCCATAATGTAATAGAAATCTTTGTCATAGCCCTGTAGAAATACTATAAGTCCTATACACATCAAAATCAATACTGGTCTTACGATGGTGGTTTATAACGTGTATACCCAATTTCAGTTAAATCGGATGTACTGTTTAAACGCTAGCGCACTTTCAAGAATTTCCTTCCATAGGCCATATGTAAAAGAAATCTTTGTTGTAACCCTGTAGAAAAACTATCCTATACACATTAAAATCAGTACCGGTCTTACGATGGTGGTTTATAGCATAAATACCCAATTAGAGCTCAATCGAATGTACTGTTTAAACGCTAGCGCACTTTCAAGAATTCCCCCCATAGGCCATAATGTAAAAGAAATCTTTGACGTCAAAATCAATACCGGTCTTACGATGGTGGTTTATAACATATATGCCTGATTTGAGTTCAATCGAATGTACCATTTAAATGCTAGCGCACTTTCAAGAATTTTCTTCCATAGGCCTATACACACCAATATCAATACCGGTCTTGCTACGGTGGTTTATAACATATATACCCGATTTGAGCTCAATCGAATGCCCCATTTAGGAACTATCGTGTTCACACACGTACACACATACATACATCTCGTAAAAATATCATAAATGAATTCAGAAGACCTCAAAACGTGTAAATACACCAAAATCTCGAAGTCGATTTTTTTCATGATTACAATACTTTCCTTACATGGTACATAGTAAAAATTAAAAAAAATCCGAGTTGCCTAAAAATATTTTGCTGGTTGATTTTTTGCACATTCTATATGCTGTGCATAACTGCAATCACGCTATCAGACTCATGATTTAAGATTCTCCTATTCATAAAATATTATTTTTTCGATATTTGAACTTGCCTAAAACACCTTCCCAAAATTTGTCTCCAGCTCTCCGACTATAATGATACTACTTTTGCCTTCTGGCATTGGTGGACACCTTGCTCCAGTACATCCAAATGTTCATCATATGTGTTTAATAGGAAGCCTGTTCATTTTACTGCATATAAATTAACATACAATCTAATGTAAATTTAACTTAGATTAAAATTTAGCTATTCAGCTGGGTTCATTATCATTCTATTTCATGAAATTATACACAAAATAAAGAAATAAAATACTAGTTCTAAACGAGTTATGTAATGAAATTAAATTATAAGTAGTATAATGAACAAGTTTGAATCCTATGATTGTAATATATACGTACAAGAACGTAGCCCCCGCCCCCCAACCAAAAATAAATAAATAAATTTTGCAAGGGACAAAAAGCTAGAGAGGGAAAATTTTAAACATATTTAACACCTGTCCAAGCCCAATTTTATTAAAAACTAGTAGGCCTTTCATAAAAGGGACCTATAGCCCTATATCCTTGTACATATAATCTTTAGTAAACTACATTTCTTTTGGGTAACATGTTCTTTAAATATATGCAGTTTAATTTTCAATTATTTCTCTTTGTAGATATTACTCCAGCCTTTAAAAGCTTTATGTGGATTCCAGTTAGCTCATGGAGCTTTGACACATCAGAGCAAAGAATTTTTAATGAAAAATGGACTGCATAAATCTCAAAATAAACTATTTTTTCCACAGAAAGAATATTTATTATAAGTATTATATATGTTATAATGTCTTTAATAAATATTTTGTTTTCTATATTTTGTATGCGTGTATGATGAATACTATGACGTTGACAGAAAAAGGTAACACTTAGTGGACTAGACATTGCTGAGTAAAAGGAGTCATGAATGATTAGCCAATGAAAACAACTCTCTGTTATACTCATGTGGCAGTCTTGGCATAGTTACCAACAAGTGCCACATTTGGCGAAATTTTTCTTTGATGGTTTGTCATTCATGTTTGATCTTTTATTTATCTAAAGATTATAATGAATGCATTTCAGTTTGGGTACTGCTTATTATTTTAGTTAATTTTAAAAACATTGTTATTATCTTCAAATTATTTCATACTGTTACATAACAATCTTTTAATTTAATTAATTTTTTAATTAACATATTTCTTTCATTCTTTTAAAGCTAATACATTTTATTAACATTATTTTTCTTTTGTGGGGTTTCATTAATTTTCAGGATTTTGTTTATTTTGGAGTTCAAGATTTTTCTTTTCAATTTTGAGTACTTATTTGCTAAAGATGGCTAACTATTCGTATAATTTTTCGTCTCACTCCAGAAACATGTTGTAAATCTCACTAAAGATATTGGTGCAGTTTTCAACCCATCAACATCATCCCTGCAATCATCAGTATGTTGTCCCTGCTGTCTCATTGGCTAATCATTCATGACTCCTTTTACTCCATCTAGTCTTAGTGGTTACTGAAGAATAGCAAAGTCGTTCATACTGACATAAAACATCATTAAGCACTTTCATATTGCATTTATCTGTCAGAACCCAAAGATAGACACTGCTACATGGGTCTATAATAATGACAGAATTTTTTTTTCAGGCTGATCTTCAGTGTTATTCTTTTCTTTTTACAATTGCTGTTAGAGGAATTAAGTAGTTCAGATTTTGTTATTGGGGAAGGATTTTGATGGATAGATCTTAATCTGAAAAAGACTATAACGACTGCCTAAACACAAACAGAATTTATAAATGTAATCAGTTAGTATTGGCAGTTGGCATGAAAGCTATAAATGTGAAAATTACATGCTTTTTACAGTAATGCACACTAAGCACTATTCAGGCATGAAAGTTTTCATTCTTAATGCATTTGAGATTTAGTATTTAATTCAATGAATTTACTTATACCGAATACAGTGATATAATGAATATTAGTTAATTTAATAATGAATACGTATAAAAAAATAGCAGGTAATGTGTTAAATGCATAATAATTTATTTGTTCTGTATGATCTGCATCAAAGTTCTGTCTTTTTAGCTGTTTCATGCCTGACTATTAGTAAACGTCACTGCTGTAGCCCCTATAGCCCCCTCCGTGAGTGCACCTATGATGTTGATACATCTTACAAAATCTCTTTTGTAAATTTAGAGATAGTTAAAATCAATTTTTTCATCAGAATATGCAAATTTTTTACAATAACTATACTTTCTTTTACTTCGTAGGAGAAAATAAAAAATGATCTGTCAAATTGCAACCGTAAAAATTTGACAAGGTCATGCCGGGACAAACCCCTCAAATGCAGCATTTGATCTTTGGCAAAGATGTTGTGCACCTTTATTGTAAATAATTAAGACTTAACATCATTAATCTAATCCATAATAACGTCATCAACTGCAACCAACAAATTGTATAGTTAGCATTCAAAACTGTGAGAAATCTAATTTCTTTAATAAACAAATGTATTGTTATTTAGTCTCAATAAAATTAAAGGAACTTAAAATGTTTTTGTAATGCAGCAAGTTCTTAAGTGAAAGGCAATATTTATATTCAGACCTTCACAGTAGTATTTCATCTTATCTATCATCTATCACTTAGTTTATTCTTATCACTTAGTAGATTCTTTCATCTATCACTTAGTATTTCATCTGATTTTGAAAATATTTTTTTAAAGATCAAATAAGAGCATGACTAAAATTGCTAAAAATGACAATTTATAGCAGAGGAATGTATAGGCTTTACAATAAATACTGTCATGTATAAAGAGTCTGAAAAATATTAAAAATCTCCAAAATGAGTAAAATCATGAGGGAACACAAATGGTGCTCATCTTTCCTTTACTACACTAGGGGCCAATGCCCCTAGACTCGCTACGTTCGCTTTTCGTATGAGGCATTCGGCACCTAATAAGGCTTATTCGTAAAAAAGACAGAATTTCAACAGACAAATCCCAAAGATTGGATCAGATAGAATGTTACTGAGCTACACGTTGCTTGGTTCTTGATGTTCATTGGTACATAAAAATTTAAACTTCACACTACAGTAGACCACTCACCCATATCACGGTAGATATTTTGTTATTAGGAATCAGTGTTCTACGGGTCCTGAGCTATACTCCACCTGGAGTGTGCACTCCGCATATAATCGCTGGAAAAATTATTTGCACTCCTCAGAAACGCAATGATATTTAATGTTGCCATTCAAAAGTTATATTAATTAGGAATTGAAGTGTAATAAAATCAGAACATTGTTTCAGCTGTATTTTTAATTATGTAAAACCTATTGGACACCTTGCGTATTTGCCACCCATGGCGATTTTTCATTATTTGGCGACTTGCGTATATGTATAGTTAATAATGAGCTCTAAGAAAACAGTACGCCACATGTTTTCTTTGATAAAAACTACGGAACAGCTAGGATAGCTTGTCACCAATGGCGACTTTTCATTATTTGGCGATTTACACATGCTCACGACCTATAATTACTGCTCATGCAAGGTTCCCGGAAAACCGTTATTCATATTTTCATATACATAATCCTTTGCAGATTGGCATATTTAGCACCACGAATTATATCATCTCCCCTCGCTGGCAAATAGGCATTGGGACACCTTAGTCGAAACTCAAATCCCCATGGTGTAGGAGGAGATAGGTCAACAAGCTTTGACAGCGACCTTTACTTTTTTTTAGAATAGAGAGATTCTTTTATGTGAGTTCATTGCTTCAAACTAGCTGTCCTTCTGATGGGGAGAGCTAAAACAGGCTATACTAGTAGATTTTTTTATCTTCCTTACTGGTGAGGGTTGTTGGATCAATTAATTCTTAAGCAGAATTATATTCTTTTTCATTACAGAAGAAATAGGATTTTAAATTAACATAAAAATGCTTTAAACTATATTTTAATGGAATTAGAAAAATAAAAATATTAATGGGCACGGCATGTGTCTTGGGTACCAAAATCCTTTATGGTTCAATGGAAAGGGGTATAATACTGAGGTGGTTCACCAAACTTAAATTGAGAGGCAATTTTTGAAGAAACAATTGTTGCATTACTTGAGAATTGTAATTGTGCTGATAAAAGATCCTTTTTCTTTTTTAGTATTAAAATTTTTTTACAAAAATTTAAATCATGAATCCATGCATTTCCTTGTTATGCGTGTATATTATTATGAAACTCCATAGAATTGAATTTTCCTCTGTATGCATATGCACTTGTTGGCAAATTAGTACAGAGAGCTAATTTTTGATATAGTGATGGTAGTATTGAGCTGGCAGAGAGTTTAATTTCTGTAAGCTTTTTAAATAATAAATAAAGCACAATATATCTATCGATAACCTGATCAATGTGATATTTCTCAGTAGAGGAATAACGTTATGAATTTGCAATAAACTTTTCAAAAGCTTTTATAGCTGAGTCTTTGTAAGATAAAATGTGAATGAGGAGATATAATTGACATCTACCTAAATTTAAAAACTCTCGTTATCTTAATGAATTAGTATGACTTTTTAGTATGCATTAAAAAATTAATTTTTTACGAAACAATTACACTTTTACATCTATCTCTCCTTTCTTCTTAAAAGAAATTTACACACTACCTCCTCACAGTAAAGCTAAATGTAAGCAAATGCTCAAATTATGAAATCAAACACCACTAATACATGCTATGAGCAACAGTTTAGTAATACTTTGAATAGCCAAACAAAATCATGTACTTATATAAAAAGAAATAATTTTCATACAGTAAAACCTTGCTATAATGATACTCGATACAATGATAAATCCCTCTATAGTGAAAAATTTTTAAAATCCCGCGGAATTTAGATACAATATAATCTCCCCTTGATATAACAATACATCCCTCTAGAACAATAATTTTATTGGGTCCCTTAAGTATCGTCATTTTACTGTATTTGTTTTCAACTTGATTTTGCTGTGTTATTTTATTAAAGAGAAGTAAGGTTAGTTTAAGTCTTGTTTTCCTTTTATAATTGTATGTCAGAAAAATCTCTTTTCACTATGCATCTACTCGCCCTCCCTCAAGAATGTCTGTAGGAATGCCTTTGATATTTACATAGATTATATTGTTCAATTAAAAAAAAGAATGTAAAATGGAACTGTTTTATTTACAATATTTTACAGTAAATTAGTCATCAAAAACCATTCTCTTTCCTTGAAAAGATGTATTTATCAATTCTTTCTGTTTCTTTTTTGCTTCCCATGATGGATGGAGAGGCTTATTACTTGTGTTATCTAGAAAATTAAACATATTTGCAAAATTTAATATTTATATATGCTTGTAATTATATACAATTATGTAATGCAAAAGAATTTTTAATACAGGGTATATAAATACAGGGGTATTTAAAAAGAATTGATGTACACTTTGAACTGTCATAGAAAATATATTTATTATTATTATTATAACGAGTTATTCAAAATTGATGTTACACCAATTATATTTCAAACTACGAATGATCTGAACATACTTTCAATTAGAAAAGTAATGAAGAGTGGCTTTCGGACATGGCCGTTTTTTACAGGGGCTTGAATACATATAAAAATACAAAATTTATTTTTATTTGGTCCCTTTTTTCCCTACCAATCATGTTTCAAAAATACTGCTCAATACCTAAGAATGCAAATTTTAAATATCCTATGCCTTTGAGTGGAATATCTTCTGAGATACCACAATTTGAATATTGAAAATGTAATTACTTTTAAACATATTAATTCATGTTAGTGTCATTTGACAGCTCATTTTACTTCTGGAATACTAACTCAGCCAGTAAATTTGTGTAAGTCATCATTTTTAATTTTAAACATCTCTGAAACTATTTTACTGAGGCATGTTTTATTATCAACAACAAAAAACAACGGTGATTCTCATCATTTATGCACTGTACTATGAAAGTGCCTCTCACTTATTGCATCATATTTTTCAACTGCACAGAGGTATTGCTTATAACAATAACACTAAAAAAAACATGGTGTTTAAATATGAAAAACTTTGTAAAGCATAACTATGTTATGTTTGCTATTTTACTAAGTTATAATTATTTAAGATACTGTTTATTGTTTAACATCACGAGTTGGTGGTTGTTGTCACGTGATGTTTTGCAAGCTTATTTCTGCATTTAAACTTAAGGAAGTAGAAATTAAGAAGTAAATTAGGATTAATCATCTAAACAATCCCAATTCATTTCTTAATTTCTCCTTTCTTTAGCTGAAACACAAATAAATCCTCAAAACATCATGTGATTCCTATGTAATGGCTACTAACTCATGATGGAATTGAACTATATCGCATGAATTTTACACTTTTTATCAATTTTCAATTATTGTGTGAGAAAGTAGTAATAGGAGTAAAACAAAAGTTATGTATGTAACCATTTTTATTTTCATGTTGTTCATCAGAAGTAGTGTAAAAAAATTCATTGCATTTTGAAGTTTATCTTATTTACATCTTACATAGTATTAATAATATGATATAGTTCAATATATTGATATTTCATTTTAAGCTCCTTTTTATAGTTTTTCGTTTATGCGCATGTCACTTATGTACATTTTTCTTGTTCTCCCCTGCACCCGTACATAAGTGAGAGGACACTTCACCTTCTTAGACACAGAGTAATATTTTTTCAAATATAACTGACAGAAAAAAAAGAACTGTGCATAAGTTAAATATTGCATTTTAATATTTATACAGCCCCTTATAAAAAAAAAAAAAATTGACATGTCTGAAAACTACTCTTTGTTTAACTAACTTTCCTATTTGAAAGTATGTTAAGATAACTCACAGTTTAAGAGATAGTCACTGTAACATCAATTTTGAATTGCCCAACAACACATAAATAATGCTGTATGGTTCTGCCATCTATCACCATATTCTTCAGATAGACTTATTACTTTAATTAACCCTAGTGTCAATGACCTGGTACCAGATAACTTTTGTGAGTGCCATCATAATAGTGAGTGTCATTTCTAACTAAGTAAAATTGCTTTTAATCCTCATTAATTACATGAATCTGAACTAAACATATATATTTTTAACCTAACTTTGACGAAAATTGTTGTTGGGTTTTTATGCCTTATACTTTCCCAAACCATTACTCAATATCCAGTTACTGAAGTACCCATTATTGTCTCTCGTGTACATACAGATTGTAAATGATTATTACGACAAGTATAATCACACATAATAATTTTTACTATATGAATTATTTTTCTTTTAATTTATTATTATCATTATTTATTATTCAAGTCATGCAGTAAGTTATTACATGATTATAAAATCATAATAGGTAATGAAACAAATGGGGAGCACAGATATTCGATGTGGATACCACAATACCCAAAAAATGAAAAATACGGGGAGCGTTAACTCATTGATGCTAGAGTTAATTTATTTATTAAATGATTACATTTTTTTTCTCTCAAAAATACATCTTCAAGTTATCTCACTTTGCTAAAGAGTTTGAATGCTGGTGGGAAAGAGCACTCAAATTACGTGTAACTCTGTAGGAGACTAGAGTAGCTAAGCTCTCCTATTCCAAAATTAGTGAACTTCTAGCCCCTTCTAGAAAATTGAATCTTTTACAATGAAAGTAGAAAACATTTTTTATTTTTTAGTCAGACTGACAACTCAATGTATTGGACTGATTTGAAGCTATCAGAGGTGAATCTTCACCAGGAGTACCCCAGAACTCCAAGTTTTCTAAGAAAAATTATTTAAATGTTTACCCATTTTTTTTTTTATGTACACTTTTAAGATCATGATAAGCATTATCATTTTATGAAGGCTAATTTATATTATTTTAGATGATTTTACATATTATTCATTCAACTCTCCCTTCCCCATACCAACCTGCAAAAAATTTTCAGGGTTTTAGAATGTAGGTCAGTTTTACCCTGAGCTATTAACACGAGCCCATGAATCCTGCAGAGCATGGAGGTTTGCTTTACCCTACAATTTAAAGCATAAGGATGGAATTCCAGGAACTCTATACAGGTCATGTGACCATGACCTATAGTATACATACCCGGTTTGCACTCAATCGAATGCACAGTTTAGACAATAGCATATTTTCAGGAATTTCTGTCCATAAGCCATAATGTTAACAAATTATTTTTTGTAGTTCTGTAAAAAAAACTATGTCTTATACACACCAAAATCAATACCAATCATGCGAGGGTGATCTATAATATGTATACTACATTTGAGCTAAATCAAATGCATCATTTAGAGGCTAGCACACTTTCAAGAATTTCTGTCCATAGGACGTAATACAAAACAATTCTTTTTTGCAGCCAAAAAACTATATGCCCTATACTCAAAAATCAAACTGGTTGTGCAATGGTTGTCTAGAGTATATATACAGTCAACTCCCGCTAATCCATGTCTCTATAATCCGCGATATATTTTAAATGTAAACAAACTTGTTTGTTTACATTTTGAGCGGCATTTGACTGGTAGTATTACTGTTATAGAAGTTATTTGATTAGCTGAATGTTATAAAGACATTTATTAATGATTTTCCACAGGTATTTGAAGTAAATAATTTCATATATTTGAGCATATTATCATGTAATTAAACATACAGAAACTTATATCCTAAGTTGCATGTGTTCAGTGAATGGATGTAAATAACGAACTCTGAAGCAATGCACCGTCCAATCACATCGCTTTACTCTTCCTGAATGAAACACACACACAAAAAAAAAAAAAAAAATCAATGAAAACGTTTGCTCTATGGGAGAGAGAGAAAAAATTGCGAGATGATCCTAAAGATTGACCGTTGCAATTAAAATTGGGTGAAAATATGTAACATATTTAACTTTAAACGCAAACCGCAATTTAGCAGACGACACAACAGTTGCGCAATTTTCCGATTCTCCCCCTACCTCACCCATAAACAGACCACATGGCCTTTCTCTTTGTTTACAATTAACTGCCGGAGGAGCACATGCAGAAATAATGAATCATCAGCACTTGAAATGTAATGCACGTGTGTGTGTGTGTGTGTGAAGAGGATAACATTCTTTTCCTCTTTAGAGCTTATATAATAGCATAGAATATTTTTACATAACGAGAAACCGAAAATTACTTCGCAAGATCTGAAATTAATGTAATACTGAGATATCAAATATACAAATGATGCACCGCATGCCCCCTCCCTCCCCCCCGTCCTGAGCGGCCAGGGAAATTCCTCCCTTTCTGATTGAGCTTGTTTATTTTATAATAGATATATATTTAGTTAAAAACGGTCTTTTAAAGAAATTAAAAACAACAACAACAACAACTGCCCTTTAAAGAAAAAAGAATGTTTGTTGAAAAACTTCTGGATTTGGGGTCCCTTTAAACATTTTGCAAAAGCAATCATTTGTCAGTGACCAAGAGTTACTGACAATTAGAAGGCTTCAGGTCAAAATTTCTGAAGAAAAATTAAAATCTCTTAAACAAATCAGAATCACTGCAATGTTTGAAAAAATGAAAAATAAACAAAAATTTAAAGAGAATTTATTCTTTTAATTTTGTATTAGTAATTGTATTTAATATTAAAAATAGTGTTTTTCTTCAGCAGTATAAATATTTTCTTTCATCTGTCCTTTAGTAAATTCTCTAAATTTAATTGTATTATTTATTGTATTTATATTGACATTTAATTGTGTTTTTATTCAATAGCATCCCAGATAGCACAAACTTGTCTAGAACACGTCATATAGACAAGCTGACATGTCCATTAAACATCCAGGATTCGCCCAATTCTCGTCCATTTTACGTCAATATGGCACTATATGACGTCTTATAGACATGTATATGGACGTGTTTGTCTATTTATAGACCTTTTACGGTCGAATCCTGGACATCAACGAAAACCATTTAATAATTTTTAGCTAATTGTATGTAATGATTAATTTAAATTTATCGTTACATCTTAATAACGAATTTTGTAAAAATATTCATACCAATTTTTTTTTTTTTTTTAAACCAACCTTTAAGTACTTGTCCCGCTTCAGATTCGAACCCTTGATCATGGTCTTCGCAGTAGAGTGTGCTAACCACTATATGCAGCGAAACTTGCTCTGATGCGTCAAAATACTGAAGTAAAGATTTTTTAGTTTCGGACTGGTAACTTAGAAAAAAATACGCAGCTTTTCGTTTTTGGATGTTGAGTCGCTAGAGAATTTTCTTTTTTTTTGCATGTGGATATGAGTTTCTTTTTACACAATACCGCTTTGATAGGAAATAATAATACATAAAAAGTATTTTAAATTTCAAAAGTTCCTCGACAAAAAAAAAAAAAAAAAAAAAAAAAACTCTAGAATGTAAAAAGTTTTTAAACTTTTGGGGGGTAAAATGTAATATCAATAAATACATAAAGTATAATAAATTCATGCGTTGTAAGTACAGTATTGAGTAAAATGAAAATCAATGACAAAAAAGTAACTTTTCCATATTTTGTCCATTTCTGGACTTACACACACATCCATTTTATGTCGTATCACTGACATAGTGCGGATCATCTGGAATACGTCCATTAATGGACTAAGTCTAGTCCATTCTAAGTCTAGTTTTGGTCTATTCATGGACATATTCTGGATTTTCCAGATTATGTCCATAAATAGATGTCTTATGGATGTCTATGTATAGACATGGATGTATTATGGATGAGTTGGACCAGAAATAGACATAAAATGGACAAGTGTGTTATCTGGGATAATGCATTTTCTTTCATCATTTCCTATTTGTTTACAGTAAATTGACTATAATTTAAAAGGAAATTCTAAATGTAAACAAAAAGAATGACCTATAATCTGCAAAATCCTGTAATCCGCACAACCCTTGGTCCCAGTGAGTGCGGATTAGAGGGAGTAGACTGTACCAAATTTGAGTTCAATCGAATGCACCGTTTAAGATCTATCATGTTCACTCACACACATATATCTTGTAAAAATAGCATAAATGAATTAAGAAGACCTCAACTTTCCTTACATGAAACATGTTGGGAAAGTAAAAATAGTAAGAAAGAAAAATTAAAAATATTTGTGACCTATATGAGCTGAGGTCTGTCTTACCTTTTTTATATGGCTCTTTACTTTTCACTGTAATGTTTTCTGTATTCTTTGAATTCCAGCCACTAAAATATACAATTCAAAGCATGTTTATTTAAAATATATTGCCTTCAACTAAGTATGTACTTTAAAAAATTAAAATATCACTTACGTTGATTTTTTTTCAAATGTTTTGTCATTAGTCTTTTTGGGATACATTTTTAAATCTTTTCTATTTCTGAAGTTATCTTTATTAAAATCATTCTTCGATTTCTCTTGATATTTACTAGGATGTTTTGCCAAAAATTTGCCTTTTATTGGTGATGTAGATCTACTACTATCTTTTTTAAATCTCTTGAAATCTTTTTTCAAAAAACCTGTATTTTGATACTTTCTATTGTGGTTGAGCTCATGATTAGAACTTTCTTGCTTTTGCAAAAAATTACCTGTTCTCCTATCACTTCTTGTATTAGAATAAAATGGATCCTTATTTCTAGATTTGAAATCTTTATCTCCAGAGGCATTGTCAGACTTTTCTTCAAGAGTAAAATCATCATCACCACCACGTCCCAGAAAGAATGGATCTTTTTTTTTACGATGTGAAGTGTCATTTGTTTCATCTTCACTGCTTTCTTTATCAGATTCACCACTTTCATTTTTAGTACTTATGGGTATTTCTGTTAATCCTTGCATTTCATCTAAATTCAGCAAAGTGATTGCTTTTAATTTCCTTTCAGAACTACTAGCCATTTCTAATTTTTTCTTTATGAATTCTGAAACATCGTATTTCTGTGTTGCATCAGTTTCCTTAGAGTCACCACTCTTGTTTTCAACATCATTGTTACAGTTGCTTTCAACATCACTGTTATCAACTGCAGAATTATTTGTAAATTCCTCTTCATTATCGGATTCTGATTCTTCAGTGTCCATGGAGTTTTCTTCACTTTCATCAGACTGAACCTTTCCAACCATTGTTTTGCTTTCGTCAATACTTGAATTCTTTATAACCATTTTTTCTTCATTATCAGTATCAGAATCAGACTCACTAGTTTCTGCTACATTATCCATTGAATCTTTATTATGTGATGTTTTCATTTTAAACATATTTCTTTTCTTGTCTTCATTACCTGATGATTTTTTATTTAATTTTACAGTTTTTGGTGAATCATCAGTAACTATTTCTGTTAATTCATCAGTAGTTTTCTTTTTATCATTTATTATTAATTTTTGGCTTTTATTACTTTGATCATTTTCTTTTAACTCTTCAGTTGTTTTAGAAGATAAGTTTTTTTCACCATCTGCATTTAAGTGCGTTTGTGTATCAATTGATAAATTTTTATTCGGGGGTCTTGGTTTAGATTCAAGTTTAATTTTATTTGCACCAGAAAGTTTTTTTGCTTTATGAAAACCTTTGTTTTTTTCTTCCCACTGCTTTATTAAATCCGTAATTTTTAATACTAATTCTTTATTTTCATTATAAAAGATTTCAACCTGTTTCTGAACTGCTCCATAATTAGCCAACATAGCTATGCATCGATCATATAATGCACAGTTTTTCTGAAAAAAAAAAGAGAGAGAGAAAAGCTTATATATAAAGATTACAAAATTTCTGTAGAAGTATACACAAAACGACAAAAAAAAAAAAGATACAATTCTTTAAAAATCAATCAACTTACTGCAGCGATTATGAACTACTATTTAAAAATATATAGGGGAAAGGGGCACAGTGGGACAATTTTCACTTTTTTTTTTTTTCCCTTTTAAATCAAAACTAAATACAGAACAATATTTTGTCAACTTTTAGCTTTCACTGCAATTTTTTTCAGAATTTATCCTTATTCTATTCTGTGAAAAAAAAAATTCTTTTCAAAAGGTACTCAAGTTGTCTCAGTGTGCCTCTTTGCGGGGGCACAGTAGGACAATGAGTAAGGAACATAAAAAAAATCAGCTGTATTATTGCAATACATTATTATTAAAGTTAAATTCAGGTTAACATATTCAACACAGAATATATAAAAGCAATTTTCAAATGACAAGATTTTAAAAATGGTTATCACAATGAAACACATTTCAGAGTTGCAAAATTCTTGGCTGAATAATGTTTCATGAATTAAAAATAATAAAGAAACATCAAATTAAACTGTAAATTATAGCAAAATATTTTCAAAAGTTCTTTTTATCAGGGAATGAGATACAAAGCCTACTTTAAATGATAATTGTGTCATTGTTACTTCTGTACCTGCACAAGCGACAGGCTTACACACAGTGGGACACTGCATACCTGCCAACATATAAAAAAATTTATCAGGAGCAACTTGGAAATATATCCAGAGTTTTGAAAAGTCTTCAGGAGCGGGTAACGACTCAATTTTTAAAAAGTTTGTAACTTATTCGTGATAAACGGTACTTAAAAATGAATCAAATAAGGCATTAATAATTAACTAATATCACAATAATTAACATAAAAATATTAATCATTAATTTAAAGATATATTTACACTAGATCCTGAACAATGGAGTTCAACTGATCTTATATATTTCAAACATAAAAAAATAGATCAATTAATACAATGTAAACATGTGTACTGAAGTCATACACTCCTACTTTTAAACCCGTTCGACAGATTTTTTTCCCTGTACGATAAACACGTTTTTTCGGATTTTGCATGTATCTCTCTCTCTCTAAAGTTCAACTCCAAGGTTAAATTTTTTTCACGGATAAATTTGTGTGTTGCGGTGTGTCCAGAGTAGTAACAGATTTACGGATTTGCTCCGGAAGAACTGGAAAGGTTGGTAGGTATGGTACCTACCTTTCCAACCTTTGGGGGGACCACCGTACCCCCCAAAAGTCTTCTTAATTCACACTCAAAAGTTGTACAAAATTTATCAATAGAATAAACATCATTACATGCATGCAATTAAGAAAGTTTAAGATTTAAATTAAAACAAAGATATTGATTAATGGATGACAATTTACTGCTCAAATCCATAAAAGTAAAACTTATCCGATTTTTCCAACAGTAACAGTAGAAACAAAAATGGCTGCATTTTTTTTTTGTTGTTGTTGTTGTGTGCAACGCTAAACTAGAGCAATCTGCCAAGGGGGGGAGGGGGGGAGTGCCTTGGTAGGAGGACTTTCTAAAGGGTTCTAACGCATATTCACGTTACATCTGGAGAGAACCTATCAAAACTCCAGACCGTTAGATCGACAGCCGCGCGATGGGAACCGAACCCGGGACCATCACACTTCAGCCATCTACCATTTTCAGCAGGGTTTGAGCTGAGTCCAAAAGTTCTTTAGCATAAAAACTAAAATCAGAAAAAAAGCTTTAGCAAAATGCTAAAATACCTGTAAATACAAGTTCACATAGCATTTTCGATGCCTTAATAGTGTTTCATTTACAGTTGTATACTAAATATTAAATGTAGGTGTGACACCTTTAAGGGTGTATGTTGAAAAAAAAGAACTCTCTTTTTAGTCTTGGTACAGAAATTGAAATAAACTAATTGCACCATGGTCTCCAAAAAATTCCAGATGGTTCTTCATAAGCTGCTTTACACACTGCAATAAGCGAAAGTGTTGAACACACACTGTGCATGTGTGTTCAACACTGTGCTGTGCACAAATTTCACAAGCATGGTGTTTGTGAAATTTTCAGAAAAAATTCTTAAACAAGGATCTGAGCTGCAAGATTTTTCAAAGAGTGACACGCTTTGTGAAAATTTCCGATTTTTAAATGTTTTTTCTAAAAGTTTTGAAACAGATACAGATGGATCGTTTATTGCAGTATGTAGAGGCAGGTTCAAAATTTTGAAGTGCCTGGCATAATTAGTTTATTTGTAATTATGTACCAAAATCACATGATTTTTCGAACAACACCATTAAAGAATTGAGATATCATGCCGACATTTTCATGCTAAAATACCAATAGGTCTGTAAATACAAGCTCACATCATAGGCGTAGAGTTATATGGGCCGTGGGGCTCGAGCCCCCCCAATAAATTGTGAATAGGGGCTGAGCCCACCCAATAATTTACCACTAAATACAGAAAACTAATTTATACTAACATAAAAAAAAGTATTCACGCCATTTACAAACGTTTAAAAAAAAACCTTTACTTGTACTTTAAAAAATTTTCTTTTGATTTCAATCATGAATTAGTATTCATTGTGACGCCACGTAACACGCAATGTTACTATAGGCAGCCCTCGCCAGGGTCTGATTAATTAAAATCAGATTATGCTATGTAAAGTATGAAATGAAGAAAAGTTCAGATGTGTCTAAAATGCACTATCTCATCGAAAATGTTTTTTTTCCTCCTTTGGATTTTTTACTTTGCTACTATTTTTAACTTATAACATGGTAGGAAGATACTAACATGGATACTTACCTTACATAGGTGCAGAATTCTATGGACCCATAGAGCTCGAGCGCCTCCAATAATTTACACTTATATATAGTAAGTCATAGCTGCCAACAACTACGGAATATAATTAACCACTTTTTGTTAACAGTATATTTTTTACTTATTTTTTTCAAAATAGTAACCAGCTCGCGCGCGCAGCACAAAAATTTTGCTATATTTTAAGCCGAAAAATCATGTAGAAAAAGGGGTTAATTATATTCCGTAGTAGTTGGAAGCTATGAGTAAGTTATATGTACGTGAATCAGTGGCGTAGCCAGAAATTTTTCATTTGGGGGGGGGGGGTTACGACTTCTGCAACTCACATATATGTAAACGGGTGTATGGTAAGGGAGTAAAGAATATACATTTTGTGTGGCAAAAAATTCCTCATGGGGGTGGTTATGAGCCCCCTAACCCCCCCCCCCTTGGCTACGCCACTGATGTGAATATGTTTGGTTGTGGGGCCCAGCCCCCCCAATAATTTTGAAAACTTTACGCTTATGGCTCACATAGCATTTTTGATGACTTAATAGTGTTTCATTTACATTTGTAAATTAAATCAAAATGCAGGAATGATATCTTTAAAGAAGTAATACACAACATTTTTTAAAAATTGAAATGAAAATTAATAATTGTACTTATCATTAAGAGAAAACAAGTTTAATTTTAAGACAGTACAAGCCCAACATAACACATACTGAATTAATACTGAATATTGTTGAAATTTATAATAAATTAAATGTCTTTGTTGTGATTTATATTCTTTTACAAGAAATATTATTTACTATATAAAACTGCATTATATCAAGCTTATACCATACTTTATCGGTTTTCCTATAGAAAAATTTCAATAAAGAAAATAACAAATAAAATATGTTTTTATTATTATTCAAAACAAAGGCTTTAGCAAAATAGCGAAAATGTCTTGTTTCATTTTCACATTTTTGTATAGTCTTTTCGCATTCTGCTAAAAATGCGACCGTAGTGGAAACCCTGATTTTCAGTGGCATAACCACTGTGCCATGGTGAGGCAAAAATGTCTGCAACTTCCCTACAAGATGAAATGCGACAGTTACTAGTTTCCACAGTGTTGCAATGGTGGTTAGGGGAATTTTTTCTAATTTTTGAGCTTTTGAATCATAGAAAAATATCTATCATTCTATTGTGGCCCCCTTTCCCCTATATATATATATATATACAGAGTTGCCAACCTGGCAAGGTGAAAAATCAGGAGATTTTATTCTAAAAATCAGGAGACTTGTTTTTGATTAAAAAACTAAATTTTAAAAGATCACGGTTGTATCAGCTGAAACTACATTTTGGCGAGAGAAAAAAGCCTCTTTGGAGGGACCTTTGTTGCCAGATATAGATTTCTTGGACCACAAACAGAAAATAATAATTATGGGTCATGAAAAATGTTAAGTTGGAAAGTTAAAAATTGGGGTCAATTTTTACTCTTAAGGCATTGGAGGATTTAACGAAACAATGTCAAACGAAAAATAATCATTTTTAAGAGTGATGGAAAAAGATAATTTTAATGCTTTAGGAACATGAAGCTGCATTTTTTTCACTATTATACATTTGTCAGTGAATTGATTTGTCACACATGTGTGGTGCTGGAACTAGTTTGATTGCAGGAAAGGGGAAAATGCTGAGAAGGGTTCCTTCCCACGACAAAAGATTTCAAATTCAAAAAATCGCATTATTCATGTGATGAATGATAAAAATCAGGAGAAAATGAGCAAATAATCAAAAATCAGGTGAAATGTATCCTAAATCAGGTTGGCAGGAGATCAATGAAAAATCAGGAGTCTCCAGCCTAAATCAGGAGAGTTTGGCAACTCTGTATATATATATATATACACACACACATATGTATATACCAGGTGATTCAAAATACATGTTAAGGTGATTATTTTTTAAACTATAAGTGATCGAAACCTACTTCCAATTAGAAAAGTTCGTCAAATTAAGAGTAGCTTTCAGATAAGGCTTTTTTTTTTTTTACTAGGGGTTGTATGTGTTACAGTTAAAACCCAAAATCAGTCAAGACCCGAATTAACTAGGGAAAGCCCGTTCTAACTGAGAGTGTTAGGCAAAACGCGTTCTGAATGACGGCGCTCGGGAAAACCAGTTTTCCCGAGTGAATTCCGGAATGTTAATGCTTTATGCACTAAAAATTGGGAAAATAGATTTCTTGAAAAATTGCAGTTGTTAGATAAGAAATAAATTAAGTAAAAAAAAATTAAGGTAAATGGTTTTATTCAAATAAAGAGATAATACTAATGATAAAAAATAAAATCGTTGGGTGTGTGAAATTTCCATCAAGTCAACCGCTATATCATTATAAATGCTATTTACATATTTACTCAGGTTATGCTACGCCCAACGATTTTATTCTTTTGTCTGATCAATGCCCTAGATTGATGAGGGGAGTGGTGTGATGACTGGTACCTACGACTTATTGAATTGTTTTTTCAGCTTTTAGTGCATTATCTACATCATTATTGCCTCACCATGGCACAGTGGTTATATCACTGGAAATGGTAGACGGGCGAAGTGTGAAGGTCCCGAGTTCGGGTCCCATCGCGTGTCCGTCGACCTAACCGTTTGGAGTTTTCTGTGGTTTTCTCCGAATCTTAGCGTAAATACGGGTTAGGACCCCTTAGAAAGACCCCCACGGAGGGCACTCCACCCTTCGACCTAGAGCCCATTCGGAGCTAATCGGTCGTAATCCCACACACACAAACACACTACATCATTATTATCTTTTTTTTCAATAAAACCGTTTAACTTAATTTTTTTTTTTAAAGTTATAGTTAAGTGCCAATAGCTATCAATCAAATCGATGGGTCAGTTGAACCGGAATCGTCTTGCTCCCCCTCGAAAGTATGCTAACACTGGCCCTTTGCAAGACCCACAAAAGCATCACTGGGTCCGGCCTCCGCTGTAGGGGCCCCTCAAAAATATGCTACCGCTGGCCCTTTATGAGAACCCCAAAAAAAAACAACTTTTCATATAACATATCGTTGAAATAATGCAATAATTTTTGATAGATGTAAAAATTATTGTCTAACAAATCAGTCAAAACCAAAATAAATCGGGTTTTCTCTAGTTAATTCGGGTTTTGCCTAGTGCTGTCAGTTAGAACGTGTTTTCCCTAGTTAATTCGGGTTTTCACTGTAACATATACATTTTAAAATAGGAAATTTAATTTTTATACAGTTCCTCTTTTCCTACCCTTTATATTTCGAAGAACGTTGCTTTTTGCCTAAGAAAATTAATAAAACAAATCCCATGTCTGTAAGTGAAATAGTTAGCAAAAAATTTATTTTTAAGAGTGATGACTTACACTAACTTACCTGCTGTGTTGGCGTCGGTTTTCAAGCGAAAAAATCTTTATTTTGGGGGACCAACTATGAGTTGGAAAAAAGTTAAATAACGATCCTATTATTGACAATTAAATGCATTCAAATTCGTAAAATGAACAGGTTTACTCTACTTCAACTGGTCGATGTTACTATATGAAACTTTTTTCAGAGTGATCAACTAAACATATTTTCTTACATTTATGACTAAATACATTTTGTAGTTTATTTACAGGGTCATCAAAAAGACAATACATTAAAATCTGCAACCAGCTTTAACACAAATGTGGATGATCATTGCTTTAGGCATGTCAAATATTAGGGAAGAAATTTGGCAAAATATTGTAAAATTTGGAGGCAAAAATAAGTTTTTATATCCAAACCAGTTTTACAGCTGTAACTCATTGCATATTCTTAGACATTCACACATCTTTTGATTTGTTCGATATTAAAAAGAACTACTGACATTACTTTTATTAGAAATTGCCATGCATACATTTCAAAAAGAATTCCGGCTGAATTAATCTCCAGAATTCACCTATCTGTAGAGTAAACACTAACATAAATTAACATCAGTTGAAAAGTAATTAAATTTCTCTCACTTTGGAGACATCCCCTTATTGCTTGGCAACAAATGCCAAAATTTTCAAATTGATATATCTCTGAAACTATTCCACACAGACATGGGATTTTTTTTTATTCATTTTCTTAGGCAAAGAGCAGCATTCTTCTAAATATAAAGGGTAGGAGAGGAGGGACTGTATAAAAATCAAATTTTGTATTCTAATATATATATGACCCCCAGTTTAAAAAAATGCCATATCTGAAAGCTACTCTTAATTTGACGAACTCTTCTAATTGGAAGTATTCTTTGATCACTTAACGGTTTTTTAAAAATCGCTTTAACATCTACCGTAATTTCCTGCCGATAATCCGCAGATTATCTGTTAAAAAACGTAAAAAAATTACAATGCGGATTATCCGCCGCTGCATATTATCTGTGACATTTTTTTTTTCCTTGAGGAAAATTTTGGCCCTTGTAACTTTAGTTTTTCCATCAGAAAATAAAAATTGGGACTCTTTTTGCTACTAGATGGCACTGGTAACTAACTGCAACACGAGTACGTGCGTACACTAAAGACTAGATTCTTTTTTCCTACACATGGTTCTCAACTTGTGATATCTCAATCTAGCTTTTTATTGGTCAAAAGTTGTACCACGGGGCTACAACTGTTCCCATTCGTCACCGGGCATCATTAAAAATTTTAGCAGCTTGATCATGTGGAAAACTTTCTAAATTGATATTTCCATCAGCTATTCTAATAAGATTGCTTAAATTGGCACTTGAAATTTTACTGAAATTTGCACTTGAATTGTTAATGACTATTCAAAGAATCACATCCAGTTTAAATAAGCAACAGAATTATTAACTATAATATTTTATCTAGTATAATAAAATTATATAATAACTTAATATTTATATAAATGTTAAATTATATTATACTACAAAGTCTGGTAAGATACAAATATGTGTGACAAAGTTAAAACAGATATATTTAAGTTCAAATTCTTACTACAGTAAAAGCTAGATTATCTCGCATTTAACCGGAAAATTTCAGCTTCCCTCTTATTATTATTATTTTTATTTTTTTTTTTGGGTGGGGGGGGGTCTTCTTAAAAGATTGATTAACTCTTACTGTGAACCGTAATTAAACATAGAACGGAAGGGAGGGGGGGGGGTACAAATTTCAAACTGCCAGAGGATATCAATAATTCCATGAATCATGGTGATATATAAAAAAACAAGCAGATGAAATGCTCTCAAAACTCATATGCAAGGACGAACATACAAAAACAAAACATTTTGCAGCTGCGGAGCTGGAGGAGAAAAATCAACACATCAGCTCTGTGCGGATAGCATTAATTAATATTCCCCTTCTGCATTCCAATGATTCAACCGTGTTATCTCTGAACAGAAACTCAAGAGAGGAAGGGGGGGAGGGGATGCTTCTTTGCGGCCTCGGCAGCTCCTTATCGGAGTTTTGTTTTGTCTCCGGACCGGCTCGATTTCGACAGTCATAGAATGAAAACAAATTTTCGTATTAGTAAACTGATGTTTTTAAACTTTCAAACAGCGAGCAAGAATTTCGCGCTGGTGGTAAATATTTTGCAGCGCGAGAATACCTCGCGTAGTAATATTTTTTGCGTGAGACTTTTAAAAAATTATACGAGATTCTCGTGCTCTAGCGGGAACCCTGTAAAAATACCTTTCACTCTCCTCTCTCCTGTTACGACATTAGATGACGGGCAGAATAGCATGGGAAAGAAACATGCACTGCGATGATTCAAAGCAGGGGAACAGCTACAAAATTATACCTTTGTTTACACTAATTTTTTTTTAAGTGTACAGTAAATTTTCTTTGTATTTATTTTTTTTTTCAGTACAAATTTCAATTTTTACAGTTTATTTCTCATCAATTTAGCACAAAATGTGTTGTATGCCGAAATCGACGTGCGTTAACAATACAGATGTAATTTTGAAAAATATTGATAGTCTGCTTCAGAATATCCGCGGATAATACGGCGCCGCGGATTATACGATGTAATTTTTTTTTCTGAGCTAATAAAGGAGCTTGCGGATTATAGGCAGGAAATTACGGTATGTTGAATCACCCGGTTTAGTAAAATTTTAGTATTTTCAGCACTTGAGTGCTATTTCACTCGATCACGATTTTTGGTGTAGACACGATTCGTCTACACGCCGTATCACTTTTCAATTTTTGTAAATATATTTTCAGTATAGTTAGAAAACGCCTGGCGAATATTGTAAAATAGTTTTAGAAGGCGATTTAAATATAGATGTTAATTTCGAAGAAGTGTTTTATAGAACAGAGAAGACAAATATGGGACACTCATAGATTATGATACACTTTCCAAATGGTATTTATAAAGATGAAGTATAGTTTGACTGTGCCTGGTGAAAATTTGTAAAGAGTTTTGGTTGGAGATTTTAATATAGATTTCTATTCTGAAGAAGTGTTTTATGGAACAAAGAAGGAAAACACGGTACCCTCGTGGATTATGATGCCCATTTCAAACAATACTTAAAATATGTCTACGTGATATAGTGGAATATGCCTATAGTTTGAATATGCCTGGCGAAGATTGTAAAACAGTTTCAGTAGATGATTTTAAGATAGATTTTAATTCCAAATATGTGTTTTATGGTTCAAGAAAGTGTTGATTCCTATTTTGATGCCCCTACTCTCACCAACCTAAAAATTCCCTTCACTTTGGCAAGCTTTCCAGTCATGGGTCTCTAGGAGTTATGCACAGGTTTCAATGCTTCCATAAGAACTAGATGAAAACTAAAGTGAGCAAAGTAGCGATAAACACACCAGTTAAGGAATTTGAAGACACTTAATTATTGAAACTACATTAATTGGCAACCCAAAATAAATAAAAATGGAATGGAATGCTGTACTTGCAGGTTGTTCCAAATCGCTATTTTAATTCTAAATTATGATTGCCACATAAATACACAAAATCGGCATGGTTACTGCATATGTTTAATGATCGCCACCTTGGCGAGAGTCGGGGCATTAAAGTAGAATCAACCCAAAAAAGACAAACACGGCACACGCATGGATTATGATGCACATTCGAACCAATATTTAAAAGTTGAAGTATAGTTGTAATATACTTGGCAAAAATTGTAAAATAGTTTAAGTAGGCAATTTTAAGATAGATTTCAATTCCAAAGATGGGTTTTATGAAACAAGGAAGCAAAATACACCACATTCATGAATAATGATACTCTTTCGAACTTAATGGAATAAGCAAGATAAATAGGAATCACGCATACATTATGATACGCTTTTAATATGTAGCACTATAGTGCGTATGCGTATTTAAAATCTGAAAGTATTTCAGATTTTCTTCCTTTTTTTCATCTAAATTTATTATTTTTTATTGTATCAAAATATAAATTTTTCTTGAAACAACAAAAAATAAAATATTTTTTTGTTTATTCAGGGGTTAAAAAAATTCTTCAGGTACGAAAAAAATATTTATATCATATCTTGAGAAACAAATATCGGTAATTTTTTTCCCTCAGGTATTCTGAAAAAAATTATTTCAATTCTTATTTATTTCTTATAACACATGTTAAGCATCTCTTTATTTTGTAAAATCTTTTAATCCCTCACTGATTATTCTTTTTGATGAACTCCACTGATAAAATGTAAGTGTTTACAAAGTTACATAAAAAAGTCTTAAACTTTAATGGTATTGATTAAAATTTTCAAGAGATTAAATGTTTTCCCTGAGGTGTTCTGAAAAAAGTTATTACAATTCTTATTTATTTCTTATTACACATGTTAAGCATCTCTATTTTGTAAAATCTTTTAATCCATCACTGATTATTCTTTTTGATGAACTCCATTGACAAAATGTGGGTGCTATAAAGCTACATAAAAAAAAGGTGTAAACTTTTATGATATTGATTAAAATTTAAGTTATTAAATCTGAATAAATACAAAATTGAAATTTTTTATACCCCCCTCCCCCATACAAAAGAAATTCCAAACTAGTAAAACATGCCCCATACATGAATTAGGCAATGTACAAAATTTCATCTTTCAATGTAGAAAGGCTCAGAGGACCTTGGACAGACCCTGAAAACAGTCTACTGATGTGATTTTTTCCCTTTGAGAGCCACTGAAAAGTGGTCAACATATATTCATTTTCATATCTCATATTTTTATTATGAAAGGCAGAAAAATATGGTGCATCACCTAATTAGTATATGGGACACATTTTACAAATTGGGAAATTTTTTGTATGTGAAGCCATACAAAAATTTAAATTTTGTATTTATTTAGATTTAATCTCTGGAAAATTTTAATCGATACCATAAAATTCTATATCTTTTTTAAGTAACTGTACATGCCTATGTTCAGTATTAAAGGAACAAAAGCCTACATCAGTCTTTTTCAGACACCTTTATAATGCAATACATGTAACATTTTAAGAGAAAAAATAAATTAAAAAAATGGATAGCAATATTATAGTCACTTGTGAAATTAAAGTAATAAAGAAGTATTTGAATTGATAACCTTCTCTTTTTGAGATCAACATAGTAAAATGTTTAGCATTATTTAAAATTTGAGGTTTTAGCAGAGTATTTGATACAGAATATGGTACATTTTCAGTGCAAATAGCTTTGTTCAAATCTAAAATCTATAACCTTTATGTATTTATAATGCAAATTGAACATTCTAATTAACTATTCAAACATAAAATACGATTGAATGAACAACTATATATGATAATAATAAAAGTAATCAATAAAAAATTAAGATAAATTGATAGCATTTATAGATCAGAAGTACTTACTTGTTTTAGTACATCTTCCCAATTTTTGGCTTTTGACAAAGCTAATTTACTAACATCATCTGGTTTAGTTTTCTAAAAAGAAAATAATGGGTAGGGGGGATTAGAATCAATTAGTATATATATATAAATAATATAAAAATAAATATCCTCTCAAAAATCCAAATTTTCTGTTAGCTTCCTTCAAATTTTTATAGGGGTGTAACAGCTTTCATTTTCAAACAAAAGATTTGTCTTAAGACCTAAATTTCACAAAGTGAATTGATATTTTTACCCTCATTTTACTGTCTCATAGTTGCCACAACTTGCAAGAATTTCCAGGGATGATTTGCACAGCCATTTTAATAGCCAATAAATGCACCTTTTTTTAAACGTGATTAGCTTATAAATCATGTGACCCTCAGTAATAAAGGTGCAAACACCGTTGAAAAAGATATTTTTTGTGAACTCTTGCCATATAAATCTGAGTAAAAAGCTATTCAAATAAAAATATGTTTCAAATCAGTAGCAATTCTTTAATAGGTCCACAGCCACGATCAAAGCTACCCTTAACCCCACAGCAGATGATCAACTCCAATGGCAGCCAGTCATATCTCAACGTGCCACGACTTAATGAAATTAAGAGCAAGCCCAGCATGGAGCTCAAAGTGAGCATCCCACCTAACCGGCTGCCCAACTTTTCATATACAGGGTGTCCCGAAAAGGTGGTAACAGGCTTAAATTCTTTATCTATTAGAAATAAGTGGGCAGTGAAAATTGAAAAAATGTTCAAAATAAGGTCAAAAATAAGACTCCATTAAGAAAAATTTGTTCATTTACAAAAAATTACACTTTTTAAATTTCTATATGATCCCCTTACAAAAACAGTCCCAATTAGTAAAATGTGCCCCATACACTAATGAGGTGATGTACTAAATTTGAGCCTTTTATCATAGAACGTCACAGAGATATCTTTAAAGAAAGATGATTGGGGACTATACATGATTTCGAATGTAAACGTTTACTGCTAGAGGGGAAAAAAAGAATTTCTTCTGTAATTTCTATACAACCTCTGAAATGCGGTCATTTTACGTGATTTTTTTTCCTTCAAGAGCCATGGAAAAGTATTTAAGTCAGCATTATATTTATCATCATATCTTTAACACTTTTAAAGCTATAATTCTAAAATTTTGGATGTCGCCTCATGAGTGTGTGGGACACATTTTACTAACTGGGAATGTTTTTGTACGAGGGTCGTATAAAAATTTAAAAAGTGCAACTTTTTGAAAATTAACAAGAGGAATTTTTTTTTAATGGTGTCTTATTTTCAACTTATTTTGAACATTTTTCCAATTTACACTGCCCACTTATTTCTAATAGATAAAGAATTAAAGCCCGTTACCACCTTTTTGGAGCATCCTGTATACATTCTGTATTTCTTTCAAATTTCCTTCTTATTAGCTTTAGTTGTTTTTGTTACTCATTCCCCTGGTGTAGGAAAGCCTACACCAAATCCAAAAGACGCCGTCGCATCAATGAATCGAACACCCAATCCTGCTCATATATCAAGTGCCTCCAAGAGGCACCCAAATAACTGAGAAGGTGAGCAGGGACTAAAGGACAAGAGCAGAAAGAAAAAGTCTTTTCCCCATTCTGGAACTGCAAACTTCTCCAGTGACCGCTTCTGAAATGCGGCAAGGACGTCTGGAGAGGCCTGGGACCGCTGCACGGCAGGGATAGTCCCGGAACTTTAGCAGCATACAAGTAATGAACTGGCTGAAGGTACTGTGTAGCAAGCAATATTCCCCTATGTAAAGAGTGGATTTTCGAAGGAGTTAATTCTGCTGAATTGGTGATCGGGAAATCACAACCATTTCTTGCAAGTAAATCAGCATTCTCATTCCCATGCACCCTGACATGCGAAGGAATCCACTATTTATTTTATTAGCTTTAGTGCATTACTTATACTATTGAAATTATCAGAACAAATAATTTATTTAAAAAAAAAAAAAAACAGACATAGAATTTTGTAACAAGATTGGCAGAGACAGATGAATAGAAACATTGTAAAAAATATATAATAATAACAACGAAGTTTAACCAAAAAGATTATATTTAAATTGCAATAAATTGATACAGATTACCAATATTTTTAGTCAAACTAAATAATTGTTTTACTCATATAGTTTTGTAATCTGAAGATTAAAAAAAAAAAAAAATACTATTATTATTATTATTTATTTCACTTTTTAAAGAATGAGTGAGGGGAAAATACAGGGGTAGACACACACACACACACACACACACACAGTGATAAATGTAGGATTTTTTCAGAACAGTAAAAATACTATATATATATATATATTTATAAAATCCAAAAAAAAAAAAAAACATTTCCGTGTGGGTTTTATATGGGTTTTTTTTAAGTGTTTTTTTTTAATTAAACTGCCCGGGTTTTTTTGGGCCGAAACCCTGAATATCTTAGGCTGATAGTTTATTGTTTAGTTAGTCATAATGCATGCTTTTATAACTTGATTAATACAGGACACTCTCTCTAATTTGCACAGGTCGGGACTAAAGGTTGTGCAGATTATATAGGTCATTTCGTTAACATGGGGAAAATGTATTTTGCTAAAAAATATTGGCAGCAGTACACATATAATTAGACAGAACTGTAACCAAACTGGTCGTAACAGTTATTTTGTAACAATGCATGAAAAATAAAATAAAACATTTTTTTTTTCAACTTAAAAGGCTATATGTTTCAGTTATTTAATAACATTTGAAACTGCACTTGACAATTTTGTCTAGCACTTTGTTAATAGGTATTCTTTTGTGCTTGGAGACACTAGTTTATTTATTTATGTGCGCTTATTAAAAGTATTTAATTGTATTTATGAATTCGTCTCTGCCCATATCAGAAATTTCCCTAGAGTAATTCAAAATTATACTGAATGAAAATCTAATCTACTGCTTTTCAATGTATCAGCACAAATAGTGAATTTCCACAAACGATTATTCTAGTTATTAATATAAATATGTTAATATTTTAGTGGACCTCTTTTTCTGATCTTTTTATTTTCACAACAGTGAAAGTTTCATCCATCTTTCAGAGTCTGTGTTCAGAAACTGAACTGTAAAATTCTTTGTTTACATGTTAAATGTATGGCGGATTATAGGTATTTGCAGATTATAGGGTTGTGAATTAGAGGGAGTGTGTTGTATAACTATTTAAATTAACGAATTTATATAATTTCCATCTCTGGAAAACAAAAGAAATAACAGATATTTTGAGTAATCCAATTACATCATCATTCCTGTAGGTAAAACTTTTGATAGTCTAGCAATAAACAGAGGTGGGAACTAACACGTTACAAGAAGTGAAACTACATTAGTCATTATTTTTGTCATAAGTGCAATCAGGGCCTGACTATGACACTTTTCAAATTTTGTGCTCCTATATATGTATGGGTGGTTCAATTTTTGTGCCCCTATACATCGCTCTAGACTCAATTTTTTGGTTTATTCCTGCATTTGTGCCCCAAGTGCCGTGCGGTAATCAGAGCCTAAATGGGATGCAAAAAATCACTAGTTTGTAGAACTTTTGGCAACTACTTTTAACGTTACTGTTGCTGCATCATTGCTTTAAGTGATTGATCACATGGTGCAACTACTATGTATTCCCACAGAGAAAGAAGAGGTAGAGAGGTAGAAATATTAAGGGCAGAAGACCCTGCCGTCATTCTAGGTAGAAGGTTCAATATTTACACTTCTGTGAGGCTAACAGATAAATAACAAAATAAATAATGAAATAGGATCAAATTATGAAAAGTCAGAAAGTTGCACTACATTCAGTTAGTTATTATTGGAATTAGTGAACAATAAAGAACACAAGGGGCCTCACAGGCCCCCTCCGTCTTTCTAGTGTTGAACTACTGAACATAAAAATTTGAAATTTTGCACAGCCATGTAAAATCACTTTTTGCATCTTTCCATCAAAATTTGGCTAGGTTGTTATTCATAATTTTTTTAAATATTAATTTAATGATTCATAGTTCATATTTAATATTTTATTAAAAATTATAATAATAGTAAATTATGTTTGGGTAGTTTAGTTCTAATAGTACGAATAAAAGTCAGCTGCTTAGTATCAAAATTATATGAGATATGAATTTAAGTATGAAAAAATATTTTAACATAGGGTGAGGGGGATTTTGGGTGCTCATAACTCACTCATTTTCAGTTCAAATTTATTGAAAATTGGTATCCTGGGTTAAAATGAGCTAAATTTTTGAAATATGAAGTGAAATCTAGGGGTTGCTATTGGGGAAAAAAAAAAAGTTGGTGCAAATTTTAGTATGGAGATTAGGGAATGCAATCCCGATCACGTGGGAATGAGATTCTGTGGGATCCCGCACAAATATTTGTGGGACTAGTCCCGTGCGATTGATACAGACAAATAAATTATTTTTTATTAAAATTTCACGCCGCTTTCCCAACCAATAGACAGAAAATTTTTGAATATTCATGTCTTTCATATAACAATAAATGAATCCATAATTACAAATTTTAATTTAAAATTTTATTTTTTAAAATTATCTTCCAATAGGAGTCTGGATCAAACATCTAAATCTAAACACTGCAATCTAAATTTTTCGAAAACTTCCCAATCCTAAGTGAACTGAAATATTCCATACTAATTTATCTCTTAGCGAACAATCATAAATTAATTATAAAAAGTTTTCATTTTAGTTATTTTTTAAATTCATACTTTTAATTATTTTACTAAAATTAAATGTAGACTAGGAAATGATTCATTGGATTTGTTGGATTTTGTACGTTCTTTTTTCAGCAACTAAGAAAATAACGTAAGTATGTGAATGCATTTTTCTGTAAATTCCTCAAATTTAGAAACTAACATAAATAATACTAATATATTAAGACATAACTTACTGTATTATTCTGAAAATCATGATTATAATTTTTATATTTCTGTAAGTTATTGTATAAACTATCTCATAAGATTAATTATTATTATTAAAGTTAAGCTTCATAGTGCTTAAAATCCAGGGGTGGGAAAAACTACTTTTTTTTTGTAGCGCGCTACAACTACCGCTACTTTTCGAAAAATGTAGTTAACTACAACTACAACTACTTTTTGACAAATGTAGTTAGCTACACTACTTTTGAAATGTAGTCGCTACTTCGCTACTTTTTCGCTACTTTTAGGAGACAAATTTTGCTAACAGATTCAATTTGCATTACATTCATATTTAAGGATATTTATATCCTAATTAGAGAAAACTATCGATATCTAAAGCCTTGGTTTTCTACTCGCGTCCAGCGTGATTAATGACCTCAGCGGGTGTCTCTCGCGTCCAAAGAACGAAAGGTGGTTTCCTTGTAGCGTTGAGCGCCGCAGATTTGGTGGACGCACGGAAGACCCCGGGCACCTTTTCGCCTTTAATTAGAAAAAAACTATTGCTCTAATAAACAACTGCCAGGCGAGTATTTGAGCAGGGGGAGGCGGGCCCCCTCCGAAAGTGTAAAGCAATTATTAAAAAGGAGCTATTTTGAAACATTTCTTTTAACTTTAGAACAATAAAGTTTAAAATACCGAATCGTCCCCCTCCCCCCGAAATGGAAGCCTAGCCTATATATACGCTACTGGCAACTACTGCTAATTATTGAAGTATTGCTGAAACTAATTAAGTTTTAATACCTCTATGATAAAAATAAATTGGGAAAGTGAGCTCTGAAAGCATGAGAAAAATCATGAGAACTAAAAAAGTTTTTAAAAATATAATAAAATGGATGTCTGAACGGGAAAAAAAGGCCCGTTTTGAGACCCCTTTCATGTTGTACAAACATTCTAGTTTCTTGAGCACAAATCAAAATTAATGAGTATAAAGGCCTTTTCTCATGACTTACCAAATTACTGATTTATGACGAATGACCCGTGTGAACCATGTAATATTGTATAATTGTTTTAATTGAAAACATCACATATGATATGCATATTATAAAATAATGAAAACAATTACTCATTAAATTCATGATATATCTATTTAAAACATTGTATTAAAAAAATCCTCTATATATGTTAAAGAAATTTTAAAAGTTATTATCATCAACACAACTTTTTCTTTGTGTTAGGTATAAAAGAATTTTATAGAATTATATTGTTATTTTAAGGCTAAGAGAGAGATAAGTCTAAGGATTTTACAAACTATTAATTATTAATAGAAATTCTCATATTTTCGTATTAAATTCTGAAAATTATTACACAAAAAACCTAATAATTTAAATATAATAGACACTTTAAAATTTTAACGAAAGAAAGCAGAATTTCAACATATTCATGGAAGACTGCCATGCCTCTAGTATAAAATAAAAACCACATAAATTTATTCAAAAACATGTTTATTAAATTTTAACAAGAGCTGGATCTCAAAATTGTTATCCGCCAAACATGATCGTCGAGGAGAAAATACGTCCGATGCAATCGAAAACAATCTTTGTACAGATGCACTGGACGGCACGCCAGTGTTAGTTTTTTTGAAGGCTTCTTTCATATACGTGTACGCCGAAAGCGAAGATACGGGTTTGATTGGCTCTGACAAGAACCTTGTAAGTTCTTCCTCGTAACTATTTCGAGTGCATGCGAAAGAGAAATTAAAAAAACCAGAAAAGGGGGCCATCCATGGGCCTCATCATCCAGTCATGATCCTCGATACTGATATCTGAAGTTGTCGGAAACATATTCTGGAGGTATTCCTCCATCCATTTTTTTGGCTTCGATCTTCCTCTCCTCCTCAATCCAGAATAGTTTGAATCTGGGATGGAAACAAGCTGAGAGAACAGTTTCTCTGTCCCACAGCAAATGACTAAATCTCGTTTCCACCTGACAACTGAAGATTTTGCGCCCCCTCCTATTTTTTAAAAATGCAACTAGGTAGCTTTCATATACCATTTAGCGCCCCTTGGCCGATGCTGCGCCCGGGTACAGTTGACCTTCCTTGCTCCCCCGTAGCCAGGGACGGCCCGACACGGTAAGCAAGGCATCGGAGCGCCATATTCGAAGTAAAAAACTAAGGAAAACTTAATCTGGAGCATAACACGGGGCTTCTTTACGTTTGCAGGGAGGCTCCACGTACCCTAGATCAGCTCTTGCACCTAGCTACGCCACACATTTAGCTATAAAAGCTTTCAGGGGTTAAAATGAGGCTTTCAACTTCAATAATATACGGACTGTCAAATATGCATGGTGCTCTGAAACTCATTGGCAAAAAGTTAAAGAGTGGTAAAGGTAAATAAGACGGTTATGAATCACGTAACAATGTAGGGTTTGATAAGTCGTCCTCGAGTACCTGTTAATAATTTATTTTTTCACAGAAAGTTCACTAAAATTCACTATTAACATGATTGATTACTACTGTACATTGACTAAAAGATTTATTATTAAACAATTATTAACAGGTAAATGAAACCATTTCCGACATCCACAGTGCTATATTATTCTGAACAGCCTTGGTAGAGATGGCGCCCGGTGCGGTCGCACCGTTCGCTCTACCTTAGGACCGGATCTGAAAACTGTCACTACAAACGAAGAACACTGTAACCGAGGTCAGCAATATTTTTAGCCCCTGAAATAATATCTTGGATGCATATGCTTATATCTTTTGTCCCTTTTCAACAAACTCAAAAAAGATAAGGTTATCAACTCGTCCAAAAAAAAAAAAAAAAAAAAAAAAAATGTGTACAATTTCTACATATTTACTTTCTTTTTTTTTCAGTTTCAGGTTCCACGAAAAATGTACTAATCAGTTTTTACACTTCTTTGAGACAAAAAACATTCCTAGTTGTAGAACATAATCACGTGATTAATTAATGTTTGAAAAGCTACAATACTGCAGAACTGTCATTACTCTTGTGGAAGTTGAACACGACACAAGGATAATAAAGAGTGCTCAAACTCAAAAAAGTGCACTGTAACGTCGAAAAATGACCAAACCTTAATATAAATAAACTTAGTAAAACTAAGCATAAATAAAATTGTTGTTCAATGCATCGATCATAAGGAGGAGGCAAAGAGAAAATTAAAAATGTCGGTGACTCTTCCAGAAGCGGTCTCGATGCTTTCAAGAAAATTCCTGTGAGAAAACCGTAAGTTTTTCTCACGCTTCGTAGTTTTCCGTAGATGGTGAGTGAGAGGATGGGGGGGGGGGGTCGCTAATTGCGAGGACTGTATATCATGTCAGATTTGAAAGGATATCGCCTAAAAGGAAGTTCACGGAATACTGGACACTGAATGATTGGAAATCATCCTGGCAAGTGGACACTACACTGTATTTATGGGTGCAATTAAAAAAAAAGATCAAAGAAAATTAATGATGTTACAAAAGCATACAATTTACAGATATGTAAAATTCCTTTTCGAAAGCAAAAAATACTCATTTTTATGTTGATTTATGTTGCAAACACGCAATAGCAGTCAAAAATATACAGACCCTGATCAGACATAGAAGGGGCCCCGGGGCAAAAAAAAAGGTTGTTTTGGGCCCCTATACTATTACAGACATTTTAACTTATTTGTGATTGTTTTCTATTTTCCCAGCATAAAAATGAAACATTTCAAAATAATTCTAAAATTAAATTAAAAATTACCCATGTATTTATACTCATTTAGAACAAGACTATGCATTTAAAATTGATTTTAATATTTTTTTAATCCATTTGTATTATTAGCGTAGGTGTGCGCTGAGTTCCACCTGCCAGGAAATTTTCTTTTCTTCATCATAATATTTAAAAAAATGCTAACTAATGGATATTTTGTGATAAGTACATATGGCCATGAATTTTCAATAACGCCTTTAATTTCTATTTTATTGATCTAGTCTTAGAAACCATTATCATTGTGTTAGAAAGAAGAACAGAAAATAAGTCTCTAAGCCTTTTTATTGTTACACAATTATGATATAGATAAAGGAAATTTAGCTTAATAAAAATTATTATTGCAGCATATATAAATTTAATATACAATAAATGGAGAGATTTGCGAGGCCTTTATTTTTCAGGGGCTCACGGGCCCACACGCCCGTGTGATAATGAGACTCTCGAGGCCCCATCAAAATAACCTCTGTTCAACTTTGGACATCTCTTTCCTTCCTTTTTTGTCCTCTTTATGGCAGATTGGTGATTCTACAAATAATACTGAGAACGATAAAAAGAAAAAAGATGCACAATGTCAGGCTTCCGCTTCAGGCAAAGCAAACCCCCTCCCCCCCCCTCGTGTGCGTGTGACCCCTGCATGAGGGGGGGGGGGGCGGGGGAGAGATTGGGTGTCTTTCAAGCATCAGTTTCAGTTATGCTTGGAGTCAGAAGAGAGAGAAATTGCACCACGGGATCAATCGCCGGAAATGATGAGACGGCAAAAGTAGCTTCCAAAATTCGCTACAAACTACTGTTTTTTTGTAGCGCGCTACACGCTACACTACTTTTTTAAAAAAGTAGCGCGCTACACTACAAACTACAAAAAAAAGTAGCGGCTACTGTAGTTTCGCTACAAGTAGCGCGCTACTCCCCAGCCCTGTTAAAATCCAGGGATGAGAATACACAAATATGAAAAAAGAGGAAAAGTGCGTGAACGTAATTTCGACTTCGAGCAAAGTTCAAGCACAGTGCCCATTTTTGATATATATATATTTCAATTATTTTATATCAACAATATATATGTTATAATTATTTATTAAAATATTTTTATTTAAATTATAATTTTTATTATCTTTATGAATTAAAATTCATAAACATTTATGTGCAATTTTAGATGCAGAACATTCAATTATGAAAAAGAGGTTATCATTATCTAAAGGATGATCTTAAGCAATTTTACAAAATCTACAGTCAAGACAAAATCCTAGCTTTAAAAAACAATTTTACTCTATTATTTTGAAAGTGAATGCAATGAAATTTTTTTTTTTTTTTGGGGGGGGGGGGATTACCTGATTTTCCATGAACTGTCTCATAAAATTCCAGAATATCATTAAATATTTCAAGCTTCCATAGATTTACCACAATTCATTATAAAATAGCCCAAGAACACAGAATATGGCATAGCCAAAGAAAAATATATTCAAAATGTTAAAAATAATTTCAACTTTTCTCTTACATCAGACAATAAAATCTATCTTGTAACTTTAAAAAGTTGCAGTTTACACACTAACAAAAATACATAGATACTTCAAAAATTTAGGCCATAAATGTTCCCATTAAAAATCTGCTGAATGCCATCTCATTTATTTTTCACTCTCCTAACAAATAGGAGAGGGAGGAGGGGAAAGCTGACTAGCTGTATACCTGCCAACAACTAGGGCAGAAAATCCAGTAGATAGATTTATGTATTATATCACAGTTTTAAACTTACAATTGCTTATTTGTGACATAAACCGTACATTGAAAATTTTCACCATTAAATTTCACTATCTATACAATGTATTATTAATATTTTAAATAATAGGATTACACAACATTACAACGTTTCAGAATTGTTTTCCTCAGGTTTTGAAACAGAGGAAATTATTTCAGCACTGGTCAAATGATTAGCAATTTGTGACTTATTAATTACCAAAAATTCAAAATGTTTTCTTCATGCAGGTTTGCAAACTGAGTACCTTCTATTTTGTGCACAATGTATTACTTCAACAGTTTTGATTTCAACTAATGATGGCTTAAATCCAGTTATAAAATAGTGTTAAATTGAGAACTCTTCCTTCCCTACTTCTCATAGACTATTTAAAAGTACTTTACTGCTAAGTTGAGACATAAACATATCGTCAGCAGAGGGGGGGGGCGTGTGCCCCCCACACACACACTGAACTTTGTTTAGAAAACATTCATTCCAAAACCTTTTTTTTTTCTTTCTTTAAAAACATACCTACTTTTACTTAGAATATGCTATGTGCGCTCCTCACACACACTTCAAAAGAAGAAAAAAACCCTTTCGTGATGCTACGCCTATGATTTAGGAAGCCAAATAACAGCCTATGATTTAATATAAACAAATCAATGTTTTTAATTTACAAAGAGGAATATTATTAAATAAATAAACGACTGTTTGGGTAGTCTACGGCAGAGGAGGGAGAAAGAAAGAAATTCCATTTCTTTTAAAGTAAACAGTTCTTTCCTCTTCCACCGGACGGGCCAGCTGTTATGCTGACAATGCATAATGCGTGCATCGGAGAATAATTGTTTCTTTTAAGCTTGGCATGTTGTGGGATTTATCTGATGCCTCAAAATTAATTCACTACTAAAGCCATTAAAAAAAAAAAAAAAGGCAGATTGTAGAAATTTCTTAATTGTGGTTTTCTTTGTTTACTTCTGCAGCGTTAATGCGATTTATGATATCCAAATGATTGCTTTCCATTACCGAGGATAGAAAACCGCAGAATGGAACAAACCACCTTGGGAACAACAGAGAGAATATGTAACAATATTCAGCGCTTATCAAAAGGAATTCTACAAACTTAGCGGAGGCTCTTTCGACTTTCGATCTCCTCATTGGATATTCCCATACTTAGCTAGCAATACAGTCTTGCTATCGGTAAGCAAGATGTATTTCGGGGATAATTCGGTTACCGGGTGTCCTCGCCAAGCGCCGATGAGTCGCCAAGATTGGAGGTTGGTCGAAAGTTTGTTTACTTTAGCTTTAGAGTCCGATGTCCGTTGTAACCTGTGTGGATTGAGTTGAGGTGTTGGATGATGCTGTAGTTTAATGAAAAAACGCTCGGTGGGTTCATTAAACGATACCAGGATGTTTGGTAAAGGGATTTTGTGATTGGTTAAGGCAATTTAACTGTAATCGGTAAAACGAGGTTATAAAACGAGCAAATTTGAAATCGGTGAGTCAGTTCTTATTTTGTGTTATTGATGTTTGGTGTGTTTAGTATATGTTGGTTTTGTGGTTAGTTAGTATAAGAAAGCATTTTGGTGTTATGTTATTAGCTGTTGTGCGTTTTGGATATTTTTCAGGAGTTTCTTTAGATAAAGGTAAGTGTTTTTTATAAAGAATTTTTGCAATTGCTTAAGGTTTTCAATGTGATTTGTAAATGTGTATAAGTACGTTATTTAATCCACGGATGTTGTTTTGAGTTGAAAACGGGCCTGTGTTTGCCCAGTTTACATTAGCTGTATGAGTAGGTTGCTTAATTCACTGTTGTTCTTTTAGTTAAAAACGGTTTACTGGTTGCCTAGTTTACATAGCTGTACAACTAGGTTGGTGAATCCACTGAGGTTTTTTTAGTTAAAAACGGACCACTGGTTGCCGAGTTTACATAGCTGTACAACTAGGTTGCTGAATCCACTGAGGTTTTTTTAGTTAAAAACGGTCCACTGGTTGCATAGTTTACATAGCTGTACAACTAGGTTGCTGAATCCACTGAGGTTTTTTTAGTTAAAAACGGTCCACTGGTTGCATAGTTTACATAGCTGTACAACTAGGTTGCTGAATCCACTGAGGTTTTTTTAATTAAAAACGGTCCACTGGTTGCATAGTTTACATAGCTGTAGAACTAGATTGCTTAATATTCTGAAATTTTTTTAGTTAAAAGTGGTTTACTGTTTGCTCATTTTTAATTGCCTGTTACTGAATTTGCTGACAATTTTTAGTGTTAAGTATGGATGGTGTATTTTGTTTTATTGTTTTTTTTTAAGTGGAATATCTGTGGAATTTTAATGTGTTAATGTAATTTGTATTTCGTGACAGTGCTCAACATGTTGTATTATTTTATCGTATTCTAAAATGGTGTTTCACACGTGAAAAATTTGGCGACAAAAAAAAAAGCGCCAAGTAGCGGGTGTTGGCGAGAAAAAAAAGTCGCCAAAAATAGGCGACACCCGGTAACTGAATTACTCCCTGTATTTCGGCGATTACATCTTTTAAAAAGAAAATTGCACTGGAAATATTTTTAAACACGGAACACAAACATACAAAAAAGCAGAAAGTAATGTTTTTTAAAAACGCCAAAAAAAAGCAAAATATGCAAAAATAACCAAACCGCAGAAGATTCTTATCCCTGAAAATCTTACTTTTTTTACTTTTCTCTGTTGAAATGAAGCTAAATGAAATGTCAATCCCGCAGGATTGTGGGATCAATAAATATTAATCCCGCAAGACGAAAAACAGTGTGGGATTGCATTCCCTAATGGAGACGGCCCCTTATGCAATTTTTATCTATAAAAAATTAAAGCGGACATCAATTGTAAACGATTGGTATAAGTAACTTTGCAATACAACGAACAATGGCTGAATAAAGTACAAGTGGGCCTTTTTTTTTTGTTGCAACTGTACAATTAATGATATACAGTTTATCTATGTCTACACTATGATTTGTTTAAATATATTCCACATTTATCTTACTTTGAGCAAGGTTATTTCTTCAAGAAACCTTTCTGCTTTGCGCTTAGCTTTCTGAACTTGAGCTTCATTTCCTCTATAAAACATTTTAGATGTAATCAATTTTATAAATCATAATTAGTTGAGTAAAATTAGTGGTACTTACAAATTAACTGCATGACAGTGATAGTGGCCCTATCCCAGACAGCACAGCAAACTTGCAGCAAGCTTGATTTATCAAGTCAATAAGCTTGAAAATTTCAAGTGTGGAAGCTTAATGCAAGCTTGAATCAAGTGTTCTAGTTTACACTTGCCCAGCTTGCATTAAGCTTGACATTTCAAGCTTAAAAATTTTTCTTAAAAAAAATTTCCTACATACACGGGGTGCCGGTCGGCGAACTCGCCCCATATATTTTACTTTGCCACGCATTTTCCCCCCTCTATGCTGAAATTTCAATTTAATTTAATCTGTTTCCATCGAGTGTTCGTGGCTGGAATAGAACCCGGGACCTTTCGGTTGGGAGTCGAGCTCGCTATTCGTTCAGCTACTAAGCTTCACGCAGATATGACTATAGTTTGAAGTGACTTATCATGCCGTTTTCTCGCCAGATTAATAAGTGGGCGATGTGTTATTTGTTTCTTTTATTTTTCCATGGGATGCATCAAAATTAAAATAATGTTATGTGTGATTTAGAGACTCTACTAATATTGAAATAAACATAATATAAACTTAAGAGCAGCACACGTTTTAAAACTTTCAGTACCGCAACACTCATGAGCAATACTGCTGGCCAAAATCGAGACAAACGACTGATTTTGAAATCAATTTCGTAGTATAATTGTATTTTATTTTGAAGAATTTCCATATTTGGAAATATAGAATGGGTTTACTTACTTAACACAAATTTTGTGTTAAGTAATCTGAAATCAAAGAAACAGATAGTTAAACGTTACTTTGAAATGCTATATCACAGTTGCTAACATGTATGGAATACAAACACTTTAGTCATTTTTGTAAATAAAATAACAAATAATTGAAAATTTTTGCTATTTTCTAGCGCTAAATATTCTCTTTACAAATGTGGTTAGTTATTTTCCTACATATTGGTATGCTATATCGATATAGAGCATTTCGAAGAATTAAAAATAAGTTTAAATTAATTTATACAAACGTAAATTTGAATTATTTTCATGGTTCATACTTTATAATTAAAAAAAAATATTTAACTTCTGAATTTTTTTTATCCTTTTTAATTTTATTTTAAAACTACAAAAGTGTAAGATGTAAGATTTTTGGGCCCTAAAATCTGTAGGCCCTGGGCAGTTGCCCCGTTTGCCCTGCCGGTAATATGGCACTGGTAATAAAATAAAACACATCTTTTACGAACTTCCAGCAAATTTGAAGGCGCTAGACAATTAATGTCCATTCTCTTTTACAGATGGCGCCATCACTGCGCACTTTGAAAGCTAAAATCGCTTTAAGCTTGCTGTAAGCTTAAAATGAATTGAACTGTCAAGCTTGCATTAATACGTCAAATTCAAGGAAATGTCAAGCTTGATTTAAGCTTATGTGCTGTCTGGGATGCTAGCAACATCAGTTTTAATGAAACAGAATTGAACAGCACACATATGCTTTACGCCTGCAAGAAAGAGACAAGCTAATATTGCTACACTGGTGTGTAGTCAATATGTAAGTACCAAATTGACAAATGATGAAATCTTTTAACTTATTTGATTGTGTAATTAATAACACTTACTTGCGATTCTGAAGTAATTTAACTTGCTTTGCCAATTTATTTATAACACGAACTTTTGCTTGCTTCACATATTTTCGCATCAGAACAATCTAAAGAAAAAATAAGAATTATTATTAATAGGAGCTTTTAACTTGATTTTAAAGATGATCTGCAGTTATTTATAAGCTAATATTTTGGATTGTAATTAAATGCTTTGATGATTAGGAATCGCAGCTTGCACGTATTACTTTAAAAGGGAAAAATTTAATTTAAATATTGCTAATTTTCACCAACTTAAATTTTCACACTGAATACTACTTGCAGTATCTATACCAGCTGTAGAATTAGATTTTTAGCTGACGGTCGTAAGCAAAAATATTGACAGATTATTTTTTAAGCAATTTTTTTAATTAACAGCAAAATTCTTCATTTTGTACCATAATAATTACAAATATCATTTGCATCTATTGCACCCCTGCTTATCATTTCTGTAGTTCTATATATACATACATACCTGATTATTCAATTTGATTTTGTCCATATTTGAAATTCTACGAAAGCATTACCCAGATTATATCCTGATGAATTACACTTTCCGGCAATTGCAAAAATAATTAAATGAAACTGAACAAACTAAAGCTGAAAATGCTAGCACACTCAATGTGTTTAGGATTTTATATTGTAAATATTTACAAAGCAAATCCGTCAAAGTTGCAGTCATGTTATTTTTATTTATTGTTATCAAGTCAGGAAATTACTTAGATAGATTTAACAATTTTCATCTTAAGATGTAATTTTAAAATAAATATATACAAACATAACTGAGACAGTTTAAATTAGCAATCATATATATATACAAACATGTATTTTTCCCCCCCCAGCATTATGCAAATGAATCAATTGTGCCACCGAGACTATTCATTCCAAGCTCAACCAAGCATCAGTCTGCTTCGCACAAATGTTTGTTGGTTTGTTGTGGGGACTCGCGAGTAGTGATTGTTTATGTTGTATTTGTTAAATTACAATTATTTTATAAGATTTTGTTACTAGAATTTTAAAAATAAATGTTTCGTACATGTTTGAAAGTTAATGTAGCGTGTTTGTTTTATAAGGATTTTTAAGTAATTTTATAAATTTCGAGGTACGACATTCAACTCTACTTCTGTAAACAATTGTGTGAATTCTTTTATCAGAACGCTTCTGTATGCATGAACTTATGTTGTTTGCATTGTACAATACTTTCTTATATTTTTATTTTAGTGTAAAAGAAGCTTGGAAGAATTATTTAATTTAATTTTCATTTCAGTGTTAGGCTTGTGTTTTAAAAACTTCTAGACCATTGTCAGTTGTTAATTAATTTCTAACATATCAAATATTTTATATTTGTGTGTCATTTTTGACTTGCTTTTAAAATAGCATTTAAATTATATTGTCATATGAATCCTAATGTAATTTTTCTAAATTTCGTATTGCAGCTGTATTTTAAAATATCATTTGAAACCCATAGTAAATTTTATGATAGTCGCACAGTATACCTTCTCTCGTACTTTTGACTTTGTTTCCGTATAATAAATATTACTATATCGTGTTTTGGAAGCATCCGTTAATTATTTCATTTTTTTTTTTAAATCTAAACAGCTGTTATTTAGCTAAGGTAAGAAAACAAGTACTTATTTGTTTTTGTATATTTTCAGATGTTCTAGAGATTTTCCTGTATGTGATCAAAATCTTAATGATGTAACTTTTATATCATAACTATTAAACATTTTTTTTTTTAATCAAAATCTCGCAACTTTTTAAACCCTGGTAAATTCTCTATGTAATTCTAAAATGTAGAAAAGCACATGATGATATTATTAGGAGATTCTAAAAAGGTGGGTCACCAATTAACTATAATCAATTTTTCAAATTTTGGAATTTTACTTTAATTTTTTTACACATTATAGTATATAATCCTAGAATAGAGTATACAAACATAAAAATACAGCAAGTATTGTGGAAAATGATAATTAAAACATTTAATTATCAGATCTGTAGAATATAAATTAATTTTGGTACTTGCATATTATCCCGGCGGTCATTCCCACCGATTTTTTTTTTTTTTTTTTCTTTCCCCATGAAATGTGCCAGCAAGCAGTTTCCAATTGTATTCAGAACCCTCAATAATTTAATTTGTCTGGCATTTATCTTGGCAAAAAATCACTTGTTTTAGCAGGCCTCTGGGATAATATGAGAGTACCCAAATTTTTTTAAATCTTTCCCCAGTAGGTTACACATTTCGAACATCTTTGATCTGTAGATTACAGACTTAGGATATTGCTGATCTTTTGGTTAGTGATTTTGGGCATAGGATTTTTAAGACACTTGCATTTAAAAAATGCCAGGGGCTAAAAACTCATTAAATAAGTTCCATATAATTGCATTTTGTTAATCAATAGAATATATATATTTCAAAGAGATGCAACAGATAGTGATTTTTGCCAGATATCAGATATTCGAAGCTTCTTTGGTTGTCGGATATGGATATCCGGCACTAAACATGTATTTAGTTAACAAGTGTTTTTTTCCTTTTTTTATAACATAAGAACAATATTGCAAACATGTTTCACACATCATTATTGTTGCAAAATTGACTTATATGTTAAAGATATTAAGTTTTTATAAATTATATGTACATAGAAAATGTTACTTAAAATGTAAAATGTTAAAATATTCTTTTTATGTGTGCACTACTGGCAGAAGCGAATAAATTTTAACCATTACACATTTATTAATGTATCTATAATTGCAGATTATTTTCACAAAGAAATGCATCCTCTTTTTTTTTTTTTTTTTTTTTTTTTTTTGTAAAAATAAGATCTATTTTGATAATATACCTATGATAGATATGTTAATTTTTTCCAAGCATAGGTTTAATGCCTTTTTTTCTGCTTTTAATAATTAAATATTAATTTACATTAAGTCATTTTTAGTTTTATTTTAAGTTAAATTACTTTTAGAGATTGATAAATAAAAAGTAAATCTGTTTTAAATATTTATAATGAAATTATCATGCTTTCTTTTGTAATTTTATACACGTATGAAACAGAATTTTTCAGGTTATCCATTACATTTTTTAATCTAAAATAATATGTATATTTTTTAAACTACCAGTTAAAACAAAAATAGATCTGTTTAATTGTTTAGCTTCTAAAATATACGAGCATTCTTACACAGTACAAAAATTTATAATGCACTATAAAGGGGGGAAAATGGGGGAGGGAAACAAATTCATTTTTAAAAAATCATTTCAAACATTAGTTTCCAAATTTTAGGACAATTTCACTTTTTTTACTCTTGATTTTGACATTCTGACTATATACACACACACACACACACACACAAAGTCAAAGTACTTTATGCAGAGTTGCCAACTCTCAAGATTTTGACAGGAGACTCCCAATTTTTTAATAATTTATTCATTTTTTCCTGATTTTTACCGTTTGTCACATAAAAAATGAGATTGTATGAATTTGATATCAAATTCAGACAAAGTTCCGCCATGGCAAGCAGCCTTTCTCAGTGTTTTTTCCTTTTCTGCAATCAAATTAGTTTCAGAAAGCCACGCCTATGTGACATCAAAAAATTCGGGCATCGCTGACAAATGTATAATGGCAAAAGAAGTGCTGCTTTATGCTCTAAAGTATGTCAGTTTCAATCTTTTTTTCCATCACTCTTAAAGATTATTTTTCATTTGGCATTGTTTTAATTCTCCAATGCTCTAAGAGTAAAAACTGACTGCTATTTTGAATTTTTTAAATTAATATTTTTCAAATTATGAAATATTTTATAAGCTACTCTACCTAATAAGACATGACCGAAAGTTAACTTTTTGTGCCCCAAAACTTTTTTTCTTATACCAAATTGCATCAAACATGCATTTTTTCTCTTTCCAAAATGTGTAATTTCAGCTGGTACATCCCAATTATTTTTATTTAGTTAGTTAGTTTTGTCGTTGAAAACAAGTCTGCCCATTTTAAAAATAAAATTGCCTGATTTTTGCCTTTCTAGGTGGGCAACTTTGTTTATGTATGGAGTGATAATCATACACAATACTGTAGTAGTAGCTAAAACAACTATTTTAAACTAGTAAAATACCATGTTACAACATTGCTGTCTGCACAAGCAGCCATGTTATAATTTTCTTTATTAAATATTTCAAACACATTTTAAATGAACAGGCGGAAAAAAGAAACGCCCACTTTCTCTTTGTTGGCCGTCAATTGTCGTGCAGCAAAGTTATATATACCATTCGTTTGCAAATAGAAAGTAATTTAATTTGCATAAGGGGCCATCTTCATATTTAATTCTGCATAAACTTCGTTTTTATGACCCCTTATGCAATTTTTATGTATAGCAAATTAAAGTGTACGTCCATCGTAAACGATTGGTATATGTCACTTTGCTGTATGACGTACATTAAATACATGCACACCAAAAATCGCCAAGCTTGGCAATTTTTGGCGTAATTCTTCAGGGAGGCACGTGACCATGGTCAGACCATTATCTAACTATATAGCAGGACAGTATTGTGCTTGAAATGGATGAATGCCCATAAATATGCCATTGACTGTAATGTGTTGGAAATCTTTTGAGTGTGTCTGTAGCAGAACTATAAATGCTGAAGACACTTTTTTTGATGGAGAAAGTCATTTTGTAACCCTTAATAGCATTTCCTGTCCAGAAAACAAAACTATTCTACAAGTTGCAATTACACAGAAAAGCATCCTAGAACATTTAATCCTTTTTCCATTCTTGAGAATAACAATTCTTTCTTCAGTATTCCCCTGATTCAATCTCCAATGTAATGTGATTAAAAATAGATCTGTCTCTGTGTGTGTGTATTACAAATTTGATATTAAAAATGCATTTATGATTTTTGGAAGATGGTTTTTAAGTTCAAATCTACCTAAAATATTGTGGTTTTTTAATTTATTTACAAATATAATAAATTGTGCATTTTCCATTAACTCTTGTAAAATAATTAATAAAAAGTAGAACATGCTTTTTCTCTTGTTTAAAATAAGTGTAACCTCACAGGGGTACACGAATACAACATTGTATGTAGCAAAAATCCTAAAATAAAATAAAAAAAGCTTTCATCAAGATGCTGAGCACAATACCTTTAAATTCTCATTGCTTAAATATTTTGATGTTTTATTTGCAAACTTATTTTTAAAAATCAGCTACACCTTTAACAGATATTTTATTTACAAGCTTTTTCATGAAAAAGTAATTGAAATAGACTTGTCTCAGTGGTAAACATCTAATTCTAATAATTTTACCTGAAGTGTTACGAAATTACAAAAAACAAATGAAGGGATTGCAGCTCTGTTAGTTTAAAGGATATATTTTTTCCTACACTCCAATGCTTTTTGTAAAAATAATGAAACCCCCTCAATTTGGGGTTTTACAATCTTTTTTTTTTTTTTTTTTTTTTTTTTTTTTTTTTTTTTTTGCTTTGAAAATCTGTCAATCTCTGGCTTCTTAATATTTGAGACTGGCATGTTAGGCATGCTAGTTAAACCTACATTTAACTTTGGTCATTGGGGTTGACAACATTCAACCCCCCCCCCCCCCCCCATATAAACGCCCTATGGACCTTTCTCTGTTGAATCTAAGTTTGTCCTTTCATGTCAGTGCCCCTGTAATTTTCTGCCTCTTCACTGCCTCTTGTGCATCCATGCTTAAATGTTGTTCAAATGAAATGCAAATTCATCAGAATGCTTATTAAAGCTTTACATTTTAAAACTTTTTTATGATTGAAAAAATTGGTATATTTTAATGTTAAACTATTTTATTTGAGAGTAGGTGTATTTGAAGATGTATTAAAATATATTTACTGTTTTACTGTAGCAGGATGGATTTTTCAAGTAAATAGCAGTTGTTGTATTTCCTAATGTGGATGGAGTTGTAAGAACACCTAAAAGACACAAAATGGAGCACATGTTTCAAACTTTTTCTTCTACATCGACGGTGCCTCCTGAGTCAAAACTTCAAACATATTTAAATGTAAGAGTAATTTATTACATTTTAAGTTACAAATACTGATAATTATAAATGCATCTAAGAAAATTAATTTGAACTTTGGTTTTCGCATTCTTTTATATTAGAAATTGACCAATTTTACTTAAGTTACTGATGCAGGGATAGAAATTAATATACAAGGTGATTCAAAATGAGTATACTTTTGAAAAATAAATATTTCACAGAATAGTATAGATAGAAAAATAAAAATTGGCACCTACGATTGGAATAACATGGGGTTTTATTGCAACTCAAAAAAGAAAAAGTTCCAAAAATGGCCAACAGATGTTGCTGGACAGCAAAATGTCAGTGATGCTGCATGAGAATCGTGTATAAAAGGAGCTGTAATGTGATAGGGAATCGGATGCATCAGCAGTCGCAGTATGCTGACGTTAATAAAAAGGCACTGTTAATGAAGAATGGGGAATCTGCTATTGCAGCTTTACGATACCTATCGTCATAAGAAGGGTATTCAAACGGGTAAAGGTATTATGACGCGTCCAGTTGTGAAGAGAATGATTTCGAAGTTCGAAGCCATTGGGTTGTTTAGATGACGGGCCCCGTAGTGCCCGTCGGAGTACAATGCTAATGCTGCTCACAGTTCAGGGAGAAATGGAGATTTCTGTACAGTGCTGTTCACTACATTGTCCCTCGACTACAGCTATTGTTGAGGAATGATGGTCGACATGTTGAGCATTTGTTCTGAAGAACATAGTCTTATCTTTGTCATAAATACTAAGCTTTTCTTTTCTTATCACATGAGGCACCATTTGTTGGCCTTTTTTTTTTGTGTGTGTGTGTGTGTTTAAGTGATCGTGGATCTGAGGATCACCATTAATTTAAAGCCCTGTGATGTATAGTTCCACTTTTTGTATTCCCACTCAAAAAAGGAAATCTATTTTATCCAAAGATAAAATAAATTTCCTTTTTTGAGTGGGGAAAGAATGCATCAAAATAACTTTCCGATATATAAATAAAATACAGATATATGCATCATCTGCTTTAAGAAAAGTATTTTCTTCACAGAAGAATCACAAAAGTATTATGAATATTTGCCTGCAAAATTTGTTTACAAAATATTTATTTGCAACTGAAGTTTTTAAATATGGGCATTTGAATGGAATTATCAAGTATATATCTTAATCATTTTGACCATCAAAAAACTTACAGCTGGTGTGATTAAAAACTATGTATGAAATAAATAGCTAGCTATTTAATAAAGTTATCAGTGTTGTAATATTGTATTATATGATTGTTTAATGTTTTTGGTACTTAATTGCACTGATTGTGAGGGATTATTGGCAGAAATGGTCGGTCAATGGTACAATGTGTAGGAACCAAAAAATCAAGAAACTAGTATCACAAAGGAGGAAGCATTAAACTCTCAAAGTTTTTCACTTTTTTAGTTTATATTTATTTATTTACGTTATTTGACTTAAAAGAACATTATATGAGCGAAAAAAAATAGTTTTTTGCTTATGAATTTCTTATAACGGGCATTACAGGGTTAAAAAAATGAAAACAAACAAAATTTTAATTTAACATCTGAGTGTTTTCTCTTGCATTAAAATTGCTTTGAATGTGATATTAGTAAGTAACAGTTTGAATTAATTACGTACTATGGTACTATAGTGTGACTTTCATTAATAGTATAAAAAATGTTTTTTCACCGATTGTTGAATATTTAAATTTGTTAACTATTTGGTTGCCAAATATTGAAGTATTCAGCCAAACTCAATATTCAGTTTGTCTGCTGAATAGGCAATATGCTGAATACCAACCGAATATTCAGTGCATCCCTAGTTTAACACTAAACTAGCATTTATGTTTATTAATTTATGCTTTTTGCCAAAAGAAAGTGTATTCTTGGTACAATATAAAATAGTTTTTGATAAGTATGAATTTCATTTAATTTCCTTCCCTTTCTGTTAGTCTATGCCAAGTCCTGTTGATGAGAACTATTTTCCTGATACACCTTTAACTACCAGTGAAGCAAATGTTCTTTCTGTTGATTTAACTGGAAAGGTAAACATTTTTTTAAAATTCTGTGGAACTTTATATTATTCCAGGTAATTAAATATGTGAAATTGAATAATGTCTTCTAAATTTCTTCAGATATTGGCATACTTGCAGATTTTCAGGTTTATATTTGTTGGAAATAGCTGAGAGGTTTAAATAACTTTTTAGAAAGTATATTAAAAAAAATTTCATTCTCCTCTGACCATCAACAAATTCCCTCGGACCAATATTTGGCAAATGCTTGTTTAAAAAGTCCCTTTATTTTCATAATACTTTGCTGAATATCATTAAGTTAGTATTAGTTATTACTGAGTGTTCTCTGCTTTAAAATCGCTGCAAGATTAAGAAACCTATTACCTGAATGATTGTTTTCTCAAACTGAAATTTTGGTATGAAACAGGCCGATATTGAGAAAATAAAATGCTATCAGTTCAGCTTTTGCATGAAGGCTACCGAAAGTTTTAAACTTTTTTTTGGTTTAAATAAAGGCTTTTTATGCATCAATTTTTAACAGATATTATTTGAAAAAGTTACGTGGATATTATTTAAAATAAATATTAAACTAGTATAAATAATAATTTGAGTTATTTCCTATCTCCCTGAAACCGTGTTTTAATTGCTTAACTAATTTTTTTTTTTTTTTAAACAGTAAAATTAAATAACAAAACAAACATGATCATGACTGATCTCAGGGTTTCATACATAGATGGTTTTTGCATCCTTTTAACAAATGAGTAATTTTCTTTATTCACATCTTAATGCGTTTACAAAGTACACAGATTATTTAATTTTAGGAATACAGCTGATTATCTTTGCCAGGGGTCTACAGACTTATCAGCCAGAGGGCCACATTAACTATCAAACAGGAGTTTGGAGCCCGACTACACACTCGAAATCCAAAATAAAAAAGAATCAACATAAATGCTGTTTTTAATTATTTGTTTAATATTCTGTTAAAATATTATTTGATAAAACCCATTGATATGCTACACATGAACACCTGTATTAGTGGGAATGGTGAGATTGTTTTCCAGAAAACAAAATGAGTAATTTTTGGCTTTTTGATGTTCCTAACATCAACAGTGGCTTTAGGTTATCATTAAACAAGTTTGTTATATCGTCTTTGACTCCTAAAAGAAGTAGAAAAAATAAGCAGTGAATAAGTTTTTGCAATGTAGTTATCACATCAGTTGAAAAACATAATGTATTATTGCTTGCTTCTATTTTAATTTGCTAAAATTGTAATGTCCACGTAAGTGGTGGCTGATCTTGGCAGGATGCACATAAATAAAAAGATGACAGGGTGCCATTGGGTGCAGTTTGAAGACCCCCAGATCTCTATGCACAAGGATCTAGGCCATGAGGGGGGGGGGGGTATATTTCCAAGATCTTAAATCTTGAATTTTAAATGCAAGCTAAAAAATCATCACTCACTTCTGTAATATGCACTGCTACATTGACTGGAATTTTTTAGTATTATTACACATAGGAAAAGTTGGAATTTTATTGTATTAAGTAGCGACCCCGATAGGTGCAAGGCCCCTGCCCTATCTGCTGGATGCTATTCATCTTGAATTAATTAGATAAAGGTTGAATTGGGCAGTCTTAGTTTTTTAGCAAAGTGGGGGGGACAAAAAGGAAGGAAATCTTAAACACTTTCAGATTTTAAATACGCACTAAAGTGCTATATATTATTAAAAGTGAATCATAATTTATGCATCGTCCCTATTTTTCTTCCTTATTCCATTAAGTTGGAAAGTGTATCATTATTCATGAGTGTGCCGTATTTTTCCTCCTTGTTTGATAAAACCCATTTTTGCCATTGAAATCTATCTTAAATCACCTACTAAAACTATTTTACAATCTTCGCCAAGAATATAACAACTATACTTCACAGTTTTAAATATTGTTTCAAATGTGCATCACAATCCATAAGTGTGTACAGTGCTTGACTATCTTGGGTTGATTCCTACTTCAACGCCCCGACTCTCGCCAAGGTGGCGATCATTAAACATATGCAGTAACCATGACGATTTTGTGTTTTTATGTGGCAATCTTAATTTAGATTAAAATAGCAATTTGGAACAACCTGTAAGTACAGCATTCCGTTACATTTTTATTTATTTTGGGTTGCCAATTAATGTAGTTTTAATAATAAAGTGCCTTCAAATTCCTTAACTGGTGCATTTATTGCTTGTTTGTTCACTTTAGTTTTCTAGTTCTTTTGAGAGCGTTGAAACTTGTGCATAACTCTTGAAGACCCATGACTGCGAAGCTCACCAAAGTGCGGAGATTTTTTAGGTTGGCGAGAGTGGGGGCCTTAAAATAGGAATAAATTCTTGTACAATAAAACACATCAGTGCGGAGATTTTTTAGGTTGGCGAGAGTGGGGCCTTAAAATAGGAATAAATTCTTGTACAATAAAACACATCTTCGGAATAAAATCTGTCTTAAAATCTCCTACTGAAACTGCTTCACGATCTTTGCCAGGCATATTCCATCTATATTGCGTAGACATTTTAAATACCATTTGTAATGGGCATCATAATCCATAAGTGTGCCGTGTTTTCCTTCCTTGCTCCATAAAATGCTTCTTCGAAATAGAAATCTATTAAAATTGCCTACCAAAACTGTTTAACAATTTTCGTCAGGCATAGTCAAACTATACTTCACCTTTATTAAATACCATATGGAAAATGTATCGTAATCTATGAGTGTACGGTATTTGTCTTCTGTTCTATAAAAACACTTCTTCGGAATTAAATCTATATTAAAATAGTGTACTAAAACTATTTTACAATATTCATCAGGCGTTTTCTAACTATACTCGAAATATTTATAATAAATCGTGGCATTTTGGCACCAAATTTAGTGATCAATTATCAAAAAATGCAAACCTTGTGTGACTTACAACATTTTATTAATGCCCCTTCTCAGTGTTATCTGGCAAACACATTTGAAAAGATATTTACCGTGACAATTTATATCAACAAAACTTGTCGACAATATTGCGTAGACAAAATTATCGTACTGAGTGAAATAGCACCCTAGTGCTAAAAATTTTTTTGAAATCGAACGATATTTGACCCTTGCACATCAAGGTCAAGTTTTGAAGTCTTCGTATTTTACATAATTTTAAAATATTGCTAACGAGAATCGTATTTTATATTAGCCTATCAATATGTGATGTATAAGCACTAGCAAATGGGATTCGGTGAAAGGCAGCATGTAAAGGACGTTGGTTAAAGGTGCATTTAAAGGCACGAATTTCTTCCTTCGGAGAAAATGATACGTACTTTCCTGCTTCCAGTTATCAATTTTTTTGTCACAGATTATTCAGTTAGTTGACAGGAACTCTTGCAAACTGTCTCCGTCACCTCTGTTGGACAATGTCAGTGCATAACTCATTAGTGTGCTGTACCAGACTGAAATGTTCACCATTTTTCTTGTCGCACCATAGAGGTGTCAAACCATAGAGAGGTGAGATAAACTTGTTACAGAGTCAGCAAATACGATTTGTGGCCTGGAATCCAGGGATGGCTTTATACGATCTACATTTCTGCTCAGGAATATTATTCCTAAATTTACCCATAAGACAGAATTTCAGTTAGTGACAATAAAAAATCACAAGTAAATATTTGTGAAAAAAAAATCCCTATCAGTTTGCTGAGTGGGAAATGCAAGGGTGAAACTTGATGTGCACGATTTCCCAGTTTTCATAATAAATGTGGAAAAAGTACACTATGTCCATCGTTCTAGAAAGTTGGACCTTTGTAGTAGTATCAGTCTAAGTGTAGGTTACATACCTGTACCTGTTCTCTTTCCCTTTCTATAATTTATATCATAATTATAATAAGTTATTTCTTAGTTCTTGTATATAATATATTGACACTAAAATTTAATTATTAGAAAGAAGCATTTTTAAAGTATGGAAAAATGGCCGGAAATAGTAAAATTTTTAAAACTTTGTCATCGATGCCCAAGTGTTAAAAATTGTAAGATTTCAAAAATATTTTTTCCTTTTGTCTTCTATTTACCAAAGGCAATTTTCCCACACTATCAGATTTTGATCAGAAAAACTTTTTTTTTTACCCACCCTACTGTATAGCTACTCAAAAATTATCAACCAATAGTGAGATTTTAACATATAAAACCTTCAGTGGATCCAGCAACTCGCTACTTAGCTACTTAATGTTAAAACTTCTGGTCTCTTCATAAAATCAAGTAATAAAAAAATTAAATAAACAAAAACACTTTCTTCAACTTTTCCATTTCATCAATTTTATTATGCTAAATAAAACTTAAGTAGCACTCTTTTTGCCCACCGAACAAAAATTAAAGTAGTGAAATTCTCTTATTTACCTTCCCATGTGAAGTAGGATTTAAAGCTGATAAAAGGTAACTTTTTGTACCATGTGAATGTTTGTACCGTACTATTTTTATGTATGTGTTATTTACAAGGTTTTTAATTTTAACCTTTAAACACCAGGTTTTTTTTTTTTTCCCATGTGTTTTGCCCTTTTGTTTAGCTTTGGTTCTCAAACTCTCCCCCCCCCCCCCCCTCCAAAAAAAAAAAAAAAAAAAAAAAACTCATCTTTACTCCTGAAAGTTAATTATGAAAGTGCTTCTTGATTGTGATTTCAGTGCAGCATTCAATGTTTTGTTGATACAAAGTACACTAGAGCCATCTCCCAAAAGGAGGAATGCCTTTGAATTTGGACTGTACATGTCCAAATTTTTTTTGCCCCCTCCTGAACAGGAATAGTTAATCTATTAGCAAGGTGTTTTGAAGCACCTGGATTTTAAAGTTTGAGAGTTTAAGTAATTTTATGACTTTGTAGACATGAAACAATTATTTAAGTCATCGACTTATTAATTTTTTATTTGTAGGCATTGAACTCGGATGTTGGCCAATTTGGAAATTCTGTGATGGGACGTATGTCTCACAGTTTGAGTTCTCCTTCCTTCCCTCAGTATCCTGTGCAACATTCTCAGTTAGTCAGTACACCTTTTGGCCATTTTAATGTGGGTAAGTGATTTTGAGGAATAAAAAGGCTAAAAGAAACGTGGAATATTATAGTCTTAATACTTGTGTACTGGAAGTGAAATTTGATTTTTGTTGGATTTTATTATGTTAGATATTAACAGTCGGATTGCTAGATGTTCTCCTCAGCAGTCCCCACTATTAAATAAAAGGACTTGTTCACCTGGACCTAAAGATTATTCAGCACCAAGCCCATCACATGAACAGTATATGCCATCAAGTGCAATGTTCCAGGTAAAAGAAGAAAAAAAAAAAAAAATGGATATTTTCACTCTTTGTACTTATTCATCTTTTATGTTAATATTGGTATTAGTGTGAGATTATACCCAAAGTTATACTATTTTCCAGTGGACCTGCAAGTACATTATCTGTGAAGGAAAGGGGTTGGAGCCACTGTGGAGTTTGCTACTTAATTTTTTAATCTAGTTGAAATTTATTTTTGTAACTGATTGCTGAACTTACTTTTGGGGAAAGATAAAACTGTAGATTCTTTTCTATGAGTCTAATTTGTAAAATTAATGATTGTTCAGGAGCAATGTTAAATTTAATTTTTTCTGAGAAAATCTTAGTTTTGGCAATGTTACAATTTGGCATATATAATTTATTTGCTTTCCTAAATTTTATGCTTTGAATAATTATTCTTGTGTTATATATAAATATATATGTATGCTTGTTTTATGTATTGGTTTTGCTTTTTAATCATAAAATTTAAATTTAAAAGACCTATTTCTAAATTACACTAACTTTATCTATACAGTACAGCTTCATTGTCTGTAAAGACTTAGAAACTGACTTCAAACTTATTACTGTTCATCTAGTATTTTTAAAAAAATAAAAATTCCATATATGCAGCTAGTTGCAAATTGATTGTTTGTCCACCATGGCCAAGTAGATAAGACACTGAACATGGTAGATAGTTGAAGTGTGAAAGTCCAGCATTCTAGCATGCCATGCCGCTGTCATTCTAACTGTCTGGAGTTTTTGTCAGTTTTCTCCAGGTGTAACATGAATACACATTTAAAACCCCTTAAAAATTCCTCTGACCAAGCCCCCTCTCTGCCGGCACATAGCCCTTGTGTAGCTTTGCCTTCACACAACATACATAAAGCAGATTCTTCTTATAATGGATACTGTATCATATGTAAATTTATCAGTAAAATCATTTGTTATTTTTAGCAAAAGACGGCTTAAAAGTATTTTAAGGTTTCTACTCGTGAATGTTTACGTACTACAGTATCGACCTTGACTTATATTTATATATTCAGTGGACTTTTTGAAAGATCATCACTATGCTATACTTATTTATCTATTAGCATTACCACTATTATTTCTGTTAATAATGTGTAGAATCTTTGTCAAAAGTGTATGAAATTCTTAATATTTTTTTCTAGACTAAAATCTGAAGATATGTTTGAATGCAAAATTTAAATTTTCTTCATGCCGAATTGTGGTAGATCTATTAGCTGCTGATTTGAAAACAGCAAAATACATTTTATTTTGTGTTGATGTTTAAAAACACTTTATCATTTTCAAAATCATCGAAAACAATTTATTATCAAGTTGTTAAGAAATTGTGGGCTGCAGGCTTTCTGTATGCCACATTGGAATGTATCTTCATTCAACTTTTACAACTTTATTATAGTATGCTGAAAATTTTCTATGAACATTTATTCTTAATATTATTGTAAACCTTTTATTAATTCTCTGGGCCACTGGTTTTATTTTATAGGAATCTGTTGGAGGCACAACATATTTTTATTCGCAAGAAGAAACTCCAACTGAGGTATCACCACTTATATTACCCGATGTCAATGTATTTCCTGGAAACTCTTCTCATATTGAACACATGCGGCCAAAAGCAAATGCTCCTTCCTTTTTCTTGCCAGATGAACTTCGAATGGTAATTTTATTTTATTTTTGTGTGTGTGGTATGGCTTATGCTGTTTATTACTCAAATGAGAAAGTCATTAATATAGTTTACTATTATACTGTTTTTAAGGTAAAGTTCTCAAGCTTTTGATTTCAAACATTTTTAACATTTGATGTTGATGTACATGTTGTAAATTTGTATGAATTGCATAAAATTCTTTGTGTTGAAAAATGTTGCAGGGTGATTCCTTAATATTGTGCATGTGAATATCCCATCTGCAACAAGTTCAGTTAATCATAACTAAATAAAAAAATTGAGTTACGTGAATAGTTTTCTTTTTTTGTAAACATTGTTATATTGTTTACACAATAAACGAAAAAACATTCACTTAACTCAAGTTTTGAGGAAGACATTCACTTACAGAATACCATGGAATCGTCCTACAGTGAATATTATAGGTGTGCTTTAATTAATACTTAAAATCATGCATCTTTTCATAAAACTGCTGAAATCATTATTTAAATATTTGTGTTTTACTTTCATCTGTTGAATTATCTTACAAAGCATTGAGTTAATTTATTTTTTGGCAAAAAAAAAAAGAGAAGAAAGAAATGAACAATTTAGTTATGATTATAAAAATGAAAAATACTCATTCATGCTCTTTATTTAAAATATAAAAAATATTAATTTATAAAAGGGGCAAGGGGTTCTTAGCTGAAGAGAGGAATCTTTTTCTGTTAATGTTGATAATTTTGATTTCATAAGTAGTAAGTTAATTTGTTTTGCCTTATAATTTAATTTCCAGGACATATTGCATCGCCATCAATTAACCTTGGCAGAAGCCAATCCTGATCAGCATCCAGGTTTGTTAATTTATGCAATTTGATTTCATTTTAGCTCTTTTGCTAGTTCAACATGGGTCTGCTTATTAATGCTATTAATTTATAAAGACGAGTAATATGAAAGTTAAGTTTGAATACAAAAATTAATATTGAACATTCATTCAAAAACGATGTACTGATAACAAGATGTTATATGTGGATAAAAATTCTCTTATTCCTGTTTTTGTAATTTTAACAAATTACAAATTTTGTTTTAACAAAGAAAACTGCAACGTACATTAGCGTAAGCTGGCATATAACATTGGGGAGACAGCATGCAACATTGAGGGGGCAAGATGTTTCCTGTTGTAGAAAGTATCATTTTCAAATAGGTTATATCTGAATTTTCTTGAATTTTAGGGGAGGAGGCAACTGCCCCCTCTTGCCATAGTAAGTTAAACCTTTGGCAACAGATCTCATAATACAGTTAAACATGTGTATAAAGGTACAGTCTCTTACTATAAACCTGTTAATAACAATAATTTCTTTGGTCCCTACAAAATTCCCATTTATTTAATAGATTTTAGCCAGTCTACAACAATATTCCCTTTTTACAAGCACCTGCCTGTAACAATTTTAACTCTTAAAAAAAGTTTTATACATTTTTGGTATTTTAGAGAATGTTTACCAATAGTCCAGAATATAGGATAATAAAAAGGTTGCAGGAATGGAAAAGAAAGTCTCTTTCCACTCATAAAGTGCCTTTTTCTTTGATTTTGATATGCTAAAGCCTTTAATTTGTGGTGTAACTTTAAGCATTGGCATTTGCAGAAAAAGTAACCTTTTTATAATGCAATAAAGAAATAAATTTCCACCCTTTGTACATATTTTCATATTTACCATTAGTAAAATTGTCACACCTTATTGAATTGTAAAGGAAATGACAATATAGTACATTCAAAATCAAAAGAAGGTAACTAATATGTTATGTATGTGTGTTGAACTTCATTTTTATACACTAGATTAATCACCCAAATTTCATCAAAATCATTTTACAAGCTGTACAAGGTGGCTGAAGTATTATTTCTAATTTCTTGTAAATTGTGGATTTTAAATAACCCCAGAACCAGAAATCCATGGAGATGAGGTAGGGTGATCGCGGAGGCCACGCAAATGAGAAATGGCTGGAAATAACGCGTCCTCTCTCTCCGCCATTATCTCTCTGCCCCTTTTTTGGCCGCTCCCAGAACTGTTTCGGGTGCTTGTTACAGCTCCATTTTTTTTTTGGGGTCAGAATTTCCATTCCAAAGTGTTTTAAGGGTTTTGGAGTTGCCAATGAAAAATCTATAGCTTCTACTCACTTTAACTGTAACCGTTAAGCTATATCTGAAAATTCATGTCAATAGGTTGAATAGAACGGCTGCTAGAGGTCATTATGTCGAGAAACTTTCTTTTTGACCACCCTGTATAATTATGTACAGTGAAATGTTTAAGAGGAAAAATCGGTTAATATAAAACGATACACTGGTCCAGATAGTAGCTATGCAAATTATTAGGAATCTAACATAAAAAATCTGCTGTGGACAACACATGGTTCCTTGCATGTTTATTAAATCAAAAATATTTTTGGCACCCGTCATCTAAACTTATTTTGTTTGAAAGAGAAAATACTGCAGTAATACTAAGGTTTAGCGATTTTTGTTTAACCCAAATATTTCCAATATCGCCAAGCTGTGTTAAATTCGAAAGATTTACATCTGACTCTTAATTTGGAGATATTTCACCAAAAGCCGACAAGCTTGGGGATAGTCAAAGTAGTAATTGACCAGACTTTCAATGAATTGAATGTATCCATACACCTTAATATATTTAGTCATTTGGCTGACCCTGTAAATAAATTACCCAGTCGATTGCAATCAAAAACGAGATGCACAATGCACAGTTAGATGTTACAATAGTTCTGAATACAAAATTTCAACATTCTACTGTTAAAAGTTATGCAAAATTATTTTTGCCACCAAATTTTGGCAATATTTCAGCAAAACTCGCCAAGGTAGAGGACAAATGGCAAGATTTTGGGCATGGACCAAACAATGACTATTGCCCAAATTTGGTGATATTTTGCCAAAACTTGCCAGGTACGATGACAAAAATGGTGATATTTTCCCATGAAACAAATGACTATTGCTAAATTTGGCAATATTTTGGCTTGGACCAAATGACTATGTGAATGCCGAAATAATGGATTGTTCATTCTAGCAGTCTAGTGTTGATTTTGAACTTTTTTTGTATTATTTAAAAACTATGCATCTGTATTAAATTTGATTTGTGGTTTGTAGATCTTCCAGCAGAAGTTGATAATTACCATAAGTTATGTCCTCTTGAACCTCCAGTTGGGGATAGTCCTGTCAAGTCATCCACCTTTGGTTATGTTACTTCTGTTTACAAAGCTGCCAATATCAAGACTGGAATTTATTACTGTCTTCGTAGAATTCATGGTAAAAAAAATAATAAAGATAAAATTTAATAATCTTTATAATTCATTTCTATAAAACTAAGGAACCCTTTAAAGGAAATATAGTCTTATTGACATACACTTTTTGTATCAATTTTTACATAGTGGATGTTTGTTAAATATTTGAATGTTTAAATCTTTCTCTCTTTTTTTTTTCTCATTCATTACTTCATAAACCTATTCTGTCAAGATCAATATTTTTACAAATTCATTTAAACCTGTTTTGTTTCTAATTACTGTGTGTAGTTGGATTAAAATTAGTATGTGGATGCTGAAAAACTGAGGCGGTAGAAATTTTCAGATATTTAAAGTAGCTTAGGTATATATTGTTGCATATCTCTTTGCTAAACTTCACCAATAATTTTCAATGTTCCAGAGATACTTTCAAAATTTAGAACAGGAATTTTATCAGTTGGGAAGACTTTCCAAAACCATATGACCTCATGGCCTAAGAACAATGCAGGTTTTTGCTTATATCAACTGAATTAATGCTTTTATTCCATTCATGATCTTTTACATATTGTCCCTTTTTCTCTTCTATTTAATTGCAGGTTTTAGAGTGTCCAATGTGAAGTGCTTGTCAATCATAGATACATGGAAGAAACTTCAACATTCAAATCTTGTACATTTGCGAGAAGTTTTTACTACCAAAGCTTTTGGGGATAATTGTAAGAAATCTTTAATCTATTGTTCTTAATGATACACATCTAATTAGGGTATACTCAATGTATTTAAATATTGTCATGCTCCATTGTAGTAAATTCTGACTCAATGTATTATTTAGATGAACTTGACTAAACTTGTATTTAGCTACTTATTTATAAAAATCTTGCTTATCACTTTTCTTTCAAAATTCAGAAAAATGCAGTGTTTCTCTCCAACATGCATTTTTATATTTGATGAATTAATCAAGTCCATGCCAAGTGCAAGTGGTACAAGTCTGCATCATCCTTGCAAAGCCTCTGGTACCTATCTGGACATGCATTGTTACTGGTATCAAATGTGAAAGTTTTAACAACTACTTACAAGTACTGTGACCACAAAGCAAATATGTACCTTCTTATGCAAGTTTATAAATAAAACAAAATTATGCAATACATTAGTTATGAGAAAGCCTGGATAAAATTCGAATTAAGAACATTATGGCATTTACAGAACACATAAATTTTAGTAATAACCTGCTTAAAAGGAGTCCAGTCTTGTCACTGCTGCACAGGGTAGGCTTCTTGGATATTTCTTGAGTAGGCTTAGCCCATCCTAGCCTCTACCCAATTATGCCAATATGTGAGATAAATGAGATTTAAAAAAATCAAAGTTAGCTTTTGTAGCTATGAATCCCTTGTGGGCTTGAGTAGGCTGCTGAGAGATGGGATGGTCATTAACATTACACTCACTTATAAAAAAAATTGATGGCCTGGGATCATGGTTTTCCTTGTTCGTAAGAATGTCCTCATAAGCAAGAAGTCGTTATTTTATGTAGTAAAGATTGAGGTGTGAATTTGTAAATACTTGGAGGTATAACTAAGAAATTTATCAATGTACTCTAACATACAACTAATTATTTTGTACTGAAACTTGAGCTAGCAAGCATAAACTTTCTAATCTAACAAAGCTGTCTAATTTTTCTTTTAGTTTTCTAGAGTGGGGGAAGGCATAATTTTATGTGGAGAAAGTTTCAAATTTCTATTTAATAGTAAATCTTAGCTTATGGACATTTTTGCTTTTTCTCTTCTGGCTCTAATCTTGTATCCCTTAAATAGTGGGATGAGGAGAGGTAATGTGTAATTATTAAATACTTCAAGTTAGGCTTTAATATCATATATTACTTATCTTGCATGAAATCACTGAAAATACCATTTAGACATGTTTTATAGTATTTTTATTTGAAGATCTATAAAACTAATCTAGAGTTCTAACTAAACTATATTGTGAGTTTATATTAAAATTTTGAATAATTATTTTTTTAATTTTTACAACTAATGTGCAGTATCTTAAATTTTAATCTTCAACATATTTGATCATCTCTTAATGTTTAGCTTTGGTTTTTGTACATGACTACCATCCTGGAGCTGATACTCTCATGAACCTGTATTTTGCCCAGCAGTCTTCTCAAACTGTGAATGGTTTTCTGCCCGGATTTTGTGATGTTGATAGCCTATCTGCCAAAACTGGTAATTAACTTTTTTTTTTTTTTTTAAATGCATTATGCTATTCTGCATACTTATATCACATGAATTACTATTCATATTTCCTATACTTATAAATTGTAGGTTTAACTAATCTACGGCAGCATGCTGGTTTGCTTCCTGAAAGTTTGATTTGGGGCTACATTGTTCAACTCAGCTCAGTTCTCAGGAGCATCCATGCTGCTGGACTTGCCTGTCGAGCATTTGATCCTTCTAAAATTCTCATAACAGGAAAGTCTAGGTGAGATAAAAGTATTGTGTTAATATTAAATAATTTTGAATAAATTTTAGAGTTAAATGGTAAAGCACATAGCGCATTATGTTTTACTGTATCCTTTTTGACATAATTGGATTATGATTTTTGCTTTGTTGTGTAATTTTTATCAGTAAATTACAAAAATGTTTCATGCAATAATCATAATTAAAACAACCTAAAATAGCACAATACTAGGAGGAAGTTTAAGATTTAAAGATCATTAAAATTGCTTGATATACATGTTTTAAATTTCATTAACTTAAAGAATGAACAGTATTTTTAATGTTTGTCATGCTCAAAACTAAATCAATTTTTCGCATGTTATGAGAAATTTTTAGGTTTTAGCACGTTTTTTTTGCTCCTGAAATTAGTTTATGTACAAAAATATTACCAAGCAAATTTTTGGGACTAAGGCCCCCTAGACTCGCTATGCTCACTTTTTGTATAGGGCATTAGACTCCTAATGAGGCTTATGTCAAAAGGCATAATCTTAAGTCAAAACCCAAAGATTAGATCAGACAATGTTACCAAGCCACTCATTGCTTGTTTCTTGCATATTTCTTAAAGTATAAAAATTTTAATTTCACTATATTTTTAAATGTGTAAAAGCTGTGGAACACCTTATGTATTTGCCACCCATGGTGGTTTTTCATAATTTGGCAACTTGCGTATGCTTATAATCATTATTTCTCGTTTAGTTTGTGAACAAAACTACTTCATACGTTTTTGTTGTTAAAAAAATTATTAAAGAGCTAGGATATCTTGCCACCAATGTCAACTTTTCATTGTTTGGCGATTTACACATGAGCATACTTGATAATTATTGCCCATGTAAAGTTGCCACGAAAACAGTTCTCCATATAGCCGTATATTTAATCCTTTGCAGATTGGTATATTTAGCACCGCAAATTATTTAATCTCCCGATGCTGGTGAATATCCAAGCGTGTACTGAAACTGCTACAATTGAGTAGTTAATGCATACCCTCCAACATTGGCCTTCACCTCATCAGTAGCACTTAAGCGATATCGCCGGGGGGGGGGGGGTTAGGGGAGTCATAACCCCCCATGAGGAATTTTTTTGCCATACAAAATGTATATTCATCACTCCCTTATCACAAACACCTATACATATATATATGAGTTGAAGTAGTCGTAACCTCCCGCTTTTTAGAGGTTTTCTCAACACAGGGTGTCTACCAAATTTCTGAAAGTCAATTTCCTGACTTTTGGGAGGTCCCTCGAAAAAAATTCCTGACCAATGCATTTTACTTAGGGAAATTGCACAATGCTTGTCTTTATATTTGCATATTTTGTACAACTTCTTTAAATCAATTTTGACTAAAGTATACAGGATTAAGCTTTCATCCATTGAGAAACAGAAGTAGTTGCACTTTCTGATAGAATTAACTAACTGTTCTTGGAAACACAGTCCTAAGATATGTTACCAAGTAAGCTAATTTGTCTTTTACCCTCACGTCACGATTGATGAGTCCCCCATTTTCCCCTCCTTATACAAACACATCGCTTGATGCTTTCGCGGTCCGAAAAATGCATTGCAGCTGCTTTCGGTTTCCAGTCTGACAATTAGAGAGAAAGTGTAGAAAAAACAAAGACACGGGAAAAGAAATTGATTCTTTTGGTGAATTTTCCGGACCCATATACCCTGCACCAGCAACATCATTATTATTAGAGGTTTTTTTCAATATCAGTAGTACTATCTCGTTTTAAAAAACGATCCATGTGAACAAAGAAAACAACGTGCGCTGGCTGCACTTTCCTTCCACAAAAGAGCTAAGCTTACATCCAAACACAGGACGGAGCAAGATAAGGTGGCGGGAAATGCGAGAGGAGACGTGACGTAACAAGAGAAGGAGTAGCAACGGCATCCCCCCCCTCCCACGCACACCACAGGTTCGCTCACGGCTGCCGGCGCCGAGGGAGAATGTTGAATTCCCTTCTTTCATGATCGGCGCCGACACACAGGAGTGTTGACTCACAACAAAGCAGCTAGGGTTGCAAACTGCACCTCCGTGCAGGCATAATGCCCTAAAAAAAGTAAACATTTGCTAAATTCCATAGTTTTTTTGTACCCTCCGTAGTTCATGCTACTTATCCGTATAAACTACGGATAATCCGTAGCAGTTGGAGGGTATGTTAATGCTGCCAAATATTTGTACTCTGTAACGTGTGGCAAGTACCCAGGCTGAAACAAACCAGCATTACTATAATCAGAATTTGAATTATTTTTTACTTTCAAGATACAAGGTGCTAACATTTTGGAGCACACTCATTTTAGATTTACCCTGCTTGAAAAGAGAGCCTTTTACCAGATCATACCTATAATTCCAAAATAACACTTTTTAAATCAGTTATGATTAGTTATTTTGTTTTGAAAAATGAATAATCTGTAATTTTAAATGCCTGTTAACTAAGAGAAATTACTTTCTATTTGAAAATTCTGAACTTTCTGTACCACCTTTTTAACTTATTTATTTCTCGTACTTTTTAAGTTAGCATAAAAATGGTGCGATTCTACTTCATGCTTGTGAATTTCACGCGATTCTACTTACTTGGAATTGCTTTGCTGCAAAGGCATGAATGATTTTATGCTGGTGAAAATTGTCAAACCTGGCAACCATTTTGCTCATTTTTTCAGTGTTTTATTAATATCTTCTAAAATATTTTGAAATTTAAGTCAGCTTAACAGCTCCCCTTGAATTTTTCTAATCTGTGGTCACCTTTGTTGAAACTAAACTACCTACTGTTTCGGAGGGGATAGCATGACAAGCTTTTGACAGTAGCGGCAGCTGGAGTTACTTTTTTTTAGAGTAGATATATTTAAATGCAAATTTCTGGTCTCCAAAGGAAAAGTTAATTTTCATTTTGTCTCATGATTTTTTGACAATTAGTGTTCAATTAGTAACTTTTCTTTCAGATTAAGGTTGAATTGCTGTGGAATTTTCGATGTTATAACCTATGACATGCATCCATCTCAAAATCATAAGCAAGTGACAGGCCAATTTCAGGTATAACTTATGGAGGTGTTATTTGCACTTTAATTAAAGATTACATCCACTGATAAAGATGTAATGTTATTTATATGTGCCAGTAGGAGGAAGTTTAATGGCTTTACTGAAAAGAATTGGTTTTCAAGACATTAAGGAAGTGTACTAAGAATGCATGTAGCATTTCTCTGGTTGAGAATAGCTTGTAAAATTATAATTTTCGGAATATTTCAATCCATCTCGTGCTGTATGCCAAATAATCGAATGTGATCATTTATGAATAAGTTTTCTGGTGAAACTATATCATTGTATCTGCTGTTGTTTTTAAGTTTTTGTAATATTTTATTTGATGTTTGCCAGTTTTAAATTTTTGTACTTGTGGCTGTTAGTTAACTTTTTAGCCTTTTTTTTTTTTTTTTTTTTTTTTTTTTTTTTTGTCAAGTACTGGGAATTCATTTCATTAAGGTATTAAAGATGTTTAGAGGTGTTATTTAAAACTATATGGTGTTTGCTGAAAGAAGTTAATAATAAGGTGTCAATTTATCCTTGCATGTGATTTCAGTTTAAAAAGAATAAAAATAGAAATGGATCATAAAATTAAATAAATTTTTCCTCCTTTAATTTCCTCATTTCATTTATTTACCATCAAACAGCATTAATATGAAGTCTGGTATTGATTTTGGTCTAGCTTTTTTATTCTTGCTATTTGCCATTTTAAAAATTCCAGGCAGAAATTGACAGGCTAGACTGTGGTCCAAAGACCAAATATTGGACAACCTTAATCTGTATCTAAAGTAACCCAAAATTCTTGATACAGAACATTCCAGATTTTTCAAAAACTAGTTGGGAAATTATTTTGTCACTTTGAACTTGTTAAAAATGAATTTGGATAAGTTTACTAAATTTTGACCTGTTACAATTGGATAACTGTAAATGTATTTAAATATTGTTGAAAATATTTGTGAACTTTTACAAATAGTTTTACATATTACAATATTTGTGTGCATCAATTTAAAAGGTTTTCTACAATGAGCCTAGTATAAATCTGGTTCGACTATCCTATGATTAAAATTATTTCTATCATGTAAATTGCTCTATTCTGTCTGTGAATTGGTAAACAAAAATATTCATGTCTTTTTATGCTTATACAGTCTTACAAAAAAGAAACTTTTTTTTTTTCATAAAAATTTATTTTGCTATTACTATAGTAATTGTAAAAACATGTATTAGGTACAGTATATATTTAATATGTTTAAATTTTACAGAAAAAAGCAAAATTATGGTTCATTGCTATTGAAGTTATTTTTATAAGATGCCAAAAATTTCTCTTTTTATGAACAATGGATTTTTTCCCCAGCAATGTCCCCTAAATACACTAGTTATCAAAACATCTCTGAAAATAGGCATGTAGTTTTAAAGCTTAAACTGACGGAAGTTACAGAAAAGAGGTTTAATAACAAAGGGTTTTTTTTTTTTTTTAACTCCATATTATACATGTTTGGTTATTTTTTCATTTATTCTCTCGCACTTGTTATTAATATTTTGAATTTTAATTTTTCCTTATTAGCAAGAAGATCTGATGGCTTTAGGCAAAATTGTTCTAGCTTTAGCTTGTAATAATTTAGTCGCTTGTAAACGAAGCAGTTTAACTGGTTCTCTTGAATTAGTATCTAGAAACTACTCTGCAGACCTTCGAAATCTTATTTTGTAAGTATTCCATTCACTTTGAGATTCTTTAACTTCTAGTTTAGTTTGTTACTTATTAGTGTTTTGCATTGAATAATTTATGGATAGTACAAAACAAAAATTCTTTAAAATGAGCTCTTTTGGCCTGTATATAAATGCATTATTTTTTACCTTTCTATCTAATTTTTAACTTCTGGGAGTACTTGTTTGTTTTTTAGTTTTAAAATTTCAAAGACAAACAATTCTTTTTAATACAGGGTGTTTCTGTAATAATGGGACAAACTTTAAGGGGAGGAAGGACATGTAATGAGGATTCGGAATCTCAGCCAGTACATTACAATTACTCTCAGTACATTACAATTATCTTCCAACATAAAACTTATTGTTGAACATACTAAAACAATTTACATGAGGCACTCTAGAACCTAATTTCTAATCTTTAAACATCTATTTCAGTTAATCCAAAGACTACAAAAATTTATTTTAATTGATCTTACGAAACCCCATATTAATCAAATTAGACAATATTACAAGAAAATATCACTTATTAATGCCTCTTATTACACCTTAAAAAATTAGCTTACATTTCAGGCTTAACCCCTCATGTCACACAAAAAAAAAATTGTGACTGACAAAAAAAAATTGTTAGTTAAAGGAAGCATGCATAAAAAAAAAACTTATCCAAATATTCTTCGTTAGTAGACGAGAGGGCCCTCTCCTAGAAATCTTTCACTCTAGTTTAATTGTCCAAGTTCCCTCCAAAGACGCAGTCCATCGGCACCATCGCTCCAGTCATCTATCCGGGAGAAGACAGCGAACCGCAGGAGAAGTCGAGAAAAACAGCCGAATCAGGAGAGAGAGACGCCACCGCTGGCTCTGATATTTATAGCAATCATCATACTCTCGTACACAGCCTTCGATTGCTGCAGCGAAATGTTGGCTATTGAGTTGATGTTTAAGTCATCACCCTTTATTGACTTTGTAATTACGGCCTCTAAAAATTACTTTGTAAATAACGATGTGTATATTTTAGTAAACGAATATTCTTTGCACTTCCACTTGAATTTAATAACTCCTTATAAATTATTTGCAAGATGTAAAACACATCGTGAACGGCCGTAAAAATTCTTGTTCCTTGAATCTGGCAACGTCAAAGACGCGGGAACGCATGTATCTGCCGGGATCGTACTGACTCCAAAAGAAAATGGCTATCCAGTAGTGATTGTTGTAAATCAAAAGAAAATTAGTAAAAAATTAGAATTGTTAAAATTTATTAATGTTAATATATTAATTAAAGGAACTAGAAGATCGTTATACAAAAAAAAATTTTGTCAGCCCCAAAAAAAATGTCAGCCACCAAAAAAACACAAAAAAATACAAATGTAAAATTCATTATCAAAATCATTAAGGTAGTTTTCAACATATGTGCAACCCATTATGAAAGAAACTATATCAGGTATTTCACTTAGAAAAATATGTATCTGTCATTTAGCGCGCAATTAATGACAAGCACATGGATCTCTAAATTACAAATCCAACTGACACAAAACCCCCCATAATGTCCTCACATACCCCAAAACTTAATTTCTCTGGGCAAAATTATCCTAAATAGAACTTTCTTTAATTATTTTCATTTTTCAAAAAGGAACTTTCAAATACAATAAAAACCCGTTAATTTTCCACTTAGTCCAAATGTTATTTATTCCCTACGACATAACATCACTTTGGAATAATAGTGAACTTTCCAGCCATGGTTAGTCAACAACTGATGAATATTTCACAGAAAGCACTTGACTAAAGTGGATTAACATGATTGATTACTTAAGTAGGTATTATATATTGACTACAAGATTTATTATTAAACTAGCTGTATGCCTGCTCTTCACACAGTTTGCAAAGAATACTTTCCTAAAATTTACCAGTGACAAAACAAAATCTCAAAAAAAAAAAAAAAAAAAATTACTATTTAGGTTGTCCCTTTTGTTGAAACTATCATGGTATACATTACTACAACGTAGGGTTATAATTTAATTAGTTGTAAGACAATCGTTGAAAAATGAATAGACCACTTTTAATTTCACGAAATATTTATTAATGTAACAAATCTACTAATACTACCTATTACTTATTAAATATTATCGATCTTTGTTTCTTCCTCTTTAATGCTCAATTTAAAGAATCAGCTTAGATATTTGAAACCAATGGTGCCTTTTCTCTTTGATTCTTTGCAATTTATGCATTAGCATAAATGATAGACATTATTTATAATGGTTTAAATTAAAACCTCTCCATATCTTTTTAGGCATTATTTTTTGTCAGATTAGCGCCACAAAATATTTCATCTTGCCGTAGTAGAAAATATCAAAGCTGTACCAATCTAAATATTTAAATCCTTCATGGTTGAGTCTCATGAAAAACATATAACTGTGTAATCTCGAGGAGCTATTTAGAATCGCTCAAATTGCGAGTAGTGTGTAACAGTTTATGAATTTCATGCAATTTAATTTGTCACATTCTTACCAGGGTAGTTGAGTCTGGTTATTTCTCACAGTAGTTTTCAAACCGAATAATATTGAAACTTATGGCTTTGAAAAACTCACTTGCAACAGGGCTTATTAAATTTAATTTTGAGATGCTGGGGTTATGCCTAGCTAATCTGTATTTCAAATATTTTTCAGAGTTATTTTGCTAATGGTGTAACTTTTGTGCAAGAACTTGTTAAGTTGCCAGAATTCAGCCAAAAAAGGGCATAATTAATATATACGTTGTACCCATTATACTATCGCACAAAATGTCGCCAAGTCATCAAAACTTGGTGACAGTTCGTGCGATTTTGGAAAATATATGGTGGCTGTCGTAAAGTCCATAACAAATACTATGTTTTATGTTAATTAGTATTTTCCCACTTGCAGCATATTTTGAATTTCACATGATTTTTTAAATTGTAAGTTTCCTATCGTTATTATGGTTGGTAAGCTAGCCATGTTGTCTGCTTTACCTTTCACCATAGTTGGAAAGGTAGGGAAAATATGATCACTGGAAAATATGAGACAAGAAAAGAGGGAATGGTAAAGGATTGATATGAGATAACTGCATAACATAATTGTAACATTAAAACACAATGGTTGTTTTAGAAAAGAGATTTTATCAACCTTTCAAGTATATTAGTAAAGTTGGAGTGTTTAGGCTGATTAATTTTATTTTTTAGCAACTATGCAAAAAAATTCCAAAGTTGGGGATCGAACCCAGGACTGCCGCTTAATGTGCGGGTAAATTCTACCACTGAGCTACTCTGGGATGATTCCCAGATGAAATTTCTCGCATTAGAAATTTCCGCAGCGTAAGAGTTGTCGCAAATTAATTGTTTCATCTGTTCCATCTGTGGTTTGCAGAGGAAGATGATAAATGCCAACGGTTCTAATACGAGAAATTTCATCTGGGTATCGTCCCAGAGTAGCTCAGTAATAGAGCACCCGCACATTAAGCGGCAGTCCTGGGTTCAATCCCCAGCTCTGGAATTTTTTGCATAGTTGGTAAATAAAATTAATCAGCCTAAACACTCCAACTTGCCTAATACACAATGGTTGTTTTAAACTCATACATTTTAACCCCTCAAAGGTCATATTATTTTCAAGAAAGAGGTCATAAAGTGCCTATTTCTGTATTAAAAAAATTGTATAAAAATAAGTGTATGTACAATAGGGTGTATCACGAAAATTTTTTTTTTTGGAAAATTAAACTTTCAAGTTGATAAAAAGTTGTTACTGTCATCACATACCTACCAAAAAATTTTTTCTTGAAATCTAAAAATATTTAGGTCTCCCGGAATGACCCTGAAGTTGTCCATTTTTTAGTCAAATCAATATTTTTAAGCATTTTTTTATAAAGTAAGTGATGACAGTGACAACATAAAGACACATAAAACGACGTCATGCATCGAACTTTCAAGAAGAAGAACGACGAAGATATAAAAAAAAAGCCGCCATTAGTGAGAGCTCCAGAAACGACTGAAGATGGTTATGTGTGTAACCGAAATATATATCATGTACGGGGGAATAAGGTATTCCCAAATAAAAAGTTTTAACCGACAGTGACAACTTTTTATCAACTTGAAAGTTTTGATTTTCCAAAAACATTTTTTTTGTGATACACCCTAATGTACAATATCAGGAGTCAATCTAGGAATTTTTTTGCAGGGTCCAATTTTTATGAAAATTGCTTATTTTTATAAATTTCAATGTTTAATTTTGTAAATTTCAACATTTATTTTTGTTAATTTTTATATCAATTTGTAATAAAAGTAACTTTTTTTGTTAAAATAATTAATAAAACATGTTGGGTAAAATGTCAATGAAGGGCAATTTTAAACGATTGTAATTTTGTCTGCATAGACCCCGGAATATGTGCATTCATTTTAAGGTTGTAGACATTTTGACATAATAAAATTTCCTTGCATAAGACGCTTAACTTTTGAACTCTCCAGCCCAGAAATATCATGGCAGCAAGAAGGAATAGGTTAATACTTTAAAAGACATGAAATGCAGTATTAAAGAGATGTAAAAGATAATTGGAGAGATGTAAAAAGGCCTTTTTTACTTTCTTATACGTAGTATAAGGAAGTAGTGTGATCCCGAAAAATTTCGGGGGGCCAAATTTCGACTAAATCTATTCGGAAAAAACAAATAGATTTTCACTACCTCTGAATTTACTTTTAAGAATTTTTTTGATGCATCTCATCGTAAGCTAGCATGCACGATCATATAAATGCGTCTGCAACTCATTTTGGCCAGTCTTTCCATGCAGTCTGTACGTGCGTATGTATGTAACTCGCATATCTCAAACTATTGGTCGTAGAATGTCGAAATTTGATATTTAGGATTGTTCTATGATCTAGTTGTGCACCTCCCCTTTTGGTTGCAATCGAATGGCTAGTTTATGTACAGGACCGCCCAAAAGATTCGAAATACATTACGCTCTATTGGCCGAAATTCATTAAAGCGTATTTTAATGGTATTGGGCTATTTCAAACGACTCAGATGTGATATATGCTGTTAAGAGTTACAAAATGAATATCTCCATTAAAAAAAAAGTGTCTTTTTATCATTTATAGTTCTGCTACAGGAATGCTCGAAAGATTTCCAATACATTATGGTCAATGGCAATTTTAGGGGCAGTTATCCATTTTAAGCACAATACCGTCCTACCACATAAGTTGAGTAATGTTCAGACCACGGTCACGTGCCTCCCTCAAGAATTAAGCCAAAAGTTGCTGGGCTTGGCGACTTTTGGTGTACGCGTGTATGTATTTAACTTTCAAATCTCAAACTGTTAGTCGTAGAATATTCAAATTTCATACATAAGATTGGTGTAACATCTAGCTGTGCATCTCGATTTTTGGTTCCAATCTACTGGAACCAAAAATCTTATTAGTTTATTTACAGGATCACCGAAAAGAATTTCAGTATTTTAATGCCTATGGACATCTTCAATATAATACAACTGTAGACAGTCATTGTTTGGTACATGCCCAAAATCTCGCTCTCTGTCGTCGACCTTGGAGAGTTTTGCCGAAATATTGCCAAATTTGGCTATAGTCAGTCATTTGGTCCATGCCCAAAGTATCGCCATTTGTAATCATTCTTTGCGAGTTTTGGTGAAATATCGCCAAATTTGCTGATAATCTGTCATTGGTTGGTCCATGTTTAAAATTTCACCATATGTCATCGACATTGACGAGTTTCGGCAAAATATTGCCAAATTTGGCACGAAAAATTCTATCTTATTTTGTATCTCTAAAACTTTAACCCGTAGAATTTTGAACTATTGTAATATCTAACTGTTTTCAATCTTTTTTGACAGTAAATCGACTGGGAATTTATTTACAGGGTCAGCCAAATGACCTCAAATATATTGAGATGTATGGAGGCATTCAATTCATTGAAAGTATGCAGGCAATGACTACTTTGGCTATCCCCAAAATCTTGCAAACTATCTCAAGCTTGTCGGCTTTTGGTGAAATATCGCCAAATAAAGTGTCAGAAGGAAATCTTTCAAACTGAACTCAGCTTGGCGGTATCGAAATATTTGGCTAGAAATCGCTAAACCTTACTATTATTGATATTTGATCTGTTTCAAACAAATAAGTTTAGATGAAGTGCGTCGAAAATATTTTTGATTTAATAGATGTGCAAGGAAGTCGTGTTGTACACCTCAGATTTTTTTTAAATCAAGAAATCAGTGGGAACCCTGTTATTTCAACATCATAGAAACACCCTGTATACTTAGTCATTTTACTAAGTCCAATTTATCCTCAACATAGGCATAACGTCAAAAAGCACTCAACTTTTAGAAAACCATTCTTTTTAAAATTTAAAGATACTTTGCTGTTCTTATACTTCAGTGTCATGTGCTTCTCAAAAACTTTTTGGTTACACTATATCATTTATAATCCGAACTGTAAAATTTCACTGCCCTATGTAAAAAAAATTGAACCAATTAGTGTTTGAGGATTGTATCGGTTTTTTACACCGTTATTCTCAAGACAAATATATCAATGCAGACAATAGTGAAATCTGACCTATGGTTCTCTTGAAACTTGATTTTAATTATATTGCCACATGGTTTCAAAACTGTTCTGAATAGAACCAAAATTTATATATGTGGCACATGATTTTTAGAAAAATTGTTTAGTACCATAATTTAACACATGTAATTTGCTCATCACTGACCACACCACTGTCTGTCCATTAGGGTGGATCGAAATTTTTTTTTTTTTCGAAATCGCTATCTCCTGAGGTCTCAAAAGTTGTAAATTGATATAAATAAGACATGCGTAAAATTTGAATGTTCTGTGACAACGTCTTGGGGTTGTGCATCAAGCTAGAAATTTTTGAAAACTATGACTTCTTTGAAAAATTGGCCAAAAGAAATTCTTTTCTGAATTATTAGGCTCCCGAGGTCTTACAAGTTGTATAGTGTTATGAATAAGACGTATGCAAAAGCTGAAGGGGCTGTGACAGTTTCTAGGAGTTGCACATCGAGCTTGAAATAAATATCTGAAAAATGAGTTTATGACAAAAATATGTAGAAAGCAAAAATTATATTTTTAATGAATCAGTCTGATTGAAAAATATTCTGTGATGTTCGCAGCTCTTCTCTAGTACAACCACAATCGTAACTACATTATCCAGGACCCACCCCGTTGATCTGCCTGCGATCAGAGTCCTGCCCGTGCCAGCCCAAGCATCGAATTATTGGAGCATGCGTTTTAATGAATAATGTATAGCCCGACTTCAGATCAAACTGTGGCATTTTATGTCAAGTATAATGATCTAGATCGTAAGAAACATAATCTGATAGATGGATAGACAGATAATTTCAGAGTGGCTGTTTGCTATGGTGTGAAGTTGGCATTTTGATTTTAATTTATTTTGATGCATTATTTTAATTTACCACTTTAGTAATAGCTGCACAAGGCTACGGTGGCGGAATGGATAGCGTGCTTGTCTGCTAAGCCAAAGGGCCCGGGTTCTATCCCAGTGACGAACACTCAATGGAAACAGATTAAATTAAATTGAAATTTCAGCGTAGTGGGGGAAAATGTGCGGAAAAATAAATTATGTGGGGCGCGTTAGCCAGCGGGCACCCCGTGTATTTAAAATTTTTTTTATTTTTTTTTTTTGAAAATTTTTTAAGCTTGAAATGTCAAGCTTAATGCAAGCTGGGCAAGTGTAAACTAGAACACTTGATTCAAGCTTGCTGCAAGTTTGCTGTGCTGTCTGGGTTTCTCACCCTTTCCCCCAAACTGAGTGAGATTTTTAATAAATGGGTGAGAATTTTTTAATAGATTTGGTTGGGTAAATACCCAGTGGGTAAGGTATTTATAAATGGGTATTTATTCCTCTGTAAGGTAAATACCCAAAATCAAGGTATTTTATGATTTTTAGTTATTTTTGTGTGTAACTGGACCTCCAAGTCTAAATCAAGCACAGGTACATGCAATAAAAATAACCCAGTTTAAGATCCCCCCAGGATCAGAATGTTATCAGGAACCCCCAGAGCCCTCTTTTTTTTCTTTCATAGACTTCCTTTCTTTCATAGTTCTTCCTTTCTTTCATAGTTTCTTTTCTTTCATAGTTCTTGAGAATCCACTTTTGCACTCAGTGTTCCTTATTTTTTTTCTTTGAGAAACAGATTTGTAGGGTGTGCGAATTTCTCGCAGTAATAATTTTTTAATACGAGAAAAAGAAAAAAAAATGAGATTCTCGCGCTCTAGTGAAAACACTGATTGCTTTTTTACTGTATGTGACACATAGGTTAAATACAGAGTGCTTATTTAATAAAGCACAATTTACCAGTCAACGTTGCCAATCATGCTGGTCCATGATTTTGAAAAGATGTTTCCTAATTCAGAACAATGAAAGTATATGCAGGGTGGCCATAATTAAACTGCAAGTGTTTAAGGGGTGCTGGAGAGAAAACTACCAGGAATATTCCAGTGAAACTTGGTATCTACACGTTTCAGAACATGCGCAAGTCAAATATGCAATTAAAAAAAATTGCCATTTTTACCCGATAGATGGCGCTATATCGTGTTCCAATGTTTATGGACGTCATATATGCAAATTTTAAGCCCATCGAACAGTGTAAAAACAAGACCACATTAAGTAATGGTCAATCATGACTCTGAATAAGATGGAATGTGCATGTTAGTGAAGATATTCTATCAGAATGGTAGCAATTATTCACATACTCTGAAAGAATACCGGTGTATGAAATGATTCAGAAGAGGTCCAATGAGTGTCAGTGATAATAAATAATGTTTTAATTGTTTTCCAAAGCGTCTTTATGAATTTTTTAATTTGTGATCTTAATTTACGTTAATTTTTGATTGCATGTTACTGTAAAAATTTAATTACTGAAGCGAATTGTAAGGAATTTTGATAAACTGTAAATGATGTTTTATATTGTTTATATGCCTCTTAGAATGTCACTATGCTCTGTCTATCGGTTTTGGAAGTTGTAAATGCCACCGGTGAGCTTTGAAATACGGTACAGCGCCATCTATCAGGTGAAAATGACGATTTTTTTTTTTTCATATTTGGTTTGCGCATGTTCTGAAACGTGTAGATACCAAATTTCACTGGAATATTCTCTATAGTTTTCTCTCCAGTACTCCTTGAACACTTGCAGTTTAATTATGGCCACCCTGTATTATAAATGTGCAAGAATTAAATTTCTGGAATCATTGGCATTAAAGCTGCAAATCCTTACTTGGGCCAAAACAAGCAGATGCTGCTTGTAACAGCTCTTCTCAAAATGATCAAGTTTAGCAATTTTTTGTTGTTGTACGGTTTGAACTTGGCTGGGAAAATCTTCCTGTTTTTCAGAGAATCTTCTTGTTTTTTTACCCTAATCTTCCTGTTTTAAGTCGAGATAGCTACTGCATAGCTGCCAACCTAACTTTATCATAACCAATGAAGAGACATTTTAATATGACATCAGTGGGTCATATGTCCATCTTTATAAAATTTAACTGCAATTATCAGTAAGTAAAACTTTTTAAAATTCAAATACGTTGCTGTTTCAGTTAAATGTAATTGCTTTTAGAAATTTTTTAAATTAATTTCTACATGCTCATCCCTGTATGTTCAAGAATTTTTAATGGATTATATTGTTTACTGTATAGATTTTAAATATATTTGAAGTTATGTACATAATTATCAAGAATTTGTTACTCAGTAATTGATATTTTATCACATACTCTTTTATTTTTATTGAATACTTTTTATATTCGTGATATTATTTAAGATTGTTTCTTAAGAATTATTTTCTGTTTTCAGGTATCTACTTCACAGTCAAACACGTCCTAGAAGTATTAACGACATTATGCCAATGATAGGTGCTCGATTTTACACTCAGTTGGATGCAGCTCAAATGCGAAGTGATGTTATTGAAAATGAACTATCAAAGGTGAGTGAAATGCTATAGAGAAGGTCATTGCATTGTAATCTTCTGTTGTTATTTTCTATTAAATTTATTTCTTCTGCTCAGGAAGTTGAAAATGGGAGACTGTTTCGCCTAGTTGTAAAATTAGGAACAATCACTGAAAGAGCAGAGTAAGTATTTTCTCTCTCTCTCTCTCTGGAGAGATCCTTGCTAATTGAACTGTCTACAAAATTATTTAGTAGTTGCTTTTAAATGTATTTTTAACTTGTTTTCAAAATTTAAGTTTTTAGTATGGAATATTTCTGGAATTCATTTTGCTACAATGCTCCCTACCCCTTCTAAAAAAATTACTCTTAGGGAGAAATAAACTATTAAAAAAAAAAAAAAAATCTTAACACATAAATTTTCTGGTAAAGGTAATTGCTCTTAGTGTTCCCATAAGTCTTTGAAAGCCCTGAAATTCTAAAATCAGCTTAGGGGGTCTTTAAAAATCTCTTAAATGTTACAGGAAACCCCTAAAAATAACTCTTCCAATCCAACCTCCTCTTTAAAAAATTCCTTCCTTGTAAAATAGCTATATAATTGCGAGGAATTTCTATCTGTTTAAGGTGCATTTCAAAGCATTCTATTTCTTAAATATTAAAGTAATGTTTTTACGTCTTGAAAGTTTGCAGTCAGAAAGTCATAACCCAGCAAACACACACAGGTTCTCTGAACGTCTATTAACGTTCAGAAGACATTTTCTGAATGCTAGTAGACGTTCAGAGAACCTGTGTGTGTTTGGGAAATTATGCCCTTCTCAACTGCTTCCGTCTTTTCTGCAGAATTTGTTCCTGTCTATGCAGCAATGAAGCACATCTCCCATCAGTGCAGTAGTCGCTATATCATGTGCACAGATTTGATAAGCATTCTAGAGACCTTGGAGAAGGGAAACACAGCCCGTTTTCACTCCCTCCTATAGTTGGTAGTCTATCTACATCATCATCTCTGTTGTAGTGGTTTTAGCATCCTGTTCTGTTCGGTACCTGGTCATGTACCCATCATGGTATAAAGGGTAATTAATGATCATGCCGATCCTGCCGCCAAAAGTGTGTGCTTCCACTGAATCAGTATGTCCCTATTTCAGATTTAAAGCCTGCTGTCTGAAGTTCATGTGGCAAGAGTGGCGGGTTGACTGGAACCTGCCCCAGTGGATAATAAATTCGGCAGATAAAACCAGTCATCCGTTTCTGGCCTTCTGCTCCACTACACCGTACCAATGCAATACTCTCACGTCTGAGAATAGGACACTGTTTTCTGACACATCAATATTTGTTAAGGGGAGAGGATGCCCCTGTTTGTGAGCAGTATCTGTCTCGACTTTCAGTGTCCCATATCCTGACATCCTGCCCTGTGTTGCAATTGCAGTATAATAAATTTTTTGGTTCATGTTTACCTAGCCTCGCTGATTTGGTGGCAACACTGGACCACATATTGGGTGCCTCCGTAATAAAGTGACCAGTAATTCCGGCCTTAGTGACAGGAATAATGATACAGAAACGAACTTTTAAGGTCCCCTGGGCTCATGTATAGGACTCTTGCTTAGGTGATTGTCCAGCAAAACTCTAAAAGAGTAGACTACAAAATGAGAAAATGTGTGGGCCTGTGCTGATGTTTCATAATGCTAACTTTTGTAGATACCAGACTAAAAACAGAAACTAAAATAAGCTGACAAGTAGAATTCTTTAACACAATGTGCATAAAATACAACTTAAAAATTTCCCTTACAACGACAACTATAGTTAGCGGAAAAAGATGCGTGCGAAAAAGCTTTAAAAAAAAAAATCCATTATTCAGGAGTGCATAAACTGTTTAGGGCCCAATATTTCCCCAGAACACAATTTGTTTTGTCCAAAATTTCCCCAAAACCAAAGGATATTTTCTTTCTAGTTTAAGCAACTATCTATTGCTAGCTTCTTTTGATAACAATTACATCTCTACCAAAAAAAAAAAAAAAAATTCCCCTTTTCTTTTAATACACTCGGGACAAAAATTTCTCCCTGAACCTCGTTTGTGCATTTGAACATATTGTGCACCCTTGCCAATATTTAAATTTGAGGGCCAGACAATATCAATAGTAAAACATCTTAACTGTTTAGGAGTCATTCTGGACAACATGCAGAATATATACAGGACTATCTTAATTACATCAAACTTAAAACATCCGACTTTATGAAGAACCTAATATCTATCACACTTAACTCTCTAAAAATATTTTACAAAATGTTGACAGTCCTCGGGAAAACAAATGGACTACGCTGTTCCGGTCTGGTATCCAGAACTGTTGCCACCTAACATGAACTCAAGTCAGCGTAATATATTATTACAAATAATGAAAGCCTTTCAAAGAATATTGTCAATAGCTTTTAATTTTATAACAGGTATTCCTCCTATAAATATAACGTTGCAATTCAAGATGAAAATTTTACTTTAATTAATAACAGTGAAAAAATGATAAACGGAGAAATTATTGAGCATGGAGACAAAGAAAAGAAGCAATAAACAGGACAATACACTTAATTCAGGAAAATAACCTATACATTGAAGTAACAGTTTTGCAGAAGGATGATCAGAAATATCTCTCAATTTATACAAATGGGGCTAGTGTCTCTGGGGATTGCCTTTGCATTTACAGTTAAATTTCAGGGTTGTTACATTCGATTATAACAAAAAAATAAGAGGTATTAATTTCATCTACGAAGCAGTAAATCTGCCTATGTATAAAGCCATTCAGTGGGTGGTAGAAAATGACGAAGTTCAAATTTTAACAGACAACAAAATTACAGTTAAAGCCTATAAAAATGAATATCCTAGTACACAAATAATTGTGGAGACACTGGAAATAATATCTCAGAATCCTGACAAAAAATTCATTATAAAATGGACTAGGGCCCACGTGGGCACAGATTGAGATGAGAGCTGGTAGACTTACAACCTATAGGAAAACAGCATATAATAATAAATATCTCTTGCTCCCTGGTCCCATTTCCAGAATAAATTATTTAATCAACTAGCTGCGTGCCCATTCTTCGCACGGTAGGAAACTGAAATTTTCCTCACATGTGTAATTCGAATTAATTCCAGGGATGTGGAATCTAGAAAAGCAAAAATGTGACTCTTGACTTAAAGTTTGCGTCATAGTATGTACTAACATAAGATCATTGCAATATAATGACACACACACACACACACACACAAAAAAAAAAAAACTGTCAGTGTCATTCGCTATACAAAAAGTGAAAAGTTTGACCGTTTGCAGTGAAATTTCTCACTTTCAAAATGTCTTATTTCCACATCGTCCTGTTTTTTAGGTTCATGTTTTAGCGATAAATACCTCAGACACTACATAAAATGGAAATTTTTTTTTTTAATTTTAAATTACTTCGCCCTCTCTTGCAACCCTTTACAAAAAGAAAAGAGAACTCAGCTGTTCGAGCCTCGTCAAGGGGAGATCCCCCTGAACACCCTAATTTTTTTGTTTCATTATTGCCATATTAAAACGATATTAATTGACTTTGTCATTTTATTGCTTATCTTTTACGTACTTCACCTGGTGACCCTATGTTGAAATTTTTATGAGTGTAACCTATTTATAGAAAAATACATGTGATGCATATTCTACAGCTTACGAAATATTGCAACAATAGATTAAAGCTGTTGTGAACTAATAATATTTAAATATATTCAAAAAATACATATGAAGCTTATTCTACAGCTTGCGAAATATTGTAACAATAGATTAAAGCTGTTGTGAACTAATAGTATTTAAATACATGTAAAATTATGTCGCATACTTTTATGTCTCATTTTTGGGACACATTTTTCAATAAAGGGTGTTGAGAGATAAAATGGCAGTCATTAATAAGACTGTGCTATTTATAGAGGCTTTAAAATTGTTTTTCTAGATTATGCAGTTTAATTTTTCTTTTCACAAATAAATCAAGTATTTATAAGCGGAAATCGAGCCAAGCAAAGAAATAGTCTGCGTGGACATAAGAATATCTATGTACACAAAAAGAAATTTTTTGAATGCGAAACTTTTTTCACATTTTCAGAAGAGTGTTCATTGTAATTGCTTCACAACTCACTTTGACTTCTAGTCATACAATAACAGCAGTATTTGATGCATTTTGGCTTCAAATATAAGGCAATAAACAACAAATGTTCTAAATCGAATTTCGAAGGGATCTGTCCTGGCAAATGACCATACAAAATTTGGTAGGCCGAAGATTTGGCGGAATTCAACCAACTTAAATCAGTTGACTGTATTTAGAGCATCTTAAATCGCCTTAGTAACTGCATTATTTCTGCACCGAAAATTAAAATTCAACACCGTATTTCAATAAAACCTTGTTTTTAAAAATATGTTCTCATTAAATTGCTCAAAGTGCTAAAATCATCTTCTCAAAATCGCATATCAACTATTTTACTTTTCGCCAAATTAAAAAGTTGCACATTTTAGTCTGAAAATTTCGAAATCCTATTTTTCTTTTAAGTATGAAAGATTTCATTCCTCATCTGATTTCACATGCACATGGTATTTTAATTAAAAAATAATCTTAAAAATATCCTTATTCTTTTATTTTTACTTCAAAAGTCTGAATCATTTAATAAATATGGCAACCTAGATATGCTTAAATTCTCACTCATTCCACTGCGAGGTTACAATGGTGATGTGAAAAAATGATCCTTTTGTGACATGTTTTTATTGATATCTCCTAAAATAATTTGAATTTCGAAAAAATTGCTTCGAGGTATGTCGGGACCCGTCCTGGAGAATTTCCATACAAAATTTGGTAGGCCTAGGATCACCCATCTAGGAGCTAGGCAAGATACAGACAAACTAACGGACAGTTTATACTTTGCTTTATTTATATAGATAACTGGCGGGATTTATTGACTAATACAGAGCAGGGAATGTGTACTCTTAATTATATAAAAACTTTTCTTAGATTATACCCTCAAACATCTTGTTACAATACATATTGTAATGTGTTTTGTGGTGCTGTAAATAGAGAAGAGGTGCTGGGCCATGGAATGGAAATGTGTCCCCAGGGGTTATCAGTTTGAAAACCGCTTTGTGATTGCCTTGCCCAGAAGTTGTTCCCTCCCCTCCCTTTAATAGAGGCTAACAATATAAACAGTAAGTGCCTTCCACTAGGAAAAAAAAGTAAAGCAAGTGTAGTAGTTAAAATAAAGATAATCCACTCTCTTTTCTTGCTACGTTTGTTTTGTAGCATATTGTATAAATTTCTTTCCAAAATGATCACCAATTGAATTTGATTACTGCAGAAAGCACATTTTTTCTTTTATCTTTTGATCAGGCTAAACATGGATCATTCATGGGCAGAAACTGGTGATCGTTACTTACTGAAACTATTCAGAGATTATCTCTTTCATCAAGTCACAGAAGATGGACGTCCTTGGCTGGATACTTCTCATATTGTTCAGTGTCTGAATAAGGTAATAGCAATAACTATATCTTGCATTAAAATGTTTGCCAATCTTAAAATTAATTTCATGTTTTAAAAAAACTGCTGGGACCCCTGTCCTGTTATTTTTAAGTTATATTAATAGATATTTTTTCCATGATTAACCCTTTAACGCACGGTGTCCTCGCCGTGAGGACACCAAACTCTTGACGTTTTGACTGTTGCAAGTCACAAGGAATAGATTTGATTTCTATAAAAAAATATTTGCGGGTGACATAGTTCCACGAGAATCCTTTACATTTTAGCATGTCATTTCCCGTAAAAAAAAAATGGTCACGATTATTTTTAACAGCACTGACATCTGCTGGAAAATGGAGGAGCACAAGAACAGCTGGATAGATGGCCCAATGCTGAAAAAAGGGCAGCCGTTGCCATCGCTCAACTTAACTACAAGCAAGATGGCGCACACAGCCAGCTGTCGTCAAAAAAGGGTCTCTAGATCTGTGGCACGCGATGAACGTTTCGATCGTCCGCCATCTTGCTGGTAGTTGTCAAGCGATGGCAATGGCTGCCCTTTTTTCAGCATTGGGAAAGGGTTGTGCCTCAAAGGGTTAAATAGTTTAAGGTTGTTTCATGTTGAGTCAACCGAAAAAAATCTTTTGTTACCCACCCTCTGATTTTCTCGAAATTTGGTGGATTTGTTCAGACTTCAAAAAAGCTGGCTCTTTTGTTTCTTTTTGCACCTAGATCTTCTTCTTTTGAAAGTTTTCAAAAATTTTACCCTGAAGCCGCCATCGTCCACTGGCACTATATTCCCCCCACCCCACCCTCCAAAAAAAAAAAAAAAAAATATTTTGTTCTTCTGGAAATTTTAGGGTATAAATATTTGCTCTAAAGTATATAATAAATAATTAATGGAATATCGTATTTTTAAGAATAGTTTTTTTTTTTTTCCTCATACTTAGATTTTTTAAATAAGCATTTAATATTTTAGCTTTTTTTTTTTTTTTTCACTAGTCATAACACTAACTCATATTCTTTTAGTATTATAGCAAAGAGTGTACTCTAAGAGAATTAAACTCAAAATAGTGGGTTTTTGACTGCTTAATAAAGTATTTAAATATTTATTCCAATTTCTTTAAATGTCTGCATGAAAATAATTTTGGATTTCATTTTAATAGCTATCTTAACAATATGATCAGAGTAAATAAAGGTTTGTAGGTTTGTCTAGGGTCCAGGCCAGTAAGAGACAACTTATGCAATTTTGCATGTTTTAAGACTGCATTTCACAAAAATCATGGCGATTTTGGTACATAAATACAAATAAACTGATTATGTCATTTTGAAAATTGACTTGAAAATTTTTAGAATGCCTTTTCAAACTCTCTTTCATATTGTAATAACATATAAAAATGTTTCCAATAGAGAACTTTCTGAAAAAATTTTGTATAATGTATCACTTTAAATTTTTGCTTTGCAGTTCGATGTTTAATAATATTTTTTAAATGTTTTTCAAGGGCACAGTTTTTTATTTATTTCGGTGTGCAGTGCAACTTAAAAATCAGCCTAGATTTTTTGCAGTTCCTGGGTGTAATTGGTTTAATTTATGTATTAAGCCCGTGAGGCAGATTTCATATCTTCCTACTATAGCCTTAACTATAAAATAAAATAAAATAAAATAATTCCTTTAATGCATTATTTAAAGGGATTTTAATTTCAGTAAGCTTAAATTTAATATCATAGCTAACTTTTTCCTGACTTTACTCAACTATCCAAATTGAGTGCCAGTTTGATACATTAATTTATGTATAGTAATCAAAAATTAAAAGCAGTCAGGAAACATTAAAACTTAATTTGAAGATGTAATGCATAAAATTTTTTATTTTGAAGATCTAAAATCAAAACTTATGTATAACAAAAATTACTCCTGTCAGATATAAGCAATAAATACACTCCGTCCCAAAAATAGTGCTGAAACTGCACAGCCAGATTCCTCGTTAGAAGTACATAAAAATTGCCAAAAGAACTGTACCTGTATAATCCACAGTTTACGAGAAAAATGTGGAAAACAAAGCATTACATCACGTCCAGTGCAAGCAAAAAACACATTATTTGCTGTTGAACTCGGGTTTTAAACCAGAGTTCAACAGGGCCACAAATGCCACCTTTGACATTTGTGGCCACCTTTGCCACAAATGCCACCTTTCAAAGGTGGCATTTGTCAGCTACCGGTATTCTTTGCATGGTGATTATACATTCCATTCATGAATATTGCGACATGTATTTGTATGGCAAATGTAAGGGGAATGCCTTACGAGTAACTAGGGAGTATGCCCATCGATATCCGTCACACTGTCCTCCCGATGCCAAAGTAATCCGCAGGCTGGATGACAGGCGTGAATACAGGAAACGTTTGCCTGGGAGACAGTTGTTACGATGTTGGAAGACTGCAGAGTGCCCAGACGGTAACACAGGCAGATGCAATACTGCGGCAGGTAAACGATATGTCAGAGGTCAGTACGCGCACACTAGCCAGGCAGCTGCATTTAAGTGAAAGTAGTCTGCACAGGCTCTTATGGTCAGAGGTGCTGCATCCATTTTGGTACACATATGTACAAGGTCTCAAAATGGATGACTTTCAGAAAAGCATGCACTTTTGTGAATGGCTGTTGCAGCAACAGAACACAGATAATGGATTCATTGCACATATCCTATGGACCGATGAAGCATGTTCCACTCATGAGGTAGGTATTCAACCACCACAATAGCCATATGTGGCTCCACATCAATCCGCATGGAATCGGGCCACAGGCACATCAGCAGTGCTGGTCAGTAAATGTGTGGGCCAGCATACTTGGGGATGATCGCCTGCTTGGTCCATATCTGTTGCCTGTACGACTCTCGTGACAAGGTATTTCTCAATGTCTTAAGAGTTCCTTGCTGACATACCTTTAGCGGCAATACGCGGCCTTTGGTTCCAGCATGATGGGACGCTGGTGCATTTTTGTCCTCCTGTACGTGATTGGCTGGATATGGCATACCCAGGCCTCTGGATCGGACGTAGGGGTCTTGTTTTATGAATGCCACGATCGCCAGATCTTACACCGTTCGATTTTTTCCCATCAGGCCATCTCAAGGAATTGGTCTATCAAGACGTAGTGACTACACAAACGGACTTAGTTGCTCGTCTGCATGCTGCTTGTACTTTGGTGGACACTGCGATGTGTGCTGGCTTCCATTCCACAGCACGCTCAAGCCTGCCTTGATATGCACGGCGAGCACTTTGAACATCTGCCTTAAATATTTTCAAATGATGTTGTTGATTGTGTCAAATAAAGTGTTTTTTGTTTGCACCGGACATATCATGCTTTGTTTTCCATATTTTTCTCATAAACTGTGGATCATACAGGTACAGTTCTTTTGGCAATTTTTATGTACTTCCAACGAAGAATCTGGCTGTGCAGAGTTTGGGTGCTATTTTTGGGACCCCCTGTATAATCTGCTTGCATGCACTCAAGCAATTCATACAGTAAAAATTTTATGTTATAGATTGGTCTTTTACCCACTGTGTGATATGTTATCTGATATAAGTATCTGATGTATCAGTAAGGGTGTAGCTACAAATGGGTAGAGTCCTTCCCCCTCCCTATATTTTGCAACTCATTGCACAGTGATAAGTTTTGGCATCCTATTTGCCTTTCGCGGAATCGGAGCTCTGTGCCAGGAAACATTGGGTGCTGAAAGGGGGATCATTTGCCGCTATTTTAAAAACCTAAAAATCCACCCACCCATTCCAGAGTTTTCAGATTTTTTAAATATTGGGTGATCATCAAGATCACCCAATATTAAATTATCTCTAATTGTTTGAAGGCTTGCATTGCAGATTCAATCCATTATGATCAATCGGTGACTTACTTAATTCTGTTTTTGATTAAAATTGGATTTCTCCAATTGAAATACATTACAGTGAGATTTATCTATCTATTGTTTTTGCTCTGCTGGTTGCTGTGATTCCCAAAATGCTCTATAATCGTACTTTCTTGTGAAAAAAATTGTAGGGATAAGTTGTACTGAAATTTCAGTGGTCATATTCTGAATGAATAGGTTTAAGCAAGTTTCATTTTTGTCATGCGTTTCAATGTCATAAGTAGCTTTTTTTTTTTTTTTTGCTACAACTGTATTACATTCAAAAAATAACATAGTTAACATTACATTTTAAATTTACCTTACTGATTTTTGAAGAATTTTCAAATTTTGAAAGTGAATTGGGCATATTTATACATGTTACTTTGAAATTTTGTACAGATAAGCAAAAAAAAAAAAAAAAAAAAAGCTATTATGGAAAACAAAATATTGACCACTCTAAAATTTAAAAAAAAATCTTTTTCCCAGAATTTTTGGGTATTTTCAAATTTGGAAAGGAAATATTTGTTATTTTGTTTGACTAATTACAGTGAAACCTGTTTATGACAATGTTTATAATAAGCCTGCATGTGTTATTTTCTTACATTCTGATAAAATTCCTATTTACTCAATGTATTTTAAATTGTCTTCAATGATATTCACTTTTTACACCCGCCTGTATAACTAGAAATTTGACTGTTACAAAAAAAAAAAAAAAAAAAAATGTTGTGTGTATATATATATATATATATATATATATATATATATAACCAATTTTTTCCCCTCAAAACACTGCCTATGGTTCAGATGTGTGATAAGATTGCACAATGGGAGTGAAAAGGTTATTTAAGCTTTTTAGTTGTAGATCAAAAGTTCCTCATTGCTTTTGGTATGCTAAATTTTATAGTCTGCAATGGCGTAGTATAAAACTTGTTTGAAGCAAAGTTATTTTTTTATAATGCTATAATGAAATAAAATTTACATGCACCTTTTACACATACTTTTATGTATATTGTAAGTAAAAATTATAAAATTTTCACTGAACAGATAGTGAAAAAAAATGTGTAATATATTAAAGTTCTACAAAATGCATTCATCACCCAACTCCTTCAAAGTCAATGTACAAGATATGCTCATTGATGGCTATTCAATAAATCAGACATGCTACTTTTCCGCCTAATAGCAGAATTTTGCTTTTCAGCATTAAATTTTATCATTTCTGGGATCGATGCAAATATGCATGAAAATTTTCAGACATGCATATGGGGAGGGGAGGGGGGGGGGGGTCGTTGCCAGCTGAAAACATATTCGAACTGGGCATTCTATCATCAGATTTCTTTTAAAATGGCCTCATTAGAACAAATAAAAAAACCTTAAAATTTTTTTGTTGCAATCTTTATTTCACTTAAAGAGTGCAACAGAACTTCTGCTGCGCTGTTGCAGTTAAAAAAGCTTCTTACCTTAAAACTTTTTGCTAAGTGTCCTGATTTTCTACTAAAAATGTAGTCTTCAATTTTAGTTTATAATTTAAAATTAATACAAGTTGTGTTTTAGTTGAATTCAAATGTGATTTTGTTTAGTTTTTGAAATTCATATAACTAGTTTACACAGCTAATCTGATGTTTTGATACGTCTCAATTTTCATATTTTAAAATAATAAAGTGTGCCTTTTTATTTATAAAAATCTCTTAAAAGCCATGTGATTTAAGTATGGCTATCGATTTTAGTTTCTCTAGCAACGATAACATTGCCCGAAATTTTCATCCCTTTTTTTCAGAAGAGCTGTAGCATGTCTGATAAATATATTTTATCTGTATTTTGATAATTAGAAAGCACCTACAATGTTTAAATAATATGCTAAAGCTTAAACTGTCTACAACGATAAACTGTGTCTAGCAATATTTTAATTAGGTCTCTACAGTATCATTCTACATAGGTTTCACTGTAATTTGAAATTGTGCTTGGACATTCAGATAAAAACAAAATTCTTTTTAAAAAGAAACTTTTATAATGAACCAGTTCCCTGTGAAGAACTGGTACCTCAGCTAGTTGAATATCTACTGTATTATTTTTGAAACACTGATATTTTTTCTTTCTTTCTTTAAAGCTTGATGCAGGTTCTTCTGAAAAAATATGCTTGATGGCAAGAGATGAGCAGAATGTGCTTGTTGTCAGCTATGCAGAATTGAAAGCCTGTTTTGAATCATCTTTCAATGAGGTTCTGAGTGCAGCAGTTGGCCCAAAGCCTCATTCTTAGTGAATCCTGGACTTTCATTTTTTACTCCTTAACTTATACTTTCAAAGGACATTTTTAGCTTGGGAGAGAGGATTTTTTCCCAGTACAATTTTTAAATATTAAGAACCTGTGGAGCTGAGATTCAATCTCATTTCAAATTAGCTTGGAATATTGTAATTAAAATTAAAAATGGTGTAAAGCCATGCTCAACTTGTTACTCATTATCATTCACACTTTACTTTTATTCATCCTCATTACATAGCTGCTGATTTGGCTAAATATCTGTTTCATGAAAAACTATGCACAGCATTTTTGTATTTTTAATATGCGTTAAACATCTGTATATGTATATAAATTTATATACATGTTAAAATGGCTATTCCTCATTACATACTTTGCTCCTCTGTCATGCACTTTGAGATATAGAAATTAAGTTACAACGGAGGAATCTTGCATTTATACTTTTAAATGCAGAAAACCAAGACTGTCTTCTTCCTCTTAAATTTCAAATGAAATCTATGCAACATTAATTTTTTTTACAGTTGCAGTAAGTTTCTGTAATAGCCTTTTGCACAATATTTTGATGTGTAGTTTTATAAATTAACCATGTTTTCTGTTGAATTTTATATTTTTAAAGACTGGCAGCTATGTAGTTGTTATAAAAATTAATTTTTGTATTTGTTGCTAAAGTTTTAAAATTGTTTTTATGAATTTGAGTATGATATAAACCATACTTGGCGTATATTGAATCAGTACATGTGTGCATGATCTGTGCATGGAATGGTTCTAACAGAGTTGTGATCTGGATAAATCTTAATATATTTTATATTACTGAGAGATGTATGAGTTTTAATGTTAAGATTTGTATGTACATATGTATAGACATCCATTAAAAAGCAGGGATTATCCTTAGATTTAAATTTTATTACTTTTTAAATGTTTAATTACATTTCCCCCCTTGCTTTTACCCTGTAATCTATTTTAAAGTTAATGATTTATTGCTGTATTACTTTCTATATGTAATATTTTAAAAATTGATATGTATTTGAAATTACGTTTAACTCTTAAAAACAAAGGTTTATTTATATATATGTGTGTGTGTGTGTGTTTAGTTAACATTGCAAAATCATAATGATTAAATTTATTTATCTTAAGGACTTGTCAGCAAAGATATTTTTGACTATAAATAATATATTAGTAAAAAAATAAACAAATAATAATTTTCAACCATGTATCTAATTGTTTCAAACTTTTCCTTGATTTGTCTTTAATTTCTGAACTTTTAGAAACTCATTAGCCATGACTGTTAGAATATGAATGCGTAGTATTATAACCTAAAACTTTTTTTTAATTATTCACTGCCATTGTTCTTTTTTCTTTTACAACTTAAATCTTGAGCTTTGGTTTATTAATTATTCATGTTTATATTAAAATAACATGAAAGCAGTACAGTTGTTTATTTAACCTCATCGGGATATTTTTTCTTGTCAATTTCAAACAATAAATTATATTTTTATTTTCTTAATGTTTTCCTTTTTAAATATTGCTTAAATCCCTATACATAAAATTTCTCTTTCTGTCGTTTTTCTTAATAAAAATATTAGTAGCTCACCTTTAAATAGTATTAATCCTATAATTCAGTTTCTTCAGCTATTTTAATTGTATGTTGATTTTATGTTTAAAAAATTTATAAAATAATATTTTTATTTATATTATGCTGTCTTGAAATTGCATCAACCCCCCGCTCCCCCCTTATTTCTCCCCAGCTGATTTAAAATCTAATTTGATCTGATTTTGAATCTGTAGGCTTACAGGTTCTTAACCAAAAAGCTGTGGTGTGAGACTTTCTTTTTAAGAAATGTGATGATACTTGTATTTTGCATTTTGTTCCTAGTTTTTTGATTACTCGAATTTATACATTTTGAAAGTGTAAACATTTCTAAGCTCTGTGTGAAGGTGTAGTAGTACTTACTGGACTGCATTTCTTGACACAGTGTCTGTTAAAATACTAAAATTTATTTTTTCATATTTTGTAAGAATTGTCATGTGTACATGGAGTATTCCCTCTGTGGAGTATGCAAATTTTTAACGTGTTTTCATCCATGCTGTATTGTTAATATTTTTCATATAATGTTAAATCTAAGTTATGTTTTTATAAACTCCTGTTGGTGTTTTTGTCAATACTTTTCATTATGTACTTATTCTTTTTCTGTGTTAAAACTGTATTCACAGGCTCCCATACATGCAATAACAAGAGAATAATGTAATATATTTTATACTTTTTCTCCAGTTTCTTTTTGCTATAACTCAAAATTGAAAGCTCATATTTTGTAAGATAAACCATAAATTTTATATATCTTCAGTATTTTTCATAATACGGTGTTCGTTGACTTCAGATATTATTTTCGACATTCTATGGGACCCACTTTTTCTTTTCTTTAAGTAAAAAAAAAAAAAAAAATGTAAATCAAAATATTTTTTTGTGACCAGGTAACAGCATTTTTGCAGCAAGACCGGTTCAGAGTTAAAACTTTAATGGACTTTGGAAGATAATCAACTGCCATATAAAATGCTAATCTCCCCTCTTCCCCCCCCCCCCTTCCCTTTTGTACTATACTTGATTCTGTATGCTCTTAAATACAAAATAACTGATTTAAAAAAAAAATTTAAACAATTTTTAGTGCAATTCAAGTTTTCTTCGTGAATGCTTTTTAAGAATTATTTAAATTAAGACATATTTTACTTTTACTAAATTTTGAGTGAAATGTTAAAGTTTATATCAGTTTAAACATTTATAATTAAAAAAAAAAAAAACCAAGCATACTAATAATTTAAAAAAAAACTGTTTCTGTAACTACCTCTGTATCTGTGTTTCAGAGTGTTTAGAGAAAGTTACTTTTTCTATAAAAGTTTGTTATGGTCATATTTAAGTTATTTATTGCACCTTAAGAACTCGTACCCTCAGCTTTTCGGCCATTGTTTTAAAATGATTCAGGAAAACAGAAATATGTTGCACTAATCAAATTTTGTTTTGGGTATGTTCATGATTACGTCTGAATTAATGTAACCTGACTAATTCAGGCCTTGGAAAAATTCACTATTATTAAGTATATTATAAAATTTTTCAATAATGAGCATGTTGGTTTATATCCATATGTCTTATGCGATTTTAATGTGATATTTTCTTGTGAATTGGTCAGTTCTATATCTTGCTGCTAAAATCCTGTTCACTAGATCTGTAATGACAAAAACATTGCATTGCATTTTTGTTGTATATCATGTCCCTTCTCCATTTTTGTATGGTCAATTTTCATGAAATCAACAATGTGCTGTTTAAAAACTGAAAATATGTATTGAATTTGTACAAATGTATTTGAGAATAAAGATTTTATTTTCATGAAATTTTTATTGGTTTATTTCAGAGACTCTTTAGTTTGTGCTCAAAATTTAAGCTTTAATAAGTGTATTTTCATATAGAAAAGTGAAATATCATATCAAAAAGACTTTGAAATACTCTTTTCACTCACAAAATTTTATGAGTAAAAATTCGAAAGTCTACTTAGAACAGCATTGGTATTATTATATATATAATTTTAAAAACCTTCAAGTTAAATCTGTTTTGAGTGAAATATAAATTTTATTGTTCGAATGAATACATTCTGACAGTTTTTGAAATTCTATTGTCTGTTTATAGAAATGGTGTTGACCTGTGCAGTAGTGTTAGAAGGCTTTTATATAAAAGTAAATCAAAGCTGTGCTGCACTTATGTATAATTTACAGGGTGTCCCCCCCAAAAAAATGTACCAAATATCTAGGAATGATAATGTGCACTTAAGTGTATTTTATATGGCAACATGTTTAGTAGAATGTTACAAACGATAAATTAATGTTTAGTTTTCAGTCTGAATGCTTATCCATTCTATCATTTGTCCAAAGATCCTGTTTTTCAATTTACAACTAGAATTAATGTGCCTTCAGGCAGCATAAAGTTATTTCATTTGATGCATTCTATATTAACTAACAGACTGTGTTTCAGATCTGAAGGCCTGCGATATTCTTGGCTGTGATAAGGTATGCATTCTGAAATGCTAAAATCCTTAGTAATCATTCTTTTGCTCCTCTGCAAACAATTCAGTAGAATGTTGCTCACTTATTTACAATTTTTTTTCATTTGCACAGCTGTATGGAAAAAGGCAGTAACAGTTTGTATAATATTAGAGGATGCTTATAGTTACTTGCAACTAGGAAAAAGATGAGGGGATTCAGAATGCTTGTTTTTTTTAGATTTCTTTGTAAATATTTTTCACTTATTCATATATTGTCAATGTATTTCTTTCTTATTGGCGTTTTCTAGAAAGTATGTCAATTGTATCTTCTGAAATAAGCTTTTTAGTTAGCTTGGTAACAAAGGCTCCCCAAATGGCATAGCCTGAACTTCATCTTCACTGGAAACAACTCAACACAGTTGTCTCCTTTTAGTTAAAAAATACATGGTTATCATAAAGCTATCATGATGTAGTATTCTGTTCAACTAATAAAGGTAAGATTTCGAATATAATTATTCAGAGTTATAAGCTAAGAATTTTGTGTAAGGCAACAAAGTTGTGTTTATGGTTATAGTTAGAAACTTAAAAATTTTAAATGACAATGCTTATTTTTTCCTGTTGCAAAATGTTCGATGTATGCAGAAACCTTTAAAAATGTTGGAACAGTATGTGTATCGCAAAAAATGGATGCATTATGCCGACACAAAAAACAACTGAACTTTCACTGCCAGGATAATTAAGTCGGCATGTGCAAACTCTCGACTAAAAAACGCAACATTCTCACCCTTCTTTTTATCACTCTTTATGCTAAATATCTGAACATTGTTCTGGGATTGGTATCTTCCCTCTGTCATATACGAATTTCTCAATGTGCCCAGATTGTGTTTTTATTGTCCATTCACACGGCTGTTTCTTGTGCTTTCATAATGTGTCATTTTTTGATGCACATACTGTTCCAATGCTCTTTAAGGTTTTCCCTTGCTTTGAGCATTTATTGATGGGGAAGAAATAAGTATTGACTGTCAAAAATAAGTTTGTGCCAGTTTTGCCATTCACAAAATTCCAAGCTCATACATCTGAAAATATATACCTATAATCTCATTTCAATTATTTGAACAGAATGACAACTAGAGGTCTCTGTATTGACTCTATATTGAGATAGTTTTTTGTATGGCCACCCTATATATCAAAAGGCGATGATGGAATATAGAATGAAACAGTGATCTTTGGCTTAAAAAGCAATTCTAGTTTTTTGTTTTATCAAAAACTAAAATGAAATCAGTACAAAGACCTAATTAACATCTCAATCTTGCCAGTGAAAATGGGTCTTTTCCCTCTATAATACAGTGAAATTTCTCATTCGGTCCAAGTGCAATTTGAGAAACCCTGGTTTTTAGCTTTGTATGACATGTCATGTAACTTTTAAAGTGAAATGGTTAACTTAATTTTTATAGATAAAATTAACCTATAATTACTATATTTTTCAATAATGTATTGATAAAATTGCTAAGCCTGAAAAAAAACTAAACAATCTTTTGCATGAATGCATAGATTTTTAAAAAAAATTAATACTATTTTCATGTTCATATAATAATAATAAAAACGGATTACATTATGTGAAATACACATGAAATTGACATAAGTGCATTTTTCAATATTCAGTGGCTCAAAGCATGGAATAGATTACTTTCTTTAAAGAAACTTCTAGACTTTCAGAACAAGCGAAAGGTTCCTGAACTCTAAATTGTTTGGGGGGGGGGGGGGGCTTGAAATATGTGGATGTTCTTTAGTTGGTAATGTACAGGATCTAATCGGAAAGAACAATCTTAGTTCATGTAAGTGAATGTCAACACTTCATAAGGGTTTGTACTACATTAACTGACAAGGTTACAATTATGTTTCAAGATCTGCTGAGCTTTTTTTTTTTTTTTTGTGTGTGTGTGTGTGAAATGAAATGTCTTTCAAATCACAAACGGGTACCAAGCCAGAAAAGTGGACTGCAATGGAATGGGCTATATTGGCTTTATAATTACAATGGCATTATTTAGCTTTTACAGTCAGCTGGTTGTTATGACCTTGAATTTACATTGGGGCCAGATGGGAGAGGGGGCACTGCACAGAATGACTGAAACTGGCACTCTCACTCCTTTCCATTCAGTGCAACTTGCGACTCAGACATGATAGTGCAGTGATTCTTTTGAGTGCTTATAGAACTTATTTAGACTGATTGATTCAAGTAAAAAATAAGTGTTTGTTATACATATAAATATTATCCAAAAAAGTGTATAAAATTTTTTTTTAAATAAATGTTGGCTTCAGACTGTACCAGAGCCAGCCGAAAACATAAATCATGGCTATTATTGGGACGAAGGTGTTTGGGGAGAGGGGTTATGGGTCACTCACAGGTACCCCTAGGTCAGACACCGAGCGATCGAGACAGTTTCGAGAAAATCGGAGAGCTGTCAAAGCACACTTAGTAAATGACTCGCATGCACTTCTACTGCTGCTACCAACTCCACGAGTGCAAGCTTCTGCAGCCGTTGGTTGTGCGTAGAGCTGATAGTTTGTTCACAGCAAGGACGTACCCAGGGGAGTGGTCCAGGGGGTCCAGACCCTCCCCAAAATTTCAGTTTTTGCAACCAATATAACAATGAAGTATTTTGTGGAAAATCCTACCTTTTTCACCATTTGGATCCCCTCCGAAATTTTTTTCTAGGTACATCCCTGGTTCACAGGGTTGCAAAATATAATTGTTGTACATTACGGCCTAAGGACGCAAATCATTTAAAGCACATATGGGCAACCTCCTGCCAGATGTGGCCCTCCACAGCTTTTGATCGGGCCCCTGGAACATATCAAAAACCATATAAACCATTCAAACTTTAATGTAAATCCTTATTACAGAGCCCACGACTTCTCTTCCACGATCCTGAACTTTGGCCTACGACTTCGCTAACATTCTAAAGTTTGGCCTGCAACTTTTCAAAGGGTCCCATACCTAATTTAAAGTGTGCCAGTGTTATAAATGATTCATTTAAATAAGTTCAAACTCAGTGGCGGCCCGTGGTCAAAACTGTTAGGTGTAGCCGGAAGCATATGAGCCCCCCCCCCCCCCCCTTTCCTCCGGACAGGATTGGAAAATCTTTGTTATTGAATTCGAAAGCTGGCTGATTAAACCCTCACCGAGGGGGGGGGAAATTACATAAAAAATGTAAGAGATCCTATTTTACTTCCATAAAATGGACATAAATTTCAACCAGCTGCTCTTATCCTCAAAATTGCATTAATCCGTGTCTGATTCGAAGTTTCCTTAGAATTTTCTTTTGTAACGATAACTTGAGAAGAAAAAAAAAAAAAAAAGAAAACTTACTTATTTTTTATAAGTCAAATCAATCCTCCTTTCTTTTAAACATGCACGGTCAGTGATGTCCCCATAAAAAGGCGTTGTTTTAATTCAGATATAATAATTTTAAAAGCTCTTTAAAATTTACCATGCTTAAAGAATTTTCTCGCTTGTCATGTCCTCTAAATGCCAGTTCTTGCTTACTTAAAAACAATACTGCTTTGATGGGTAATTGTCCATTCATAAGCGTCTATTCAGGCTTACCTTCTTGATAAATTCAGCAATATAAAGTCGAGAGTTTTCCAAACATATATTCTCCTTACCCCCTCCCTCACTTCTCGTCCGAGCGAATCAGTTAGTCGAGTTCTCAAGTTCAGCCGCCGTTAAAAAATCTTACTTCGGCTGTATCAGCTGCAAACTCCCTATGCCGGAGAGGCTGCTTATGTAGTCGTTGTCATGGCAACGGTGCTGCCAATTTTCTTTTCAGCGCTCTGGGCTGAACCAAAGATTTTCCCAATTGAATTGCGGAAAGAATAAAGTGCTTTTCTTCTGAATGAGCAATCCGGCCACAATACTTTTTTTTTTTGTTGTTGTTTTTTTTTTATTTACCGTAGGAATTGCACAATTCTAATCTGAATTTAGGAAAATTAGTAGAATAAATTATTTTAAAGTATGTGCTGATAATTTCAAGTGCAGCCCAGCTGTACTTGCTGTATCCCACGAGCCGCCACTGTTCAAACTGGGTATGTGTATTGCAGATCACTGTCACACAACTTGCCTTATAGCACAGCAAGCTTGATTTATCAAGTCAATAAACTTGAATTAAGCTTGACATAGCAAGCTTAATTTCAAGCTTAAAAAGTTTTCCTAAATACACGGGGCGAACTCGCCCCACATATTTTATTTTTCCATGCATTTTCCCCTCTATGCTGAAATTTCAAATTATTTTAATCTGTTTCCATCAAGCATCCGCGGCTGGGATCGAACTCGGGACCTAAGGATTGGGAAGCCAGCGTCTTAATTATTCGGCCGATCTGCCTCGCGCAAGTATGACTAAAATTTAAAGTGACTGTTACGGTTGTCACGCCGTTTTTCGGCGAGATTGATCAGCATTCACCGATGCCGATCTGTTTCTTTTATTTTTCAATGGGATGAATCAAAATTAAAATGTTATGCGTGATTTATAGACTCTACTAATAGGGAAATAAGCATAATATAAACTTAAAAGCAGCACATGTTTTAAAACTTTCAATATCGCAACACTTTTGTTGGACAATACTGGCCAAAAGCGAGACTAACTACTGATTTTGAAATAGTATAATTATATTTTATTTTGAGGAATTTCCATATTTGTAAATATAGAATCTTTTTTTTTTTTTTTTTTAATTCTATGGTCAAGTACATTTCTGACTGATGATAAATTATTTGTTATGTGGATGTGGCTTTCCAAATCAAGTTGTATTCAAGCTTGACAGTTCAAATGACTTCTCCAAGTTTGCTGCAAGCTTAAAATGAATTGAACTGTCAAGCTTGTATTAATACGTCAAATTCAAAGAAATGTCAAGCTTGATTTAAGCTTATGTGCTGTCTGGGTGTATATTGGTGTGTGTAGGGCTTACAAAAAAGAATTCTTACGAAAGAAGGCCTACAGAGGAAAATTCTGGAAAGTTCGTTTTTCCACAGGACCACAAAGAAGTATTATAATGCAATATGGCCTATACACTCAAATTATTTGAAGTCCACTAGCATTTGAAGAAGTGGAATCAAATTTACTTAAATGCTTGGTAAAGATCAAGTGTTCAGAAAGTAGAGTGGAATCACTTCAGATTTTTTCTTCAGTTATCAGTAGCACAAAAGATAGGTGAAATACTAATTTGGGGTACATACTAATAAAGGGTACATTTTGGTCTTTGTCCTCCCCAATAGTCGGCAAGTTGCGAAGCTTGTGTACATAGTGCTCATTCAGGGTTGCCAGATCAAAATTTATGAAAATAGCCAAATGGCTTCTGAAAAATAGCCAAACAGGCGATTGCAGCGCCATCTTTTGGATTTTCAATTAAACTTAGCAGAATTTGAAATTGCTATAGAGTAAGCGCATGTTTTCTTACATAAGGGTGGAGGGGGGGGGGTGACATTATCTCAAAATCTTTTTAAAAATTTGTTTAAAAAATCAAAGAGAAACTTCCATTTTCTGCTCTTGAATTCCGTACATGTTCAGCCGTCAAAGAAAAACAAAATCGGTTATAGGGCAAATGAAAAAAATAGATATCTAATAATTTAATGAACAATTCCTCATACTGTTGTTCATTAAATACGAATGGACTAAAGAATTCTTTTTATATTAGTAACATAGACAGGATTTTATTTTGAAGTTGGGGACCTGCAGCCCTTCCTCTTGGCTATGCCAAGGGGGGTCCAGGGGGTCAGCTCCCACGCCCCTGGGGGGGGGGCTGATCCCCTGTCATAATCTTACATTTAATGTCCCCGCCCCTGATTATCACAGGGGCAAGAGGGGCATATGCCCCAGGCAGGGCCGGCCCAAGGGGGGTGCGAATGTAGGCGATCGCCTAAGGCCCCGCTGCTGGGCCATTTTATTGCTATCTCATAAGACATGATAGAGAAGAGGCCCCGCTCTTGCGCTTCGCCTGGGGCCCCGCACGCCCCTCGGGCCGTCTCTGTCCCAGGCTCCCAATTTTGAGGGGCCCTAAATTATTACAGTATGTGAATTTTGTTTAAGGGTTTTTTCCAATGCAGTAAATGCTTAATTTTTTACACTTAAGAGTTTATAAATTACAATAAACTTTTTTTTTCTTAATTACCCCCCCCTCTCGATAGAAAAAGGTACCGCAGCTCTGCAAAAAGAAGTAGTAACAAGGATGGCTGCTAGATTTTAAGTGATTATGCTGTAAGTTGCAGGACGCACTGAATTTTTTTATGTGGCCATCCAGCGAGAATGGGGCCCCCAGAAATAGAAATTTGCCAATTATGATTACTAATATAATGAAAAAGTTAGGCTTTAGTTGCATTTTTTAAGTCTTCATTTTTAATACAGCTTATTTCATAATGTTGATGTTTCATATGTTTATAAGCATTCCATTAATCTAATATTAGTGTACTTCATGTTGGATACATTTAATCATGACAAAGATTCATATGCGAACACAGAAGAAATACATAAAGTAGTAGTTGTCAGAGACAGTAAAAACATGTAGGGGGGGGGGGGCATTCAGACTTCTGCCCCAGGCCCGGTTTGTCATAATCGGGCCCTGCTCCCACCCGAAACGAGAGAATAGGGGTCGATGCATATAAAAATTGGGTCCGTTTTGCAATCTCTTCACAAATCGACCCTTTATTGGCATTTTACCCTTCATTTTAATGTGTTTAATCAATTATTTTAAACAAAAAAAACTGACTTTCATTAAAAAATGGTATGAAAATTCACAAAAATAAGCAATTTTCACAAAAATGGGACCCTAGAAAAAAATTCCAGGATCGAACCTGAAGATAGTCACGGATAAAGGCAGTTTTTCACTTATTTTATTGTAATTGATACACTGAGATGTAGATGAGAAAATTTCGGACCCCCTCCCCCGAAAAGAAATCCTGGCTACGCCACTGACCCCTCCCCCAAAATTTGACCCCTCTCTTTTTTTGGTGAACTAAATTAACTTATTGTTCTTGAATACTCTTACTTGGTTTAGCAAGTAGACTGGGAAGTCTATTTGCGTTCATCACTTCCTTGCATCACGCTACAATATTATCACCAAAGCTTTACCCATCCTTTCCTAAGCCCTGACTGAATCTTCCTTCCTGCTAAGGCTAAAAAAGTTAGACAATTTCTTCAAAAAACTTACCGACTGTCAAATATGAAAAAAAAAAAAAAACCAAATTAGTTAATATTGGCCAGCTTCTAGCAACCGCAATAAAAATAGCCAAGAATTAGCCAAAATCAGGTTGGCTATTTTCTTCAAAAATTTTTTAGCCAAGTGTGATCAAAATTAGCCAAATTGACTAATAATAGCCAAATCGGCTAATAATAGCCAAATCTGGCAACCGTGTGCTCATTCATCAGCAATAAGCAAAAAATCGGTTAGATAGATGCCAACTCCGATTTTTCCACCATTAATTTTTACTTAGCGATTTAAGCTTAACTCCAAATTTTTAATTTAAAATAAAACGGTTTAAAAATTGTGGTGGAAAATCTTCAGATAAAATCCGAAGAGTTGGCAACTATGCGATTGTCAACCGAAGTTATTCACCATTGCTAAAGATAAATTCATTTCTAAGATTTCTTCTACCATCACCCTCAGACTTAACTGAGCAGTCGTGTTTCACGTGATGAGAAACACGTGACTTCGCACGCGAGTTCGAAGGCCAAAATTGAAGAGAACGAAATTCAACCCAGAAGTGCTTTAGATAACAGTATCTAAGTGAGAACTTCAATAATTGCTAAACTATATTGTGCTTCACCAGGTTGTTGGGGAAAAAAAAAAAAAAAAACCTCACACTTCTCGTATGAGCAGGATAAAGATTAAATGTTCTCAAAAGGACGATAATTTAATTTCTGGGTGCTAGCATGCAAGAGCGGGAACATTCAAAGCAAGGGCGGCTCCAGGCTGAATTTTCGGAGGGGGCCATTGAACTTTTTAGATAGCCTATAAATTGTTTAAAATTCCAACTGAACGTGAGGAATCGTAAAGTATACGAATCTAAAGTTCAAAAACAAAAAGTTCGGAGGGAGCTATGGCCCCCTCGCTGGAGCCGCCCTTGATTCAAAGTAGGCTTGCCAGCTTTTATTCATGAATTTACAGGACTTACGCGATTAAAATTCGGGACGCAGGGGCGTAGTCAAGGAGGGGGGGGGTCATACCCCCCCATGAGACATTTTTTGACAAACAAAATGCATATTCTTCACTACATTATCACACACACGTATACATATATATGAGTTGTAGTGGTCGTAACCCCCCCCCATGAAAAATTTCTGGCTACGCCCCTGTCGGGACGTGACTAAAAAACGCGGGACCCAGTTTATTAATTGCAGAAAGGCGAAAAAAAAAACCAGATTTAATTTTTACATTTTAAATAGTTATAAAGAATATTATTAATTTGGCATAATTATACATGTAAGAGTTAACAAAAATTGAAACAATCAGGCAAACTAATGAAAAATTAATATTAATTATTATGGATAATTATTTATTTGGATAAAAACATAAGCTATATTAAACCACTTTTACCGAAAGCTTTATACTACCTATTTGGAAAAGAAACAAAGTATACAATCACTTCCTCAAAAATCATATTTATTTATAAAAGAAACTCAATGCTTAAATCTTCTTCTAATTTATCAATTATTAAAGTACTTATTCTATTCAAAAAACGGGACATTTTGCTTCCCGCTCACACCTTTCGCGGGACTTGCCCTCTAAAGCCCTAGAATCGGGACGTCCCGCCTCTCGCAGGACGGTTGACAACCCTAATTCAAAGGCTCATTACTGGCATTACTGAAAGCAACGATGAGCAGAAGAGGAATGCCTACCTACTCACGTACCGCAATATTAACTTAACGATGGAAAGAATTTATGCATTCTTTAAGCAGTAGAGCATGTGGAATTCAGTGGCGTTGGAAAGTGTTCTTTCTGTATAATGCGTGAAGTGTTTTACATGTAACCATTGTGCTGTCTAGACGATAGCTTGCTAATTTTTTAAATACAGATTGCTTGGGATCTATAAAGCCGACTCCTTTTTTTTGGTGCACTCTATTTCAAATAATTTCTACTTTATCGCACTCTGAAATCTTCATAATCGGTACATTTTCTCGCATGACTGCAAACGATCACTAACGATATGGGCATAGATGTTGGAAGACCATCTGTAAAAATACGTTTGCATAATAATCCTCATTTTACTTGCTTTGAATGTAATTTTTAGTGCATTTTCTAAGAAAGTGACCACTCACCAGACTTCGTGCCGATTACAATCGACTGTAATCGATGATTAAAATATTTTACAAATTTTTTAAAAATGCTATGATAAAATTGTATTATACTAGGGGCATTCAAAAAGTAAGCTACACTTGCTCCTCCACGGATGGCAACATTGCGAAACAAGACCGAAGCTTAATCGGACGATAGTTCAGTTCCACGGCTTCCATTCCAGCGGTAGCAATTTCATTCGGATAGTGACAATCGTTGGTGCGTACTACGAGAAGAGAATGCCGCGTAAAATGGAAGCTTACTCCAACGTTGAAGTACGCGGCACACTACGTTTTTGTGGACAAAACGCTTCAAGCAAAGGCATTGTCCTCTTGCATGACAATGCAAGACCTCACAGGCAGGGCCGTAGCGCTATGGACGGCTCAGCCCCCCCCCCCCCCTAGAGCAATTAACAGACACCAGGAATATATTTTTTTAAATAAGTTTTTACAGTATCTATCCTTATGTATAAAAATCAGGCTCGGACTGGCCAGGTCGACTGGTCGGCGATCGCAGTGATGGCCCCCGGCCCCGGTGAGGCATTCAAAAGTGGATATACAACTTCATAATAAGAGTAATTTCATTATTTTTCAGCAATCCTACGAAGTGGCGCAGCAGAGGATCCCAGAAACACCGCGACGAAAGGGGCCCCCGAAAAGTCAGGGCCCCCCAAATCTCTAAAATAGTTAAATGTGAGTTAGTGTAGCTTTCTATCGCTGAAAACAGTTTTAGAATCGGCTTAGCAGTTACAGAGATACCCGTAGAGCGTAACTCAATTCTATGAGTGTCCGTGTTAAATAACTATTTTTGTTATATAGAAGGGGCCAAGGCCCCTAGACTCGATACGCTCGCTTTTCGTATGAGGCATTCGGCCCCTAATAAGGCTTACTCGTAAAAAAGGCATAATTTAAACAAAAAAACCCCAAAGGTTGGATCAGATAGAATGTTACCGAACTACATATTGCTTGGTTCTTGCATGTTCCTTGGAAGATAAAAATTTAAACTTCGCACTATTTTTAATTATGTGAAACCCATGGAACACCTTGCGTATTAGCCAATTATGGCGATTTTTCATAATTTGGCGACTTGCGTATATGTATAGTTAATAATTAGCTCTAAGAAAACAGTGCTTCATATATTTTCTTTGATAAAAATTACGGAACAGCCAGAATAGCTTGCCACCTATGGCGACTTTTCATTATTTGGCAATTTACACATGCTCACAATCTATAATTAATGCTCATGTAAGGTTCCCTGAAAACCATTATCCATATTTTCATATACATAATCCTTTGCAGATTGGAGTATTTAGCACCACGAATTATATCATCTCGCCGCGCTGGCAAATATCCAAAATGTACTATAACTGCTATAATGACATAGTTAACGCCACCAAATATTTCTACTGGTAGCAAATAGTCCAGCTGGACAGAACCGGCTTTAAAATAATCTGCATTTTAATTATTTTTCATTTTCAAGATACTGGTTTCTAACATTTTGGAACTCGCTCTTTAGATTCACCCTGCTTGGAACTATACCATTTTGCTAGATCGTACCTAAAGCCAAGATGGCGCTTTTAAAATCAGTTACAATTAGTTATTCTGTTTTGGAAAAAGAATTATCGCTCATTCTAAACTCCTGTTGTCTAAGCGAACGTACTATTTGAAAATTGTCAACTTTGTGCAACACACTTTGAGTTATTTATTTCATATACTTTTTAATTTGGCGTAAAATGGGTGTCATTCTACTTCATGTTTGTCAATTTCACGCGATTCTACATACTTGGAAATGCTTTTTGCAAAGGAATGAATGATTTTATGCCAAACCTGGCAACCATTATGTTTATTTTTTCAGTTTTTTATTAATATCTTCTAAAATAATTCGATTTTCGAAATTTAAGTCAGCTTATCAGGTTCCTCGGAATTTTCCGAATCCGCGAACACCTTTGTCGGAACTCAAACCCCCACGGTTTAGGAGGAGATAGTCGAACAAGCTCTTGACAGCGGATGCAGCGTCAGCGGCCGTTGCTTTTTTTTTTTTTTTAGAATAGAGAGACTAGGGGCCAAGGCCCCTGGACTCGCTACGCTTGCTTTCCGTATGATGCATTCGGCCCCTAATAAGGCGTATTCGTAAAAAAAGCATAATTTCAAAAGAAAAAACTTAAGATTGGATCAGATAGAATGTTACCGAGCTACACATCGCTTGGTTATGCATGTTCTCTGGAACATAAAAAATTTAAACTTCTCACTATTTTTAATTATGTAAAAGCTTTGGAAAACCTTGCGTATTTGCCGCCCATGGTAATTTTTCATAATTTGGCGACTTCAGTGGCGCAGCGACGGGGGGGGTCCAGGGGGTCCGGACCCCCCCTATGAGCTAAGGGGCCGCTATGAGCAAGGTCAGTTTATCTACAGAGCGAGTGGGGCCCATGGGACGCCAATTTAAGGGGCCCATTTTTTTCTGTAAAAAGGGCCCATTTTTTCTCTTTTGCTTCTTTTTTTTCCAAATTTATTCTCTAAAAAGTGTATTTTCTTTAAAAAAAAATCTTTTTAAACTTTGTATCCATAGTTGGCTTGAAAAGGAGGACGCAAGATAAAATCATCAAAGGCTTCCAGCAAGCACCGTCATAGAGACTCCTTAGGCAATAAATCTCCAGTCGTGTCTCTGATAGGGAATTTGTGGGGCTAGGATGGACGAATCGGACAATGTAAAGGGGAGTAATTCGCACCCTTGTAGCTCAAAGGAACGGAATATCCTCAGAAAGAATCTATTCATGCTACAATTAGCTGATAACAAAATTGTCATGAAGGAAAGCGGAAAATATATTGCCTATATTGTAGTCTTCAAGCACACCACTCTTCTTTTCTTGAGATAAACAAGCCACAGTATTCAAATAGTGAATATACACCGCACACACACACAACAAACAATAAAAAAGAGGGTCTGCTGGGAGCTTAGATGTGGTATAACTGAATTTCGAATGGTTCAGTGAATTCACTTAAGTTGGATGCCTTTAATTTGTAAGCAGAAGTTTAAGTTTTGGGTTCTTGTTCTTTGTTTCTTACGATCATGAATTCGTCCAGTTTAAAAAGAAAGAAAACCCAAAGTGAAACGTTTTTATCTTTCTTCGAGAAGAAAAATTAAAGCCGATGATGGTGATCGTGCAGCATCAAAGACTGCTGATAGTATGGACGGGCCCGGACCCGGTGAAAAATCTGTTGCACCGAAAGAAACCTTTGAGGGTGCTGAATCTCAAGCTCATCCTCTTGATATGGGGCTCTAAATTAACAAAGAGGTAAACTTTACTTGATTAAATTTCAAAATAACTTTACACAACAGAGGAGGTGGAATCACACAGACGTGGTTCATAATTTATTATCAGTAAAAATCTTAATATAAAAAGATCTTTCAAGTATAATCTAGCAGATGGTTGAAGTGGTTTTTATTTATAATTAGCCAAGAATTTTCTAAACATAGACAATCGTACTTGCATGTATACAAGATGTAATGATCCAACTTATAAAGATTATTTAAAACTATATCATAAGCTTATTATTACTGGCAACTACAATGTAGTCAATGATAACAAATACATTAAATTACCTTTTTTTGAATTCCAGTTTGTGTCAAATATTATTACTTTTTAAACACATATTATGCTAAAATATATGAAGAGCTGTTTATTTATTTTATTAATTTCTTAGGTAATGAAGGATCGAGGTAATATAACAAATAAGGATTTTGAGACTTTACACAATCGACTCACAAGACGAGATTCACACATTTTTTTAATTTCCTTTTCTTTCATTGTTTTTTAAATAAATCATACATGATGAATCAATAAGTTCATAATTAGCCTATTGAAATTTTTTTCCCTGTCAATTGAAGAATCAACTATTGCATTTATTTTTTTACAAAACTTGAAATAGTGAACGCATGTTTTGTACTTGCAGCAGATATATTAAAAAGTAAAAGTTTTTTTTTTAAATTAATTTCAGTTTTTTCTGAGTAAAAAATTTTTAAACATTAAAGTTTTAAAGAATTTTAATAGGAAAATTAAAATTGCGTGAATAATGTGATAAAATATTACTTTTACAAGAGATACCATTATTTAAATAATGTCTTTAATTGTTGTCATGGAGAGTAATTTTTAAATTTACAGTTATTCTTTTATTAATTCTATTTTAAAGTGCGATAGCTAGAATAAACTACTTGAAAAACATAAGACTACTTGTTTATTATCTTCCTTTTTAAAGACCACTGGGGAAGAGTTCTCTTAAACAGTCCCCGTTTTAAATCACCTTTATCTCCTTTATCTCTCCCCCCCCCCCCCGCAAAAAAAGAGCTTTATTTAGTACATGAATTTAAATGTTCGGTGTAATAAATCTTTCAAAATATGACTGTATAGTTAGGCAAGTCGGAGTGTCCAGGCTAGGTAATTTTTCTTATTTTTTACCAACTATGCGAAAAACAAATATTTAGCCAAGTATCGAATACATATGGAGAGCTGCTCTTTTGGCTCTTGGCTTTTGACTCTTTGCGGTATATTGTGTGAATTTCCTAGAAAAAGTAGACTATATTTTTGAAATCATGTTTGAGGTAAACAATGTACCATAAACATGGGAGAATTTCTCACGGGTGTACTGAGCCCGTTTAAAATATTTCAGGGAAATATTTCAGCCACAGCTCCCCCAGCTCCCCTACTTTCTACGTCCCTGAATAGACCTACAATCTATGTATGTGAGCTGATGTATAATTTTGTGAATTGATTTCTTCAATAATGAATTTCTTCAATTGGCATGTTTCATGTTTGTATGATAATTGTATATAAATAATATTTTACAATTTCTATTTAGTTAAACTTTGAACGGGATTTATTAATTTTTCTTTTCAGTATTTTTCTTTGGATATATTTTGTATAAGAGTACACGATATGCGGAGTTTGTGTGTATTTATTAGAGCTATGTTTTATTAAAAAGGTTTTTAAAAGAGGAGAGATACCTTTTAATGAATAGAATAAATATGAACATAGGACTAGAATTAGAACACCTGAATGTATTTTATTTAGTGTTAAGAAACAAAGAACTCCACCATCTCGAAAAGCGGTCGTTAACGATTAGAGGCTTACAGTTTTCCGTTAGTTCTTTCGTTTTTCTTATAAGAATGTATAAAAGCTTTATAACTAGCAATTTTATTACAATAATACATTTTTATAATGGCAAACGTTATTTGATTGATTTGCATTATACCGAACAATTGAAATTTCTGCAAGACAAAAGTCTAGCAGCTAAGGTTAAATTTATGCCAACGTGTCGGGGGGGGGGGGATATGAATCCCTATATCCCCCTGGCTATACGCTGGCTTGCCAAAAGGGGGAGACAGTGGCGGATTTCCCAATAGGCGCATGAGGCGCGCGCCTCGGGCCTCATATTTCTAAGGGGCCTCCAAATTCGGTTTTCAGAAAGAAAAAAACTATATGTAAATATCTGTTCAAGAGACATTGTTCATAGTTTCAGGATTGCTTCTAGAGTAGAAAGCGTTTTTGAACAATCTTTTCTTTGGGGACTCCCTTTCCTCTTCACAGCATTGGACCATAATCTAAACTATAATACGAATACTTTTAGTTTATAAGTAATTGATGCTTTAATTCCGTATTTCACTGTAAAAATATCCAGAAACGTTTCTTGGAAATTAGGATAAGTTAGACTTACAAATACTATACAAAAAGTATACATTTCCCTTTGAAAACTTTACTGTTTCGTTCAACCCGTCACTTAACCGAATAGTGGTCTCACGACCTTAAAAAACAGGCAGTTCACTTAAAAATGACTAGAATTGTACAAAAAAAATAATTAAAAAAAATTCCAGTAGTGTTCCTTGAAAATAATAGGCAGCTGAGGTGCCCTAAATTCCAAGGAAAGTTGCACGAAAATACCAAGAACTTTACTGAACAATATGCAATTCAGTGGATCTTTCCTGGGCTGTTCAATAAAGTTCCTGATATTTTCATGCAACATTCCTTGGAATTTTAGGGCCCTCAACTGTCCATTATTCCCAAGAAAAATTCCTAGATTTTTTTTGCATTGTTTTAATTTTCTCACTATATTTTATCCAAAAAAATACAGGCGCAGAGAGTCCCTATGCCTTTTTCCTATCCGGAATCAATTAGTTGGGTTGGGTTGGGGGATTACGGCCAATTATCTACAAGTGGGATCTATGCCGATGGGTGTGGGTGCTCCCCTTGGGGGGGTCTTTCTAAGGGATTCTAACCCCTATTTACGCTAAGTTTTGGAAGAAACCACGGAAAATTCCTAACGGTTAGGTTGGCGGACGCGACCTGGTTTTGAACCAGGCACCTTCCGTCTCCCAGTTTAGAGTGCTATGCGCTCAGCCACTGGTTGGGCCGCACTGAATCAGATTGCGGCTCAGTAGCTGGTATTGCAGCAGGACATTCAAATACACCTGCTTTATAGATTGCCGCCCCCCACCCCCAAATCAAAAAGTGTACAGTCTGATAAGAATATTTCTCATTTTAAAAGAGAAAAGATTGAACCGCTTTATTCTACAGCTTGAGATTGAAAAATTTGTCAAAAATTAAATATTTTATATTTTTCAGCCGTTCTTCATTTAAATGATTTAGGAAAGGACACTCTGTATTCAGTGAAATTTTCAAATATACCTAGAATATATAATTGTTGTTGGTTGTCACGATGTAAAAGAAATTGGAAACAATAATTTATCTTCTTTCGAAAAATCACTAAAAATTAGAAATTTAAGCTAGGGATAACCGATTTTATCTTTTTTTGGAATCGAAACTTTCCGAGTATGCAATGCTAAAAAATTGCTGACCAAGAATTAAAAAGATATGAGCTCGTACATGTGCGATAACACTTTTTTTGGGGGGGGGGATTGGGGGAAGATATTTGATAGTTAAAAAAAATTATTGAAAAATTAAAGAAAGCAATACTTAGTGTCACCGAAATTTCACATGCGTGCAAAAGTTTCAGCTCGATCGGATGATAGTGGGTTAAAATTCATAGACAAATTTTGAACTGGAATGTCATACACAGTTAATTAAAAACTTAAAAAACAAATGATGATTAATTTAATTTTTTGTTTTCAACTAGAAAATATTTATGATAACTATATTATAAATACGGCATGTATTTTATAGTCGCAGATGAAAATGCTAAACATTAATAATAAGCCTAGGACCGAAGCTTAGAGCATACCCATTTACCCATTATAAAGTGGAATTTATTTTTAAGTCAATAATATTTTTTGTACTTTAACTACTTAAAGTATTGTTATTTTTAAATTTCTCTTGTAGTTTTTTTTAATTCTATTTAAAATATAGAATAATGTGTGTATATTATTCATACCTAATTACTCATTATTAATAGTCCTAAACTTATTGACAGTTTTTGAATAAAGACAAAAATTAGACTAAACAGAAAGTTTACTTTTAAACTGCTTAGTTTTGCAGTTCCAAACGGGAAATTTATGAATATATTTAAATATTTATAAATATATGTTCTTGAAGGAATGTTAAATTTTTGGTTCATTTTATCCAAGTAAAGAATTCTTCTGAACTTTGTGATGTCAAAGTCATGTTTCTGATCAAGTTTCCCTTGTTCTGACCTTCAAAAGTACCTGTTATGTAGTTAAAATTTTCATGACTGAAACAAGACATTTGCCAGTGGTCCACAAAAAGTAATTTGACGTAATTAATTAACAGGGAAAAATAATCAATATAAAACTGCAGTTGCTGGGTTATACTTAGACGTATGCTGGTGTTTATTTAGTATTAATCATGAAAAGTGAAACGTAGTACAAAAAATATTGAGATAAAAAATGTTTTTTAAGATGAACAAATCTATAAACATAAAAATTATTTTAAAATTTTAATACTCCTTTTGTAGCAAGCCCTGACTATCGGACGGACACTTGGTGCTCGTGCCCTGGGCACACATGGAGAAATAAGCCAAAAAATTGAGCCAGCTAAAGGACACAAAATATCTGAAAAGTGCCCTGTACACAAAAGTGTTATAGTGAAAGTCGGGCCCTGGTTTGTAGACATAAACCACATATAAAAGGAATTAAAGCATTTTAAAATAATTAGTAATAATGTAAAGGAGTTAGAGTTAGTGATTTTTTTTTTTTTTTTTTTTTTTTTTTTTGAGGAGGGAGGCCTCAAAATGGAGTTGCGCCTCGAGCCTCTCAAGAGCAAAGTCCGCCACTGTGGGGGGGAGAATATAGGTATTCCCACTGATTCTGCGCTTTCTGGGGGCCTGAGGGTAAAATTTCAAATGTTTTCTGTAAAGGTAAAATTCGTGAAACATTTCTTCCGGGGAAGGGATGACTGCTGAGTGCCTGTCTGAGACGACCATTCCCCCCCCCTCTTCCCCTAGAAAAACTTATATGGGTGTCATTTACGGGGGCCCTGTGAACAGCAACATGATCATTTAAGGGGAGGGGGGGTCTGATCTCCCGAGTTCTGGACCCCCCCTAAAAAAAAATTCTGGCTGCGCTACTGGGCGACTTAGTACGTGTAAATAATTAGTTCGAAGAAAACAGTACTTTATATGTTTTCCTTGATAAAAACTACGGAACAGCTACAATAGCTTGCCACCCATGGCGACTTTTCATTATTTGGCGATTTACACAAACTCATGACCAATAATTACTGCTCATGTAAGGTTACAGTGTAAAACGTCATCCATGCATTCATATACATAATTCTTTGCAGATTGGCATAGTTAGCAGCACGAAATATATGATCTCGCCGCGCTGACAAATATCCAAGCTGTACTGTAACTGCTATAATGGCATGGTCAACGCCGCATTTCTGCATTTTAATTATTTTTCATTTTCAAGATACTGGGTGCTAACATTTTGAAAAACGCGTTTTAGAGTTACCTTGCTTTCAGAAATAGTCTTTTGCCAGATCGTACCTGTACCTGATGCCAAAAGGGTGCTTTTTAAATCGGCTAAAATTAGTTATTCTGTTTTGGAAAAACGAATAATCGGTAATTCTAAACTCCTGTTATCTAAGGGAACTTTGTGTAACATACTTTGACTTATTTATGTCACAAACTTTTAAATTTGAAATACAATTAGTGTCCTTCTACTTCATGTTTGTCAGTTTCACGTGATTCTACACATTTGGAATTGCTTTGTTGCAAAGGCATGAATGATTTTATGCAGCCTGGTAACCATTATGCTTATTTTTTCAATTTTTTTATTAATATCTTCTAAAATAATTCGAATTTCGAAGTCAACTTATTGGCTTCCCCGGAATTTTCCGAATTCGTGGACACCTTCGTCAAAACACAAATCCTCACGGTTTCGAAGGAAGTATCAGAAGAAGCTTGCGGCAGCGGTCGTTCCTTTTATTTCCCTCTATTCTAAAAAAAAGTTAGTCCATAATACTCAGGAATAGTGAAGCTTTCTGTTACTGAAAACATATTTGGAATCGGTTCAGTAGTCATAGAGATGTCCTTAGCGCGTAACGTATTAGAACTATTTTGATTGTCCGTGTAAAAGAACTATTTATGCTATATGCATTAAAGGTAGTCTTTAATACCCAGGAATAACGTATTTTCTATGAGTGAGAAAAATTTCAAAATCGGCTTAATAGTTACAGAGGTACACATAGAGCGTAACGTAATTTTTATGAGTGTCCCTGTAAAATAATTAAAGTATGCTATATACAAGAAAGGTAGCCTACAATACTCAGGAATAGGGCAGCTTTCCGTCCGTAAAAAGTTTTAGAATCGGTTCATTAGTTCCACAGATCGTAATGTAAATCGAATGAGTTGAAACAATTGCTATACTGTATTTCTTTCGAATTTCAGTTCTGATATAGATAAGAGAATACAGTTCATAAAAAAAGATCTAGCCTACCTGCCCTGGTAGCTTTTCTTTTGATTTCCTGTTTCCTGCTGCTGTCTCAGTGAATCAAGTGAGTGTCTAAAGGACGAATACAATTTATTTCTGGATTAAATAAACACATCTTACACTACACAACATTTTACAAGGGACATTTAGATTTTGTTATCAGAGAGGGCAAACCCCTTTTCACGTCAGTTTTCATCGAAGCCTTCGCTGCATCTGAAAGGCAAAAAAAAGATTAGAGTTCAAAGGCGCCCTCTTCTGGCAAAGGGGAAAGTCATTCTGCTTCATCCTCCGGCCCCAAAGGACCTTTGGACAAACAGTCACTAGGTCCTTTTCCATCTACATTAAGTTCAACAGGATACAAAAGTTGAATTGGTCGTTTCAGTATAGTTCCATTGGGAAGTTTGATAGTGCATGCACGAGTCTTTCCATCACGTCCGGGATGAACACTGATGACTATACCCATCTTCCACATAAGTCGAGGAAGCTTTTCGTCATACACTAAGACAGTCGAATTTTTCGTCGGTTCAACATTTGATTTGGACCGCATTGACTGGTGGGCAGATCTCAGTTCTAACAAATACGATGATTGCCATTTTCTCCATATTCTTTCCAAAATGGCTCTTTTATGTTTCCACCTACCCTTTAGATCAGACTTGGTGGAGGTTGGCGCTACCGATGAGTGTGGAGGGAGAGCAACAAGTCTTCTACCTATGAGGAAGTGTCCAGGAGTAAGTGGCTCAGGTTCCTCGAACTCACTGTAGACAAATGTCAAAGGTCTGGAATTTATAATAGCCTCAACTTCTATGACTATAGTCTCTAGTTCTGGAAACGTCAAAGATGATTTTCCTAGTATTCTTCTTAGGCAATTTTTTGTGGATCTTATAAGTCTTTCCCAAAATCCTCCCCACCATGCTGCTCTCTCTACGATAAAATTCCACTCGACGTTTTTATTTGCAAAGTAGTTCTGGATTTCTTCTTCCTTCAAAAGTTTCCACAGCAAATTTATTTCGGTTTTAGCTCTTTTGAATGTACTCGCGTTGTCCGAGTATACTTTTCTGCATAGTCCTCTTCTGGATACAAATTTTCTAAACGCGAGTAAGAATGTTTTGGTTGTCAGATCTTCGGTGAGCTCAAGATGGACAGCTCTGGTGACGGCACACGTAAAAAGCAGAATGTAGGCTTTTTTTGTTCCGTCTGTACTTTTTACGTAAAGGGGACCAGCATAATCGATACCCGTTACTTCAAATGGATGAGTCTGCTTAATACGATCTGGGGGAAGAGGAGCTTCGTCTTGGGTAAAAGGCTTAACTCGAAATTTTTTGCAAAGATTGCAGTTGAACACAATGCTCTTGATTCGCTGTCGTCCTTTTAGGATCCAAAATTTTTCTCTAACGTCTGTTAAGGTGTCCGCAATTCCTGCATGCCCTAACCGCAAATGGCTGCGGCGAATCACGAGATTGGTAAAGTGACTTCTGTCGGGTAACAACATCGGGTACGCTTCGTTATGAGTAATGTCAGCATACTGAAGTCGGCTTCGAAGGCGAATAATATTGTTTTCATCTAACCCAAAGGAAAAATTTTTCAATTTGGAATTTGGAGATATTTCACGCCCGCACCTTAGTGCTTCCAATTCTTCCCCGAAGTTTTCTTCTTGAGTTTTTCTTATCCAGTATTCTTCTGCTGACTGTAACTCGTCGCTACTAAGAGTTCCAGATCTTCTGTTTTCTTTATTCTTAAGGTTAAAGATAAATCTTTTTACCCAGGCAGTTGTGCGTAAGAGTTTCGTTAAGTGCCCAAATTTTTCAATGTCAACAATTTTTTCGGTCTGGACATTCATAGTGAAAACGGTTGACTCATTCACTTCGTCATAATTTTCAATGTCCGCAATTTCTTGGCTTTCTTTTGGCCAATAATCTTCACTTTCTCTCAACCACTTTGGTCCTTTCCACCACAGTTCTTTATCAAGCAGATTTCGTAAAGATTCGCCTCGAGTCAGCACATCAGCTGGATTTTGATCTCCAGGGCAGTGCGACCAAAATGAAGCATCAGTCCTTGAACGAATCTCACTCACACGATTTTGGACAAACGTTTTCAGTTTCTTAGAATTTCCACGAATCCAATGAAGCACAATCATCGAATCTGTCCAGAATCTGATTCGTGCATTTGTTATATTTGAAAGGCTGTTTCTTACGTACTCATATAGTCGACTTCCAACTACAGCTGATAGCAATTCAAGTCTTGGAAGAGTTAATTTTTGAAGTGGTGCAACTCTGGATTTGGAGCAAATTAACGATGTCCGAAACTGTCCGTTATAATCTGTATACCGAATATACAGGACTGCACCGTAGGCTCGCTTGCTCGAGTCGACGAAACAATGAAATTCAAAATCTTCATTTTCGTTAGCGTCCTTGAGGTAAAATCTGGGTATTTCAAATTCCTTTAAATCTCCTAATTCATCACACCATTTGTTCCATTCTTTCGTTATATCAAATGGTAGAGGATCATCCCATTTAAATTTTTGATCCCAAATATCCTGAAGAAGAATTTTTGGTCTCAGCGTAAAGGGAGTGATAAAGCCAATGGGGTCGTATAATTTTGAGGCAATTTTCAAAAGTAATCGTTTAGTTAACGGATTAAATTTTTGATTAAATTTAAGAAATTCACATGCTAATTTTAACGTATCATCGTCTGAATTCCAGAGGTAACCTAAAACTTTCGAAGTTTCCCTCAAAGATTCGTTACAGTTTTCAGCCTGATCTAGCTTTATCTGAAGACATTCCGAATTGGTTTTCCATTTACGCATATTAAATCCACCTTCGTGTAAAATTTCTTTTATTTGTCGGTAAATTTCAAAACACTGATTTTCATTTTCTAATCCAGAAATTAAATCGTCAACGTATAATTGGGAATTTAAAATACGATATGCTAACGGATATTTATGTTCGTACTTTCTTATGTGATGTTTGAGAGTTGCAGCCAATAAAAAAGGACTTGGAGTAGCTCCAAATAAAACACGAGTCATTCTAAAAATGGTAGTTTTCAAACTCGCATTCCTTTCATAATCATTCTCAAGCCATAAAAACCTAACCGCATCTCTATCATTTTCATCTAACAATATCTGTAAGAACGCTTGCTCTATATCGGCAGTTAACGCGATTGGTTTGTTTCTAAAATCTATAAGTAATTTTAGTGAGTCAGGATTCAAATTCGGTCCGGAATGTAAACAATCATTTAACGATAATTTATTTTGCGAGTGTGATGAGGCATCAAAAACTACTCTTAGCTTCGTTGTAATTTTATCATCACGAATAACGGCCTGATGAGGCATATAATATTCTCTATCGATATTCATTTTCTCCTTTTCTTTAAATTCTACAGGTTCGATTATACCCTCGCAAATCTGTTTCGATAATACATCCCTATACCGCTGGTAAAATTCCTTATCTCTATCAAATCTCTTAACCAGTTTTCCTAAGCGACATTTTGCGATTTCATAATTATTTTCTAATTTATCCGCATTCTCATTCCACGGTAGTTTAACCTTGTATCTGTTGTTCTGAAATTTTATATTTTTCTCAAAATCCTTTAAAACAACTTCTCCGTCATTATTGGATAAATCCCTTTTTTCGTTTTCAATGCCCATTATATCCAATTTCCAAAAATTTTGTAAAATCAGATCGGAATTTTCTTCTCGCGAAGAATCTACAACTACCTTCATTATTTTCGCGCTCCTCTCAGTGTCAATTTTATTTTCTAAATCACAAGAACCGCTCAAAACCCATCCGAAAAGACTATCCATTGCAACAACAGAAGAATTCGGTATCCTGCGTATTTCACCGGAGACGATACTCCAATAATGTTCGGCGCCTATCAGAATTCTGACTGGGGGTAAATCAAGGAGTTGGGAATGCTCATTTCCACTTCGAAACAGCTGATCCGATGATTCATCTGCCAGTGAAAATTTGTTTATGCCACAATGTTCTTTTATTTCTCGCTCTGGCCGATAAATTACTGCACTGCTTATCTTGTCAGTAGCTAAAGCTTCTAATTGTATCTTTTTCGTGGGATCACGAACGTTTCTCAAATTTACTAGAACGCGATTTATAATTTCTTTCTGGGGTTCTTTCGAACCAAAGGGGTATATTTTTATAGTTTCTTTTCCTATTATTTTTAATTTTAATTCATTAACGAGTTCCGATTCAATAAATGATCTTTGACTCCCCAAATCTAATAATAACCGTATTTCGGCTGGTTTAACCTTATTTTCTACAAATACTGTTGCAGTTTGAAGTAAAATATCTGTGTTCGAATTTCTATCTCCCGTAACGGAGGAGACGATCGTTTCACTCTGGGGAACTTCTGCTTTTGGTTCCAAACGTTTTTCGCAAATATTTTGATTATGTTTTTGGGAACAGAAATTACATGCGGGTTTCTTAAAACATCGATTTACAACGTGAAATTTTTGTAAACAATTAAAGCACCTTCCTTGACGTAATAGACTTTGTTTTTTATCAGAAATACTTAATTTACATTCATTACTTTCATGACGATCATCGCTACAGAATATACACTTATTTTCATTACTAACTACATTAAAAGCAGCAGCACTCGGATTCTTGGCGTATTTTGGTTTCGAAAAATTATTTTGTCCCAATCTAGTTAAATCCCTTTCATTTCTATTTTTAGAATTATGCTGAAAGTAATCAGACTCCTTCTTCTGAAACGAAAATGTACGTTCTCTAATTTCGATTTCGGTTTTCAAATATTCTAACAATTGCGTTACATTCCAAGAGTCTGTTTCGTTTTTATATTCGCGGTTGTAGTTCAAAATTAAGCTATCGGGAATTAATTTAGTTATGATAGGAAAAAGTAAATTACCATAACTGTCTAGCTCAATACCAAGCGATTCTAAACTACGTATTTGAATTTCACATGTATCGTACAATTCGCGCAGGTCTTTTATATTTGATGCATTACGAATAGGTGACAAATTTAATAAATTATTTATGTGAGACCTAATCAAAATTTCCTTTTTGCCATATCGGTCTTCAAGAATTTTAACAGCAATATCATAATTTTTGTCTGACAACGATAATCCCTGTATCGCGATTTGAGCTTTTGATTTTAATAAGCTTTTTAAGTACGTAAATTTGTCTATTTTATTGAGATTTTGATTTTCGTGTATCGCGTTTTTGAACTGAGACCAAAATTCTTGGAAATTCTCAGGATTGCCGTCAAACTTTTCGATGTTAATTTTGGGTAATTTAATCTTAATTGGAACATTTGAATTTTGAGATGGGTCGTTAGTAATTGTATTTGAAATATCGGCGCTAGCATTTTTTGTTTCTTGATTCGTGCATTTTTTTAGAACCTTTTCAATTTTAATTTTATACATGATGATTTTATCTCGATATTCTTGAGCTGATTCAACTTCGGCTGGGATTTGTTTACAGTCTTCGATTTCGTCTATGATTAACTTATCGAGCTCAATTATTTGTTTTTCCTTTTCTGACAACTGAGCGAGAGCAATTTCTAAATATTCCTCATCTAATTTTGCCAAGGCTTCGTCGATTTTAGGAGTCAGTTTCGTGAAGCTTGTTCTCAAGCCACCTCTTTGTGTTTTCAATCTATTCGTCACTTCTGACGTCATTTTCTTTTCACTTAACAATTACAAACAATCAGCAGGAAAAATCGAGGGTTTTCGGCACCAAATGAAACAATTGCTATACTGTATTTCTTTCGAATTTCAGTTCTGATATAGATAAGAGAATACAGTTCATAAAAAAAGATCTAGCCTACCTGCCCTGGTAGCTTTTCTTTTGATTTCCTGTTTCCTGCTGCTGTCTCAGTGAATCAAGTGAGTGTCTAAAGGACGAATACAATTTATTTCTGGATTAAATAAACACATCTTACACTACACAACATTTTACAAGGGACATTTAGATTTTGTTATCAGAGAGGGCAAACCCCTTTTCACGTCAGTTTTCATCGAAGCCTTCGCTGCATCTGAAAGGCAAAAAAAAGATTAGAGTTCAAAGGCGCCCTCTTCTGGCAAAGGGGAAAGTCATTCTGCTTCATGAGTATCCCTGTAAAAGACCTATTTGTGATATATGCATGCCAGGTGACCATGTAATACTCAGGAATAGTGTAACTTTCTATCAGGAAAAAAATTTTTAGAATCAGTACAGACGTCAAAGATACCCATGCAGCTTAATGTATTAGAATTAATTTGAGTGTCCCAGTAAAAGAACTATTTAAACTTTATTTTATTTTTAAGAAATTCATGAAATGTAGCCAATTGTTGCAGAAAACTCTGTTTAATTTCTGGGTCCGCCTTTCTAAAGCCCAGTAGGAATAGAAAGTTCTAGAAAAGAGTCCACTTGTTAGGATGAAACACTAACTTTATTGCTTCTAGCTGTACAAAATTCAAAGGCACTAACGGCCAGTAGTTTGCTCTAACAGTCCGCTCAGTACCGAAGCTTTCACAGATGTTGTAATTCACACCCAATAAAAGACTTCCACAAGTAAAATATTCAGTGGAATCTTATGAGGGATTGCAGGAACAGTCCCTCAAGACTAAGCAATGAGGAATTTACACAGCGCTTAAAAACGCGCTTTTAAAAACTTGCAAATTACTACTTCTATAAGCGCTAACACAGAGTCTTATGCTCTCAACAGAACGGACGTCTATTTCTCATAGCAATCAAAAACAGACTGACTCAACCGGGGCAGCACGCTGTCGTATTTATAGGGGATGCAGAAGCTATTAGAAATTTCTCGAAGGATCCCCTTAAAGAGCGAATTTTGATTACGTCATAGGAATACACTTGAACATTAGACTATTACGCAATATTAATGCAGGAAAATGAAATTTATAGGCCCCATTGGAAAAATCGCGCCAAATATCCGAAATATCGCCAAGCCTGGCAACTTTTTGGCGAAATATCGCCAAGTTTGGCGCCAAAAATAAGTGACCCCAAGAGTGACGTCAGCTAAACTCTAACATCAATATTTCTCGAGATTTTAGAAAACCCTATGCTAACCAATGGGGAAACCCAAAACTCCATATCTCCCGGTCTAGGTAACCGATTTTGATGCAACAAAATACGAAATTTAATTATTTGGCGCGTAGAATACGAATTTTTAACTAGTTTACCCCTAGGAATAGAAGACTTCTATTATAGAAAAAGTTTTTGATTCGGTTCAATAGTTACAGAGATATTGGCTTCGTCGGGATTCGATTCTTAGGTTCGTCGTTCTAAAGTCCAGTGTATGTAGAAAGTTCTAGTAAAAGGTCCATTTGTCAGGATGGAACACAAATTTTATTGCTTCTAGAACTTCGTCGAACAATCAGCTGTGCAAAATTCACAGACACTAATGGCCAGTACCTTGCTTATAATACTCCTCTCAGTACAGAAGCTTTCACAGATGCTGTATTTCTTACAAAAAATAAAACACTTCCACTGGCAAAAATTCAATGGAAACTTACAAAGGAAATCATAAACAGTCCCTCAGGACTCAGCAATGAAGAATTTACACTCTGTACTCATAAACAAGCAAAATACTGCTTCCAATAGCACAATTTACAGAGTAATGCATCGAACTCAATTAGAGTTCGAATATAACTATCTCTTGTGGCCTGCCCTGTTTCTATTTATAGGTGTCGCAGAAGCTAAGCGAAAATTCTGGTAGGAGCTATTTCTCGAAGAACCCGCATAAAGCTCGAATTTTGATTATGTCATGGAAATGGAGATTAGTAATACTAAGCTACAGCGCAATATTAATGCAGGAAAACAAGCATTACTGGTCCCATTGGTAAAAGCGCACCAAATGACCGAAATGTCGCCAAGCTTGGCGACTTTTTGGCGAAATATCGCCAAATTTGGCGTCAAAAATAAGTTCCCATAAGTCAAATCACCAAAGCTCTAGCGTCAATATTTCTCGAGATTTCTAGAAAACCCTGTGTTAACCAATGGGCAAACCCAAAACTCCGTACGTCGCGTTCTAGTTAACCGATTTTGATACAACAAATAGCAAAATTTAATTATTTAACTCGTAGGGTACGAATTTTAGAATAATTTTAATATCTGGGAGGCAGAACAAACCGAAAATTCTTAACAATATATACCGTTTAGTATTAGAGGTGCCTTCAGAGCGTAATGTAATTCTTATGAGTGTCGCTGCAAAAGTACTATATGATATAATGGATAAAGGTACCTTATAATACACGGGAATATTGTAGCTTCTGAACATGAAAAATGTTTGAGAATCGGTTCAACATTTACCGAGATGCCATAGAGCGTAATCCAATTCTTATGAGTCTCCCTGCAAAAGAATTACTTGTGAAATATGCATAAAAGGTAGCCTATAAAATACAGGTATGGTGTAGCTTTCTATTAGGGGAGAAAGTTTTAGAGCTTGTATAGTACTTACAGGGATGTACATAGAACGTAATGTATTAGAATTATTTTGAGCGTACCTGTCAAAGAACTATCTATATAAATAAAATTAGACTTTTGTCTGTACATTTCTTGGAATTCAAAAACTTTGCGATTTCTATCCGTTTCAAGCACCCGGGAATCCGATGCGACCCTCAAAAAAATGTTTGTCTGTCTGTCATTCTGTCATTCTGTCCGTGACGCTTTTTTTGTTTAAGCATCACGTAAAATAGCATCACGTGAAATGTAGAATACGAATTTTAAATTACTTTAAACCCCAGAACAGCCACAAAAATTCGAAACAATATATCACAACTAATTCTTCTACAGGGATACTCATACGAATTACATTAGGATCTCTGGAATTAACGAACCGATTCTAAAATTTCCAGTGATGAAAAACTGCACTATTCCTGAGTTTTACAGGCTACCTTTCATGCATATATTACAAATTTACACGGATACTCATAAAAATTACATTCTGCTCTAAGGGCATCTATGTAACCACTGAATCGATTCTAAAAAAATTTTCAGTGATAGAAAGCTACATTATTTCTGAGTAACATAGCTAAAATTCATGCATGTATCACAAATAATTGTTTTACAGAGACACTCATATGATTTACATAGCGATCTATCTGTATGACTGTAACTACGAAATCAATTCTAAAATTTTTTTCACACTACACTATTCCTGATAGGAAGCGACACTATTCCTGAGTATTATAGGCTATCTTTCATGTATATAGTACAAATAGCTCTTTTACTGGGACACTTAAAATTATTCTAATGCATTATGCTCTACGGGCGACCCAGTAACTACTGAATTGTTTCTGATATATATATATATATATATACACACATATATGCGTGTGTTATATATGTCTACGTGTGTATATATGAAAGCCCCCCTTGGAAAATTTGGAGCCCCCTCTATAAAAACGGAATAGCTACGGTAAAGTAATTAAAAAACTTTAAAAAATACACATAAGATGTAATAGGTAAGAGGATACACACGTTTCGTTCAAAAATTGATTTTAACTTCATCAGTCCAAGCCCTTCGTCGCAAAGAACAGAGGGTTCCCTGTGATCCTTCTATTTTATTTTTAGCATTCGATATTTCCTAATGTTTACGAATATTCAGATGGGTTACGTAATTAACTAGTGGCAAAAATCTAGTTAAGACAGGGATTTTTCTTTCTAACTTTTTCCCCTCCTTCTGTTGGAAAGAACTTTGTAAACTTGGAACTGACCCAGACAGCACATAAGCTTAAATCAAGCTTGACATTTGGCTTGGCAATTCAAGGTTGGCTTAAGCTGGATTTTAGCTTGCAAAGTGCGCAGTGATGGCGCCATCTGTGAAAGAGAATGGACATTAATTGTTTAGCGTCCTCAAATTTGCTGAAAGTTCGTAAAAGATGCGTTTTATTTTATTACCAGTGCCATATTACCGGAGGGGCAAACGGGACAACTGTCCAGGGCCTACAGATTTTAGGGCCCAAAAATCTTACATCTTACACTTTTGTAATTTTAAAATAAAATTACAAAGGATAAAAAAAATTCAGAAGTTAAATAATTTTTTTAATTATAAAGTATGAACAATGAAAATAATTCAAATTTACATTTGTATAAATTAATTTAAACTTATTTTTAATTCTTCGAAATGCTCTATATCGATATAGCATACCAATATGTAGGAAAATAACCACATTTGTAAAGAGAATTTTTAGCGTTAAAAAATAGCAAAATTTTTCAATTATTTGTTATTTTAAGTAATATTTACAAAAATGACTAAAGTGTTTGTATTCCATACATGTTAGCAACTGTGATATAGCATTTCGAAGTAACGTTTAACTATCTGTTTCTTTCATTTCAGATTAATTAACACAAAATTTGTGTTAAGTAAACCTATTCTATATTTCCAAATATGGAAATTCTTCAAAATAAAATACAATTATACTACGAAATTGATTTCAAAATCAGTCGTTTGTCTCGATTTTGGCCAGCAGTATTGCTCATGAGTGTTGCGGTACTGAAAGTTTTAAAACGTGTGCTGCTCTTAAGTTTATATTATGTTTATTTCCCTATTAGTAGAGTCTCTAAATCACACATAACATTATTTTAATTTTGATGCATCCCATGGAAAAATAAAAGAAACAAATAACACATCGCCCACTTATCAATCTGGCGAGAAAACAGCGTGGTAAGTCACTTCAAACTTTAGTGTTATCTGCACAAGGCTCCGGTGGCTGAATGGATAGCGTGCTCGACTGCTAAGCCAAAGGGCCCGGGTTCTATTCCAGCCACGAACACTCGACGGAAACAGATTGAATTAAATTTCAGCGTAGAGGGGGAAAATGCGCGGAAAACTAAATTATGTGGGGCGCGTTAGCCAGCGGGCGCCCCGTGTATTTAGAAAAAAAAATTTTTTGGAAAATTTTTTAAGCTTGAAATGTCAAGCTTAATGCAAGCTGGGCAAGTGTAAACTAGAACACTTGATTCAAGCTTGCATCAAGCTTACACGCTTGGAATTTTCAAGCTTAATTCAAGCTTATTGACTTGATAAATCAAGCTTGCTGCAAGTTTGCTGTGCTGTCTGGGGAAGTTATAAAGCTTAATTGCACGACTTTGATCTTTGCCATCCATACATGATGTGTCACTTTTCCTTCCCCCTTTATCGAAAAAAGTCTCACTTCACCATACTCCCTCCCCCCCCCTCTCCTTGTCACATGTCACGCTCTATCAATACTTGCAGTTCAGAAATAAAGCACTACGTTAAAGTAGAGCGTAGCCAGGGGGTGGCTGATGGGGCTGCGGCCAACTCCAAAATGAGTAAACAAAACATAAGCTAAGGAGAAAATTACATATTTGAGGATAACTGTAATCTGCAGTAAAGTATTTCTTTTTTATTTGATCTTTTAAGATAAAATATTAGCTACTCAAAGACACTAACACAACAATATCGGTCCATCAGCAATTGTGCCCCCCCCCCTCCACACACACACAAAAAAGGCCATAATACACATAAAACAAGTCTCTTCTCTGGCGAACAATCGAAGAAGTAAAAAAAAAGATAATCCAGGGTCGTATACAGATTTCATTATGTGACATCTCGCCCACCTCCTTCTATCGTTTGTCAAATCTGTGTCTTAGGGACGACTTGGATTTTGGAAATTTTGATTTTAATTTAAAATAAGAGAAACTATTTTTTAATAAAAAATAATAGTAATAATAACTGTTACTATTCCATAACGCTAGCTTTATATCCACGACTTACTTTAGCTTAAACGGTGTAGTCTGACAGTCTGAGGATATTATTCAGAGCAAACTTATCATTTAAGCGTGGTCTATTTAGTGATATATGCTGATCACGAGGAAATCATAGAGCTGATTTTCAATCAGAATATATAGTACAAGGAAACAGTTTCCTTAGTAAAGCAAAGTGATTTAAACATTAGGAAAATAAATACAAAATTACTGTGGAACATGTTACTTGAAAAATATGAAATAACGATTGAAAATTCAATAATATAATTGAAATATTATTATCTACACGATATTATTAATTTCGAACTGCTGTATTTCATTTTGCATCTTGATTAAATAATCATTCCTATGCTGTTATAACACCCTTCTTTGTATGGTGCGATATGGAAGTTGCTTTGTAGTTAGTATAAGAAAGTTTTAGTAAGAGGTCCCCCAATGAAGCTTTTGCGATCGAACCTCATCTCTGCAAATCGGTCCCTGATGAAAGCGAATATTTTAACTATTCACTATATATATATATATATATATATATATATATATATATATATATATATATATATATATATATATATGCAGTAGTACGTATGCAAAAGAAACTGCAGGAAATTTTTTTATAGTCAAAGTATTCAACGTGATTAATATTTCTTGTTTTTTCTCGTGTCCATCAGTTGATATGAATTTTTTCTTGTCATCACTCTCTTTTTTAATGAATCTCTTTCCATTGACCTACATGTAACTCTCTGCCACTTGAGAGTTTTACTTCATCAGCTCCCTGCTCTTTATACGTGTATTTAATTTTTTACTTGCTCTTTTTTGGCATTCTTACAGGAGTTACGTAATAAGATACCAGTTTTCGCTCAGCTTTTAGCTAACGGACTGCGAACTCACACTCACACTTAGATACACTTCGCACGTTTTGATCCACTTAAAATGCTCCGGAACGTATAAAGAATAAGTCACAAATAATTAAATAGAATGAACGATGCTACTTTATCTACCTGTGCTGAAAGTTCAAGTACTGAAGTTAAAATAATTATCTTAAAGAGGACTAAAAGAAACGTCTTCATAAATACAATAAGATAAAAAGTTTTTCAACGCTTTATTTTCATTGGGATAATTAGTAGAATTTTGATTTATGGTTTCTTTTTAATGCTTTCTATTTCTACTTCTGGTAGTAAATTTTTGAAAGTTTTGTTTGGAAGGCATGTCTACATCTTATTTCATAAACACGGATATACAGGGTGATCCATTTAACCCTTTAAGGCGCAACCCTTTCCCAATGCTGAAAAAAGGGCAGCCGTTGCCATAGCTCGACTTAACTACCAGCAAGATGGTGGAAGATCGAAACGTTCATCGCGTGCCACAGATCTGGACCCTTTTTTGACGACAGCTGGCTGTGCCGGCACAGCCAGCTGCGTCAAAAAAGGGTTTCTAGATCTGTGGCACGCGATGAACGTTTAGATCGTCCGCCATCTTGCTGGTAGTTAAGTCGAGCGATTGCAACGGCTGCCCTTTCTTCAGTATTGGGCAATCTATGCAGCTGTTCTCGCATTCTTCCATTTTTCAGCTGATTCAGTGCTGTTAAAAATAATCGTGACAACTTTTTTACGGGAAATGAGAGGTAAACTAAAAAGTAAAGGATTCTCGTGGAGCTATGTCACCCGCAACTATTTTTATTGAAATCAAATTATTCTTTGTGAGTGGCAACAGTCAAAACGTCAGAGTTTGGTGTTCCCAGAGCGAGAACACTGCGCGTTAAAGGATTAAAAGAGTACCCTTTGGTTTTTCTTATTACTCTTAAATCTTACGGATGTGGCACATATTCTAACACTGAAATATAACTGTTTCAACCTTGAATGTTATTTTTAAAAAATTAGTTATTGGAATTTTTTACATTATTATTCCTTACAGCAAATGTTTGCCACCATTTTGAATGCAAGCATGAACACGTCGAACCAAGTTCTTTGACACACTTCGCAATGGCGTTATTGACGAGATTTCTTCAGATATGGCTTGTTCTAATTCATGAATGCTTGCAAGACTTGAAGATGAAAAGCACACTATCTTTAAGATTAACCCCCCCCCACACACACACACACAAACACACGCGCGCGCGAAAAAAAAAAAAAGTCTATCAGGCTAACAGGGTAAGGAATAATTAATAATGGAATGATAATGTTAAAAAAAAATTAATTTACGTTTTTATAAAATAAAATTATCACAAGATTAACTAACTTTATGCGTCTTCATTTCTTTTTCACCGCACAAATAAAGTTGTAACAGTCCAACAGTGTTGGAAATTGTCCCCCACGCTTAAACAATTATACTTCAAACTTTAAAATATTTGCCACCTCCACCAGATTTAAGGGTAATAAGAAAAACCAACCAGTACTCTTTTAAACTGATCACCCGGTATTTACCATTTTTTAGAGATTTTTGTCATAATTGCTTTCAAATGGTATTCATGTACTTTTTTTTTATTACGATGAAAAAGGATTCAGTGATGTTATGAGAGAAATTTCAAAATTGACAAACAAGGGCGGATTAAGGGAGGGGGCGGAGGGGGCAACCGCCCCCCCCCCCGAGAATAAAGAAATTACTGTAAAAGATCCTATTTTACTTCCATAAAATGGATGTATACGTCAATCTTCTAATTAACCGCCCCCACCGATAAACTAACCCCCCCCCCCGACAAACTTGCATTAATCCGCCACTGTTGACAAAATCATGTAAGTTTTGAGTTTACAAATAACTGTGTGTCTTTTTTAAATAATTTTTCTTCATGAATGGATTTCATTTTTATGATTTGGTATTTCTTTTATGCAGGGGTAGAAATTAGAATATTTAGCCAGTGGCCCAAAGTTTGGACCGAGCTCGAGATAAGTCGCGGCAATCACGGAAAATGCAGTGAGATTAGCCAAAATAGCCGTGAAGATCAACAGTTCTCGCGACAAATTTAGCCTCCAATTTTTAAAACTGTCACAGTGTTTCTTTCTAGCTTAGATATATATCTTAGGTATCTATATTTTAAGATTATATATAGAGCTGCAGAATATTTACAAGAATAGTAAAGTTGTTGTTGCTGTTCTAATTTTATTATTAATTCAATGTTTTTAATTTTAAGGTAGAAAACTGCAATTCTAATTTTGCGTTTTTATGAAAATTTAAGATTTTGCCTTGAGGTAGATATTTTTTGCTACAAGTTTAAAAAAAATCATGGTATTTTTTGCCGCGAGCTTCAAAATCTTATTTCGAGCCCTGGTCCTAAGGGCCAACGACTCCAAATTTCCCTGGTCCGTATACATGATTTAAAAAAAAGAACAACAAGTGCAAAACAAAAGAAATTATATGAACAATACATATTAATTTTCGTTAAGAGCTGAATTTAAAAAAAAAATGTAAACACCTGTTATAAAAATATTAAATAGATCAAATTATATGACATGTATTGCGGGACTAAATGAGGAAAGTTCGCAAGAGAAAAATGTAAATAAGACGATACTGATACGCAGTGGCGGATTAATGCAAGTTTGTCGGAGGTAGGGGGGGGCTGTTAGAAGATTGACATATGCATCCATTTTATGGAAGTAAAATAGGATCTTTTACATTTAATTTCCTTTTTCTCGGTGGGGGCGGTCGCCCCCCCCCCTTAATCCGCACTTGCTGATACGCCTTACTAACAAATTTTGTATTCTGTTGGAACGTTGTATACACTCATGTCCATAAATTAAGGATAATTCAGAATCACACAGAAATTGATCTCTAAAATAAAAATTTCACCTGTGGAATGATCACACACATCTTGAAGAAGAATATGCAAATTACAGGAAACCACCAGATGGCGTGGATGGTACGTCACAATGACGAGAGTATAAGAGGCACAAAGGAGGCATTTGGATGATGTTTTACGTGGCAGAATTATCGGACGACTGGAATGTGGACATACCCAGCTGGAAGTATCCGAGGAACTTGGAATCGCCCAGAGTGTCATCTCCAGGCTTTGGCAACGATTCCAAGATGATGGTAATGTGAATAGACGTTACAGCACAGGTCGCCCCCGAGTTACAACGCCGAATGAGGGCCGCTATTTGGCAGTTACTGCCAAAAGAAACAGACGGAGTACAGCATCAGACCTGTCTCGTCAGCTCTCTTCAGCTACCGGTACGACAGTTTCAAGGCAGACCGTTTACAGATGCTTAGGGCACATTGGTCTATATGCTCGTAGGCCTGTCAGATGTGTTCCACTTACCGCAACTCACTGTCGCCTGCGATTAACCTGGAGTAGAGAGCATGCATTGTGGACACCGCAACAGTGGTCTTGTGTGATGTTTTCCGACGAGTCCAGGTTTAGTTTGGAGTCTGATTCTCGCCGGACATTCATCTGGAGAGCGCCAGGTACCCGTTACCACCAAGAGAACACCATTGAAAGACACCGTTACGGTGGTGCAGGATGGCTCGTTTGGGGAGGAATTATTCTTGGTTCCAGAACTGACCTGCATGTTCAGAGTGGAACGATGACAGGCCACATCTATCGGGATGTCATTCTGGAACAACATGTACGTTTGTTTCGGGGCGCCATGGGTGCTGAATTTGTGTTTATGGATGACAACGCCCGTCCTCACCGTGCAAACATTGTAGACGAATGCCTTCAATCGGAGGATATCACCCGTATGCATTGGCCAGCATACTCACCGGACTTGAATCCAATAGAGCATGTGTGGGATACGCTTGGCCGACGAATTGCAGCCCGTCAACCCCCTCCCACCTGTCTACCGGAACTTCGGAGTGCATTGCTTGATGAGTGGTGTAATATTCCTCAAGATCAGATTGATCATTTGATACTCAGCATGCCTAGGCGTTGCCAGGCCTGCATCGTCCGGGAGACATACTCCGTATTAACCATCCTACTAACCATGTTATACTGTTTTTTGTAAATAGGTTCTTTTTTGAAATTTGGTCAAGGGAGTAAAACTTGCAATTTTTATTAATTATGTCAAACATATAGCATCTTTTTTGCTCTTTACTTTTTGTTTAATGAATAGACTTTACAAATAAGTCAAATTTGTTTTGCTTCTTTCTTTTTCTTTGCCTGAACTTCATTATCCTTAATTTATGGACATGAGTGTACATAGGCGTAACTTATGGACTATATTCCGTATCCGGTGCTGTTTACATATCAGTTTGTGTTTGCGTTTCATTTGATGATCGTTCTGGCGCCATCGTGGGTGATGCACAGCGGGAGTGAAGTAACCTGCCGGTGGTATTTTTGACTGGCAACCATATAAAAACGTGAATCGTCAGTTTGGGAATTTGAAATTGTTTCATGTTGTGGATGGAATATGTTATGTTATTATATGAAAAGAAAGTGTGTGTGTGTGTGTGTGTTAGAAAAACGGTGTGAATCTAAAGCTAAATAAAAGAAAACATATAGGTTTTGCGTTATCAGCCGCTGTGTGTGTTTGTTAGAAATGTAGTGTCAATATGAAACTAAATAAAAGAAAGCATGCTGGTTTTACGGTATAAGCCGGTGGGTGTTAGGGACATTTCTGTGCGGTCAATTAAAAAAAAAAAAATAAAGGTAAATGTTTTTTTTTAACGAATTTTTGCAATGTTTAAGATTTTTAATCTGATTTTCGATGTTTTTATGTTTTCGTAAGTGTTATTTATGTGCTATTCTAATCATACCGACTTTATATGAGGTGTACAACTAGGTTGTTTAATCCACCGATGTTTGTTTTTTTTTTTTTTAAACAGGCCAGTGTTTGGCAAGTTATACATTAGCTGTACAACTAGGTTGCTCCACTGTAGTTTGTTTGGTTAAAAACGGTCCACTGTTTGCTCATTTTAAATTGCCTGTTACTGAATTTGCAGACGTTTGTTAGGTTAAATATAGACGGTGTATTTTGTTTTAATGTTTTTGTTAGTGGAATTTATGTGCAATTTTAATGTGTTAAAATACTGTGACATTGTTGATCGTGCAAAATGGTTGGGGACAGTCGGTGGGGATTGACAACCGCCAAGCTCCAGCGACTGTCGCCGTATTTACATGGGGTGCGCACCGTCTTGTATGATTTTACCGCCAGTTTACGCCAATGGTTGTATAATTTAGAGGGATCGGACCAGCGGATGATCGTAATTTTGAGCCCTATTATGCATTGTATTTTTTAAAATGAATGTTAAAAAAATCTGAAATACTTTCAGATTTTAAATTTGCACTATAATGCTATGTATTAAAAGTGTATCATAATTCATGCATTCGCCTTACTTGTTTTTATTGTTTGATTATTTGGGAAAGTAAATCATAATTCATGTTAATTTATTTAAAGCAATTCGTTTCTGCAATCATTTCCTATGCAAATAATAATTTGATTAAACCAAAGGAAAAAAATTTTTTTTTTTTTTTTTTTTTTTCACGAGTTGCATTTTTGTCCTTTGCTTAGATCCTAACGTTACAGAAAAATCTTCAAACATGACTTCGAAAATCGCCGATGCATTTTCGAAGTTTTTTTTTTTCTTTTTTTTAAATACATTCTAGTGCTTAGGGGAAAAGATTATAAAATGTTCTTTTCTTTTTTCTATCGGAACTTTTCTACGGCCTCTCAACTTCTCTTCCCCACCCCCATCTTTAGAATTTACTACATAGGAGCAAATTGGCCACATATAATAATTTTTATCCAGATAAACTTCCCTTTGTCTGCCAGTTGCAGCATTTATTTGCTTAGGTTATTCACTCGGCGCAGCTGTAAGCATCGTATTACAGCTGACATATTTGCCTAACAGGTAGACGAGAAGCAGAAAAACGGCAATTCCATTCTTTCGCTTGGTTTGCAAGGCGAGTAAATACATGGCACTCGTAAAAAAAAAAAAAAAGCTAAAAAATGAGTGAAATTGTATATGTAGCTTAAAATCTAAAAATAGCTAACGAATAAAAAGAGGCTGAATATTCTATAGCGCTGTAAGTTTTAAAACAGTATACTGTCGAGCCTTATGCAAGAATACATTAGAAGTTGCTAGAATAGATATTGCGAAAGATCGAATGCATTGTGCTTCTCCTTTATGCAAAAGTTATAAAATTGTTTACAGTGGATGCAAATCCATTGGCTTAGAGTTATAAGAAGCTGGGGGGTTCGAGCGCCTCAAAATTTTTGCGCTTCTCCAATAATTGACCCAGTCATATACTATATGCAGTGTGCCCTCTAAAGTCACCCCAACAATTTCCGAACTGTAAAAGCTCATAATAATAATAATACTAAAGGTGGAGTTTGATAGGTATAGTAAAATTTCCATGCGCTACCCAAGAAAACCGCTAAGCGCCACTTGGCGGCTAAATTGGAATTAGCCTCCTTATCTCAAAACGGTAAGAGATACGGTAAAAGTTAGTTACAAAGTTGTCAGCATCTTCAATTAGAGAAGACACCTTGCGCACAGTAATGTTAAAAAAATCTGGAGTGACTCCACTCGATTTTCCGAACGCTTAAGACAAAGATCATTACCAAGCATTTAAATAAATTTTAATCGATGAATAATTCAAACATATACCAAACTGAAGCTCAATCCAGTGGCGGATTAGGGCAAGTCTGTCGGGGGGGGGATGGCGATTAATTTTGTCGGTGGGGGCGGTTAGTTAGAAGATTGATATATAGTCTATTTTATGGAAGTAAAATAGGATCGTTTACATTAATTTCTTTTGTCTCGGGGGGGGCGGGGGCGGAACCCGCCCTTGGCTCAATCGAATGCTCCGTTTAAACGCTAGAGCACTTCCAAGAAATTCTCCCCATATGCCATAATGTAAAAGAAATCTTTGTCGTAGCCTTGTAGAAAGACTATAAGTCCTATACACATCAAAATCAATACCGATCTTACGATGGTGGTTTATAGCATATATACCCAATTTGAGCTCAATCGAATGTATCGTTTAAACGCTAGCGCACCATTTAGGGTGCGCTAGCACCCTAAAAGTGGCGGATTAAAGGGGAGGGGGCGACCGCCCCCACCGAGAAAAAATATATTATTGCAAAAGATCCTAGTTTACTTCCATAAAATAGATGTGTATGTCAATCTTCTAACTAACCGCCCCTCCCCCGACAAACGTGCATTAATCTGCCACTGTAGCGCACTTTCAAGAATTTCCCTCTATATACCATAATGTAAAAGAAATCTTCGTCGTTGCCCTGTAGAAAAATTATAAGTTATTTATTTTTAGTTATATTATTTTGCATTTCGCATAACTCTAAAACTTTTAACCGTAGAATGTTGAAATTTTGTATTTAGAGCTATTGTAACTGGGTATATTTTGATGTTTTGAGCAATTGGTTTTAATAGCTCACTTATGTTTTTAATTGAAATTTTTATATCTGCAATTTCTTTTCGATTAAACAAAAGAATCAAAATTACATGATGAAATATATTTATTAATAATCTAAAGTAAATTTAACAAGGGGATTATCTTGCCACTGATATAACCAAAATTGAATATTTCAGTTTTCAAATCTAATGTAAAATTAAAATGTATGATAATATATTTTAAGAAATTTGAATATCTAAAGTGAAATGCAACATTTTAGAAAATGAACTATGAAATGAATGAAATTAGAATTGTTTAGTTTAAAACTTCAATCTTTAAAATAATAATAATAATAATAATGCTGTAGAAAATCTTATTTGACCCATTAAATTCTTAAGATTTTTTGCAGTTCATTTAGTAGCTGTATTATTCTGCAGATATTCTTAAGTTATTTGGCCCATTAAATTCTTAAGAGTATCTGTAGAATAAAACAGCTACTAAAAAAACTGCAGAAAATCTTAAGTTATTTGGGACTCTTAAATCTGAAGAATATTTGCAGAATGTAATAAGGGGGGGGGGGAACTGCAGAAAATCTTAAGTTATTTGGGACTCTTAAATCTGAAGAATATTTGCAGAATGTAATAAGGAAAAAAAAACTGCAGAAAATCCTAAGTTATTTATGCTGATTATATTCTGCAGATATTCTTCAGATTTCGAGTCCCAAATAACTTAGGATTTTCTGCGAGGGGGTAAGCCAACTGACTTTAAATACATTAAGGTGTATGGATACATTCATTTCATTGAAAGTCTGTGGTCAATGACTACTTTGGCTAACCCCGAAATCTCGCAAACTATATCAAACTTGCCGGCTTTTGGTAAAACATCGCCAAATTAGGTCTCAGAATCAAATCGTTCAAATTGAACCCATCTTGGAGATATCGAAATATTTGGGTAGAAATTACTAAACCTTACTATTACTGCAATATTTTATCCCTTTTAAACAAAATAAGTTTAGATGAAATGCGCAGAAAATATTTCTGATGTAATAGACGTGCAAGGAAGTCATGTGTTGTCCACATCAGATTTAAAAAAAAAAAATCTTAGGTATCAGATATTTGCAACCCACTAGAAATCAGCAAATCCACATTTAGATTGATAGAGATTGATTAATACTAATGAACAGAGGATGTAAGCAGCATCCCCTCCCCCTACACCTACACGCTCAGCACTCAGATTGAGTTTTTGTAAAAATTCATATAAAGACAACCATTCCCATCGTTTTCCACTGATTTGGGGGAAAAGATCTGGAAACCCCAATGACCAAGGAAGGTCGTTGGGTCCAGGGATTGCACACTGGTGTCCTTAGGGTAATAGCCGTGCGCTGTCTTTCTGGAAAATAACACGCTACAACAAGCGTTAGGTCCGATAGGGAGAATCGTTTTCTTGCAAGGATTGTGATTGCAAGTGATTTAGTATTTTATTTCCTTTAACCATGTAGGTCATGATTTAAGCAAATAAAACACTAAATTTGTTTTTAAATATTTAAAAATATTCCGGTTAACTGTATCTCTTTTATGTGTATTATTTTACAAATTTTTACCTAATTTTAGTGTAAAAACAAAATCGCATTTGCACTAAAATTATTATTTCACTAATGTTAAAGTTTTAATTACTTTAGCCTAATTTATTTAAATTATTAATTTTAGAGTAATATCATGTTTCACTCTATAAAACTAGGCTTGGAGCCAGAGCCCATGACATTTCGAGGCCCTAGGCCTATCACTTTTTGGGGGCCCCTATACAATCATACCACTTATAGTCAAAGGGTACAAAATATTTCTTCGCAGAGGCCTACATAAGGGGGGCAGGGAATTTAGCTTCAAACTCTCTCTTGCCCCAAAATTTTTAACTTCACATATTTTTAATTTTTAATGTAGAAGTTAGATTTCAAGATCAACTCGCGTAATACTACATGGTGGAAGACTTGGGGTCTTAACATTACGTTTGTATTATCCCTGATTATAGTGTAAACAAACCCCCTTTTGCTCAGGGGTCTGTGTTGTCAAAGTGCATTTCTTTATCTATTTTCAGCACTGTTAGAAATTTAAAAATAGGCAATTTTTTAAATAATAGCACTTAACTATTTTATTTATTTTGGGGGCCTTTAGGCCGCGGCCTAGTTGGCCTGTGCGGTAATCAGGGCCTGCTTGGAGTTTCCATCTGACTAGCATGGCACACGGTCCGCAACCTTCTCTCATCACATTGAGCTCACAAAACATTTTATGAATTTCGTCTCATTCAATTTCTGTCTCGTATCGAATATTTCCCGCCTGCCTGTACGCTTTCTTTATCATGTTTACATTTCACCCCGTATACAAATGCTTCATTAAAATTGCAAAGTGGAACACGGGTACGGGAGATTAGAGCGGAAATGATTGAGTAGCCTGAATTGAAGACTTTTATGAAACATAGCATTTTGGGAGCACATTCGTGATATAGAAATCTGCGTGCGGTGTCTTTAATGAAACAAAGACAAATCATGCCAAAAAACAACCGTTATAATAAAAAATTTTTACCACGTGGTCTTAGAGGCCGTGATGTCACGCTTGGTGGAGTGGGGGGGGGGGGCTCGCAAAACGGTGAGAGTTTGGAAGGCCGTACACAAGGGGGGGGCAGACCCCCTGGTCCCCCCCACCCCGAATTTTTTTTCTGGGTACGGCCCTGACAGTTTGGGACAAGGAGGAGAGAGGGGGGATAACGAAAAGTGTGGTAAAAAAATTCCTAACTGTGATAGCATTAAGACTATAGCGAATTCAATGAGAATTTTGAAAATCCGTAACTCGATTTCTAATTAACCGGTTTACATGCAACAAAATTGCAATCATATTTTTTTAGCGCGTGCAACATTTTAGACTGCTAAACTTGAAAAGAACAAATTCTTCGCTCTCCGCGTCCGTGCAATACGGTTACGTTGTATAAGGGATATTTATATTTTTAAAAAGTTTCAACAAGACGAAGTTATTTATGATTTTTGTTTGTCTATCCGTCCGTACTGCAGCTTCCGTAAATATGAATCGATAATTACGAAATTTATAAATGTTATTCCTATAAACAGCATCATGTACCCAACTGAAAAAGATGTATGAATAAGGTGACCATACGTCCCGTTTTGAACGGGACAGTCCCGTTTTTAGGTGGCTTGTCCCGTTGTCCCCAAGCACAGCTTTGGGACACCGTAATGTCCCGTTTTTAGAAAATGTCCCCTGCAATGTCCCGTTTTTAGCAAGAGAGCAACCACGGTAATGATTTCAATAAAGGCCGCTAAAAATCTAAAATCATCCAACGTCAGTGTCTGGAAAAAAAAAAAAAAAACCCTGACCTCTCTCCTTCCTCTCTCGAGACGCAAAGAAAACGCCGGGGGATGTATTGTTTTTGTCAACTATTTCAATTTATTTCTTTTTTAAAAGTCATGTTCCTCTTTTGCTTATTCCTCTCCCTCTGCCGATCTCCACGTTGTTTTATCTTTTCACTCTGGTTTTCTAAGAAATTTTTTCCTTCCGAATGACAACTTCCTTTTTTCTGCGTGTCCTTTTGTTTACATTTCACACTTTCCTACCTTCCTGCCTTGTGTCGGATGGTGTCTTTGAAATCGAAAAAGGCACTACCCCTTCTACGACCCGAAACGTACGTCTTGCACTATTTTTTATAGTATATGTGTGTTTTAGCAATTTTTTTTTCATTTTACTTTGATATTAACATTAACACAAGCTTGTTTGCGCGTTTTCTTAACAAACTAAAAGACCTGTAAATTCAGTCTCCCCACACTGTTACCTTAAAAAGTAGTAGATATCCCGTTTTGAAAGAAAAAATAGATGGTCACGTTATGTATGAAGCATTTATAGTTCTTTTACTGGAGCACCAAAAAGAATTCCAATACATTTTGCTCTATTGTTATCGTTCTTTAAAGCATATTTTAGACTTATTCGTCTGTTTCACCCAAAACAAAATTCTTATACGTTATTAAGGATCACAAAGCAAGCAATGATATCGATCGAAAATAGGGTCTGTCGAGTTTATAGTTCTTATACAGGAGCACTCAAAAGAATTTCCATACATTACTGTCTATGGCAGTATAGAGATATTCATACTTTTCAAGCACAATACAATAAGTATACAAACGTTTATAACTGTTTACTCTTCAGTTAAAAGATGAAAATAAGTTTTAAAGCTCTTTTACAGGGTCTCGCAAAATTAAATTAATAGTGATAAACAGCTTTTTTAACGATTATATCGAAAAAACTCACCGAAGTATAAAGGTCCTGTGTTTTGACCTACGGCGTGACTGTCGATCTAACTGTCCTAAGGTTTGGCCGATTTCTCCATATGTGCCATAAATACGCGTCGAAAACCACCCTTAAATACGTCCCGCGCCCAAGAAATCCCCCCTTATGTAGGTAGCCCACGTTTCGCTTTGCCTTAAACACTAAAGTACAATCTCGACAAATTTAAGCACAATACATCACGAATTTCTCGCAAAAAAATATATTTTGTCTATTTATCAACGAGATCCATCCACTTTTAGTATGTAGGGCATGCATGATTATACAATCTGATATTCATTTTCTGAATAACTTCTGTCGTTTTCATAGCAAATCTTCACCATTCAGATAATCTTTCAGTGTAACTTTCAACAGATTTACTTTATCTTACTCGAATTAAAAAAAAAAAGAGTGCAGTGCTACTGATTAATAACTGACCGATATCTTGCCAAAGAACGTAAAAAAAAATTTTTTGCCTCTGATCTGTTCAGAGGAGTTCGAAAACTGCAAAATTTCAGGCGACTCGATGAAACAAGGAGTTGTGATTGAAAACAAAAGTGCAGGAGCCCTAATATTCTCTAGAGTTACGCTTGCCAGACGTCGCGGTTTGAGGACAAAATCCCGGTGTCCCGGTCGGTTTATTTCACGTCCCGGTAAAAATTAAATTTGTTAATAGATGACCAAAAAAGTCTAAAAATAATTAACTGTGAAGGATTTTTAAGGATAATTACTTTGTCATTTGTTTCACTGTACTGTATAAAAAGTGAGAACTATCGAAGAGTGGTGGTGTGCTAATAAGTATTGTTCAAATTTTTATTCCCCATTCAAAGTGTTTCTTTTTACTGAAGCAACTTATAAACATTAACATGCAAGAAATAAAATGGTTAAATTTGTATGCTTGTGCCATTTATTAATACCCCTGGTGCAGGTTCTTAATCAGTAACCATTTATTCATAGCATTGAGAATAAACTATCCTCTAAAACACTCCAAAAACCCGCCAAAAGTGTATACCCTTGAGGAGAAAATGTAAATGTAGTGTTACGGCCAGGAATCTGCACCGAGGGGAGGAGATTTCCCTCCTTAGTGGACTTTCTAAGGGATCCTAACCCGTATTTACGCGAAGTTTCGTAGAAAACCACGGAAACTCCGAACGGTTAGGTCGGCGGACTCGACCTGGTTTTGAACCAGGCATCTTCTGTCTCCCAGTTGAGAGCGCAAACGCGTTCAGGCACAGGTCGGGCAAATGTACCCTTGAATACCCATGACACTGGGGGCATTCCTGTGTCCCGGTTGAATATTTCAGAAATCTGGCAAGCCTATCTAGAGTTCATGTTCATACTCAGTGGCGTACTGTAACCCCCCGCGATACTGCAATACTGGAGTCTGTAGTTCTATTAAAATAATGATCATTCAAAGATTTTCCCATGTAATAGTATTTGGGCCTATTTTCATTATTTCACAGAACAGTGAAATGTAATGAAATAGCCTGAAATTAGCAAATTAACCCAAAAACTGTTCGTCTCAGGACCCAAAGATTTTTTTGTGGCGAAACGAGTCCTGATTGGTGCGTCCGCTATTATCGGTTTGTGTATGAAAAGATGGAAATTTTCGAGTTGATGTACAGGTGGGCTCCAGAGCGCAATCTTCACGAGCTTTGCGGGGTTTTGCCTAATATGAAAAAAAATCACTCCGAAAAAAGAAGTGCAGGAGCTGAGCTCCGCCTTGCTATGCAAATTAAGCCCTGGGTAAAGAAGTATTGCAATCACGAAAAATATCGGTTAAGATTTTGGCCATTTCCATATTTACTACGTGACATCTCAACGTACGTATGCATTTTTAATCCACCTTGGCCAACTGTGAATCCATTAGTACTAGAGCCCTCTAATTTTCACTACTTTCAGGGTGACTAATCGACTGTTCTGTACGTACGTACGTATGAACGTATGTACTATGCACATGGGCGTCAGTGGAAATTTTCCTTTGGGCGGTGAGAAGTACGTCGAAATAGTCAAAATGTCGAAATAGTAGCTGTTATCAGAGGTGGATTCAAAAGGGGGGGGGGGGGTAACGATCGCTTCCTCACTTTTGTGCAGTAAAATCTAAAAATCTTTTGAGTTATTTTAGATTGTTTATTCCACTATTGAAACCATGTTTAACCTGTTCGCTCTCATCATGAAAAGACGCAACGGAGAAGATTCCCATCTTTGATCTATGTTCGGAAGCAACATGGGTGTTTCAGTTATACTTTTCAATGATAAAAGCGAACAAGACAAACTTGGGTTCACAATGAAAAATGAACGGGGGGTGGGGGTGTTTAGAATAACTCCTTTCTGGTAAAATCTTTTACCGTAAAAATGTATGCACTGGTATAACGTAGAAGTGATTCAACACAAATATAGTATAGGAACCCTTATTAGCCCCCTCCCCCCTATAAACACTTATATAGGCCCCCATGCTCGTCAACGTAAATTTTAGGAATGGTCGAAAGTCGATATCGATTTCTCCTCCAAAATCTGACCTGAATACCGAAATTTTTCGTGATCCCAGCACTTCCCTTAATTCGTACAGTAAAGCAATAAGAAAATTTTTCCTTTAAAAAAAGTCTTCCCAAAACCATGAATTATTTATCTATAGCCTCTTTACAAGGAGTGGGTTCAGTAAACCTGAGGCCCCTCCACGCGAAAATCTCTGAACGGCACACTCTGTGTCGCCAGCTGCCCTCACTCGGTATCAAATGGAAATGTCAGTGTAGTGCTCAAAATATAGCTCAGATTATTTATAAACAAAAGTTTGTACTACAGCCGTAAAGGAAAATAAAGTACAAATAATAGTAAAAATAAAAATAAAAAATAAGAAAGAGAAGAGGAATTAGGATAATGATTATAAGGCCATATATTTTTACTGGCATTGAACTTTAAGGTCCCAAGAGCAATTTCTGTCAGTATATATAACGGTGAATGTAGACATTGCATGTTTGAAAGCGTAACATGAGACTGAGCGCAGGAAGGTAATTTTTCGACCAACGCTCGTAAACTATTGCAGCACTTAAATTCATAGCACATTCCCCACGTTTTCCCATCGCTATTATATAATACATATCGAACACGGGTAATGGACAGGTGTACATAAATATTTATTACATAATCCTGACAATGTTTTTTTTAACTTTAAATTTTATTGTTCGATAAATTTATTTCTTTCAGATATGGAATCAATAAACTCTGGCGACCGTACCTCTTGAAAGTCCAAAGACTGCATTTTTTTCTTTCTTTCTTTTTTATGACTTTTAATTGGTTGAGGCTTATCGCAAAATAACGATTCATTCCGGGCGGGAATTTTTACTACTCTTCAGAAGGGTGATAATTCCAGTTAGGAGATCTTTTTTAAGTGTTTGTTTTATCCATATCTTATTTAGTTATTAAGTGGGCTCGAAGTGGATGGTATAGTAATATTTCATTGAGCAACCGCCAAAGAAATTCTTTATTAACCTTCTCAACAGCTGGGGCGTAAAATGCAATAGCGCGTGCGCAGACTTTCTCTAAGGGAAGAGGTAGGGTTATAAACGCACTCTTTATGTAAAAAAAAAAAATAAATAAATAAAATAAAAATGTAAGGACTCTATGTTAAAAAATTCATTTTAAGGTTTTGGACATCTATTTAGCACGAAAGAGGGAAAAAAAAATGTTAAATAAACTTTTGATCTGCGTTCCCACCACCCTTCAGTTCCAACCCTACTAGCAATTTTGCTCGGGCTACCACCGGCCACGTAGCCAGCCGATCATGGCCCGAGCAAAATTGCTAGTAGGGAAAGCTGATGAATTAGAAGGTTCTAATACTGTATTTCATCTTTTAAAAACCAGTTTCTTTTTGAGTGTTTTATTTAATTTAAAACCTTGTTTAAATTTAATAATTAAAAAACCGACGTTATTTTCCGTTACATCCAAAATGAGTTTCTTTTTGGTTGTTTTATTTAATTTAATTCAAAAACTTGTTTAAATTTAATAATTAAAAAACCGACATCATTTTCCGGTACACCTAAAATAAACACACGTCGTAAACTATTTTTCGGTTTGAAAGTATTGTTTATAAACCGATTTCCCCTACAATACATTTATTTTTATTCAAATTTATAATTTTTTATGTTGTTGAAGTTGTCTGAACTCATTAGAGAACGCACAATTTTTTGAGATCTGGGACAATCCATCTTTCTTTCTCTATTTTTTTCTTTTTTTTATATATATAGTCATCCAAGTATCTATTTTCAGAATATTTGCACATCCATTCCTTGATACACATACGTCTCTAAACAGTACTATAAATAACTATAATAAAAGATCCGCAAATCGCAAATTGTGAAGAAAAGTAAACATTGTAAATTATTTTTATATCTTGTATATTTGGTCGATAAAAAATTTGATAAAATTTTAAAGGCAGCCT